>NC_059657.1:11412448-11432448 GCF_020424385.1 Procambarus clarkii
TTACCTACCCTCCCCACCTTCCCTTACCTACCCTCCCCACCTCCCTTACCTACCCTCCCCACCTTCCCTTACCTACCCTCCCCATCTTCCTACCTACCCTCCCCCACCTTCCCTTACCTACCCTCCCCCACCTTCCCTTACCTACCCTCCCCCACCTACCCTTACCTACCCTCCCCACCGTCCCTTACCTACCCTCCCCATCTTCCCTTACCTACCCTCCCCCCCTTCCCGTACCTACCCTCCCCACCTTCCCTTACCTACCCTCCCCACCTTCCCTTACCTACCCTCCCCACCTTCCCTTACCTTCCCTCCCCACCTTCCCCTACCTACCCTCCCCCACCTTCCCTTACCTTCCCTCCCCATCTTCCCTTACTAACCCTCCCCACCTTCCCTTACCTACCCTCCCCACCTTCCCCTACCTACCCTCCCCACCTTCCCTTACCTACCCTCCCCATCTTCCCTTACCTACCCTCCCCATCTTCCCTTACCTACCCTCCCCACCTTCCCTTACCTACCCTCCCCACCTTCCCCTACCTACCCTCCCACCTTCCCTTACCTACCCTCCCCACCTACCCCTACCTACCCTCCCCACTTCCCCTACCTACCCTCCCCACCTTCCCGACCTACCCTCCCACACCTACCCTCACCCCACCTTCCCCTACCTACCCTCCCCACCTTCCCCTACCTACCCTCCCTACACCTACCCTCCCCCACCTTCCCTACCTACCTTCCCCACCTTCCCCTACCTACCCTCCCTACACCCTACCCTCCCCACCTTCCCCTACCTACCCTCCCCACCTTCCCCTACCTACCCTCCCTACACCTACCCTCCCCACCTCCCCTACCTACCCTCCCCACCTTCCCCTACTACCCTCCCCACCTTCCCCTACCTACCCTCCCCACCTTCCCCTACCTACCCTCCCCACCTTCCCCTACCTACCCTCCCCACCTTCCCCTACCTACCCTCCCCACCTTCCCCTACCTACCCCAGCACCCACCACCAGACACACATAAATTTCCCGAGTTAATCCGGGGCCGCTCAACAGGGCAGCGCCTCGCACCAGAAAACATTACGAAATGCCGTCATGTTTCTGGCGACGCAATAATGTCCCAATAGTGTCACGCACATACACCCACCTGCCCCACCACACACCCACCTGCCCCCCCACACACCCACCTGCCCCCACACACACCCACCTGCCCCCCACACACACCCACCTGCCCCCCACACACACCCACCTGCCCCCCACACACCCACCTGCCATCACATACACCCACCTGCCATCACATACACCCACCTGCCATCACATACACCCACCTGCCCCCCACCACGCACCCACCTGCCCCCCACCACACACCCACCTGCCCCCCCACACACCCACCTGCCCCCCACACCACACACCCCACCTGCCCCCCACCACACACCCACCTGCCCCCCCACCACACACCCACCTGCCCCCCACCACACACCCACCTGCCCCCCACCACACACCCACCTGCCCCCCACCACACACCCACCTGCCCCCACCACACACCCACCTGCCCCCCACCACACACCCACCTGCCCCCCACCACCACACCCACCTGCCCCCCACACACACCCACCTGCCCCCCACACACCCACCTGCCCCCACACACACCCACCTGCCCCCCCACACACCCACCTGCCCCCCCACACACCCACCTGCCCCCACACACACCCACCTGCCCCCCCCCACCACACACCCACCTGCCCCCCACCACACACCCACCTGCCCCCCACCACACACCCCACCTGCCCCCCACCACACACCCACCTGCCCCCACCACACACCCACCTGCCCCCCACCACACACACCCACCTGCCCCCCCACACACCCACCTGCCATCACATACACCCACCTGCCCCCCACACACACCCACCTGCCCCCCCACACACCCACCTGCCCCCCACACACCCACCTGCCCCCACACACACCCACCTGCCCCCCACCACACACCCACCCTGCCCCCACCACACACCCACCTGCCCCCCACCACACACCCACCTGCCCCCCACCACACACCCACCTGCCCCCCCACACACCCCACCTGCCCCCCACACACCCACCCATCCACCCACACCGTTGTGAACAGCTGGGCGTCCTCTCCCCCCCCCCTCACAGTACTCCACACGCCCCAATACTCACATCTTCCGTCGACAATGACAATAAGAATGTAATATGATGCCTTACGGACGAGACTGGGCCCCTCGGGAGCCGGATCCACGGACCACACGCCCAACATCAAAAATGATATAAATCAAGTCTTCTAATACTCCAAAGCAAATAATGTTCACTTAAGAACAAATTCAGCTTCTATGATATGGATGAAACAGAATAAATTTATATTGGAGCAGAATACAGAATACAATCAAGCCACACCAAGAATGAGAATGAATAAGACGTTATTTTACAAGACCATAAAAAAGCAATGTGCAAAAGATCTAATGTCCCATACGAGGCATCTGATATTTATATCCACCTAAACTCGTCCACGTGTATGTCTAACCTACGCTCGAAACCATCCAGCGAACCCACGTCTAAAACCGATATCACAACAGTATAAAAATAAAACAACCTTGGTATATGGGCCGAAAAAACTCTATAAAACCTCATAGTCAGAATGTTGGTGTTTATAAGTATTTATATAGAATTTATATTTACGTTAATTTATATATTTCGACAGCAATTTGTATGATGTTTAGCGGACTGTATTTCTGCAATATTCTCACAAATCAACTCCTTGCACATTAGGGGGGGGTGTACATTAAATTTATATTATTTATATATATATATATATATATATTATATATATATATATATACATATATATATATATATATGTATATATATATATATATATATATATATATATATATATATATATATATAATATATATATATATATATATATATATATATACATATACATATATTCAGCCAATCAAACTACAATATTAAACTACATATATAAGTAATGATAATTGAGAGGTCTTATCTTATGTACAGGACACTTACTCCACCAGGTATAAACAAGGATAACGACACCAAATAGTCTTCATAGTTGAAGCTAGAGCATCACCACCCATGTACTGGTGTACCAAGATTAATTCTTGCTTCCTCTTCTACACCTGTTAAAAGGACACTGGCTGTTAGGCCGGAATCCTATATATGACAGCTATAACAGAGGAAACATTGTTATATTATTTATAAGATAAGGACCAAGGAATAATTACTTGGGTTTAGTCGCTGCATCATGTCCTAACCGGTTCGCCCTATATCTACCTAGCATTAACTGGCCAGAAATGTTGTAATAAACGGGTTTCGGTAAGACACTTGCCTTGTTTGGATCTTGACTGCGTGTTGATGATGGAAGAAGCACTAATTTGATCTCCATAACACTTCGTCCAAGGGAGAGTTATAGGAGGTGAACTTACTCCAGCGACTCTGGTCTAACGATGGCTGACCTCTCACCACTACTGACGCTCTGGCTCTCCTTGTCCAGATGTCAACAAATGGTAGAAAGGTCACACTTAATTATCAGTACCAAAATAGAGTAAGTTAATTCAAATGAGATGTTTTTATGATGTAAAAAGTCCAAAGATTACTGTATTAAGAATAATTCCCAGCAGAATAGCTGGTGAATTTATAGCGCTATGAGGCAATGATATCCCGTTTTCTATTGACGGAAAATTCCACTACAGGCTACATTTTCTATGGATTAACGTGTGCATACAACAGCAGCAATATTATCTGCTTATTGTATTTAATATTAGTAAATCGTATCGGGTTTTTGGGGCGAGATTTAGACTGTGTGGTGCTGGTCTCTCTCTCTCCAAGCCTCGCCAGTCTGGCCATCCCCCCCCGACACAATTCATTTAACATTAGCGTCACAAGTCTAGCGTAAAATGCCTCTGAACTCCGAAACTTTTGCCATGACTTCTGCAGGGAACTGAGCACTCAGACACTGGCTCTCTGACCTCAACATAAAAGTGTAGCCAGCCTCACCTCTTAGACCATCTCTGCTTCTGCCGGCAATGGCCTATTACCTGGAATGATCCAATTCGTAATAGGAAGTAGTTATCAAATGACATACTCTATACTCTACGTTCATTTATATCTTACGTTACCTATTCAACAGTATCTTTCAATACCTATTTAATAATAGCTGGCAATACTTTTTAATAGTATCTTACAATAACTATTTAATAGTATCTTAGAATATCTACCTAACAGTATCTTACATTACCTATTTAACGGTATTTTACATTATATATCTAATATTATCTTACATTACCAATTAACAGTTAAAAAATCCAGTTTCATTTATGCCTGTTTATATTTGGAATTATTTCCTCTCATGGAAGGACAAAATAATTGCTTATAAGCTATTCAATTTTTAACTTAAAACTAAAAAAAACTATTATTTAATCTCCCAATATTATCTAAGACTATTTCCTAATCTGGCCTGTGATGGACCTTTCAACCTCTGGTGGTCTAACCTGTAAGTTGGGACCTCAAGGCCATGAGTTACAACGAAGCACACACGCTACCCTTGGATATAGCCGCTATCCAAGGTATCTTGGATATCTCAACCAAGGTATCTCGGTTGACCTCCGCTCTTCAACAGAGGTCAACCAGTTCATGTTACCAGTGCCGGTGGTGTGTGAACTTGGTCACCTCAGCTCGCAATCTTTTCATATTTGTGGTTTTAATCAACGGAAGAGCGTGAATCCCAGGGTAGATAATGTGATATGTTGGAATGTGAAGTAATGTTTTGGATGGAAGGTCTTATAGCGAGTCATGGGGCTCGCTACTGCCTCTGGTGATGGGTCTGGTCGCAGGATCTCTACATAACTTGGATAATTTCTTACTGCAAATATGCCAGTAAAACTGAGCTCCTTCAGCTTTAAGTAAGGCACAGAGGTCTTACACCTCTTATTATCTGGAGATCTCGTACGGGACAGATGAGCTCGCCGACATGGAAACTGAAAATAATCCCTCTGTCTTGTTCTGAAATGTTTGGTGGGTGATTTAGCGGTTGCGAATAGTTCTCGGTAATACGGGGTTAGGCAGGTTGACATGAAGCAGGTTGACATGGGACACGCACCCATGTCACGTCATGGAGCAGCGGCGCCTATGGCACATTTTCCAACCTCTTTCGCACGCTGGCTCGCCACAGTCTCTTCCTAAGACATGAATAACATTCGCCTGTAATTGCAGCTATGTGTGACATGTGTCATCAGCGCTCATTTCCATCCCCAGATAATGAGTGCAACAATCTTCCTCAGCGTCTGCCGAGGAGGCAAATGGATGATAGCTCAGAATACCTCAGCAGCTGCAGCGCCACCACTGCTCTCCATCAGCAGACAACCAGTGGCACCTTTTATCCTTAAAGAATCCATCTAGCCTATGGCAACCTAAAACTTCAAAATGGCAAACGCCAGCCCACTGTATTGTTAAAAACCACAACAATATCCTGAATATAACAACCATATCCATTGGTAATTATACTCAGGACAATAGAATAGTTGTTATATATAACTGGACAATACAACCTAAGCCAGTTCACCCTAACTCTTCACAGTTACTGGACTAAACCACTGCTATCAAGGCAGTGGTTTATCACAATTCACAATCACAAATCACAATCACAAACTCAGACCAAGCTTCATCGTCCAGTATTAGCCTAACTTACATCCCAGACCAGACCAAGTTGGCCACCTCCCTCCCCCCGTCCTCTCTCTCTACCCATCAGTCTCCTCCCCCTCCCCTTCTCTTCCCATCAGCTCCTCCGCTTCCCTATCAGCCCCTTCCATTTCCCTACCCATCAGTATATAATGCAGTAGCATTCTGGTCTATAATCAACCGGACTCACGTTCATCCTGTCTATCCTTCTCCAGGTATAATAGCTCCCTTCGACCAGCCATCCTGGGATTAGCAAGACGGCCCTAGGCCCCCCCCCCCTCTCATCAGCACGTCATGCACACGCACGCTCGCGCACGCTCAGACACACGCACGCGCACGCTCAGACACACGCACACGCACGCTCATACACGCACACGCACGCACATCACCTACGGCCACCGACCTGCAGCGCGGTATTTATGATGAAGTAACAATCTTTAGTACGGAGGGCCACACATGGGGGCTACTTCCTGGTCCTCCGTAATGTTCCGTTGGGGCTGAACTCTTCGCCAGAACAACAGTGGCAACATGCAAGTGTTCCAATTACCTGGGAGGGTTGGAAGGGGGGGGGGGGGGAGGCGAGTGTTGAGTGTATTTACTATTTGTTCCTGCAGCATCAAGCTGCTAGCTTTTCAACCCCATCTTTCTAACCTAGGTTGTGTGTGTGTGTGTGTGTGTGTGTGTGTGTGTGTGTGTGTGTGTGTGTGTGTGTGTGTGTGTGTGTGTGTGTGTGTATGTGTGTGTGTGTGTGTGTATGTGTGTGTGTGTGTATGTGTGTATGTGTGTATGTGTGTGTGTGTGTGTGTGTGTGTGTGTGTGTGTGTGTGTGTGTGTGTACTCACCGAGTTGTGCTTGCGGGGGTTGAGTTCTGGCTCTTTGGTACACACACACACACACACACACACAGTTGAGAGGCGGGCCGAAAGAGCAGAGCTCAACTCCCTCAAAGCACAACTAGGTGAACACACACACACACTAACAAAGCACAGTAGGAAGGTCAAAAGTTTCAACGCGTTGCACTGCACCAATGTTTCCAAGCAAACCCTCCAAAAGGGAGCTTCTGTGAATAGAAAAACCAGAAAGTTAACATTGAACTCTTACATATTCCTCTCACGGCACCACCACAACCCCCACACACCCAGGCAACCACAACCCCCCACCACCACCACCACAACCCCCACACACCCAGGCAACCTAACCCCCCCCCACCACAACCCCCACACACCCAGGCAACCTAACCCCCCCCCACCACCACCACAACCCCCACACACCCAGGCAACCTAACCCCCCCCCCACCACCACAAAACCCCACACACCCAGGCAACCTAACCCCCCCCCACCACCACCACAACCCCCACACACCCAGGCAACCTAACCCCCCCCCACCACCACCACAACCCCCACACACCCAGGCAACCTAACCCCCCCCCCACCACCACCACAACCCCCACACACCCAGGCAACCTAACCCCCCCCCCCCACCACCACCACAACCCCCACACACCTGTCGGAAAATCCGACACCATATAATATCATACAGACAGATAAGAACTGTGTTGTATAAACAAGTTACCCATAGAAAACGTAACGTGTAGTGGAATTACCGTCTAAAGAAAACGGGATATCATCACCACATACTATTATAATTCACCAGCTATTCTGCTGGGAATTGTTCTTAAATACATTAGTCTTTGGACTTTACCATCATAAAAACATCTTATATAAATTAACTTAATTATCAATATTAAAGTAGAGTAAATGTGACCCTTCTATCACTTTCTGAAATGTGGACAATGTAAGCCAGGCGTCAGAGTGGAGGAAGGGGCAGCCATTGTTGTTTATACGAGACCAGAGGCTCACACGGGAGCAAATTCGGCTCCTGTTAAATTTACTTGGACGTAGTGTTATGGAAGCCAAAGGTGTACCATTGTCAACACGCTGTCTACAAATTCAAGTTAAGTGTCTATCCGAAACCCGTTTATCATTCATTTATGGCCATTAATGTCAGGATATAGGGTGACCCGGTTAGATCACGTGGAAGCCTCAAACTAAAGGTAATTAAGCCAGGTCTTCAATGTTCCATGTACAGTTTTCTCTGATATAGCTTGTCATATATAGGTATCTGGCTTCACAGCTAGCGCACTTTTGACAGGTCAAGTCGAGGATGCAAGATTTGTGCACCAGTTACTGGGTGATATGGAAGCTACCTCAAAGAGGATAATTTGGTGTCTACACCCTAGTTATACCTGGTGGACTAACCTACTGTACTATAAGATAAGGAACCTCTTCAATGTATGTAGTTAATTTTGTAGTTTGATTGGCTGCATATATAATAAACTAATAAACCCCCCCTAATGTGTAGAGGATCGATTTGTGAGATTATGAGATTATTGCAGAAATACAGTCCACTTATCATTATACAAATTGCTATCGAAGTATATAAATTAACGTAAATATAAATTCATATAAATTAACGTAAATATAAATTCATATAAATTAAATAAATATAAATCTCACAGGTCGGTTCCCACAACACCCAGGCAACCTAACCCCCCCCCCACCACCACCACAACCCCCACACACCCAGGCAACCTAACCCCACCCCCCCCCACCACCACAACCCCCACACACCCAGGCAACCTAACCCCCCCCACCACCACAACCCCCACACACCCAGGCAACCTAACCCCCCCCCCCCCCCCCACCACAACCCCCACACACCCAGGCAACCTAACCCCCAACCCCCCACCACCACAACCCCCACACACCCAGGCAACCTAACCCCCCCCCCACCACCACAACCCCCACACACCCAGGCAACCTAACCCCCACCCCCCCCCCACCACCACAACCTCCACACACCCAGGCAACCTAACCCCCCCCCCACCACCACAACCCCCACACACCAGGTAACCTAACCCCCAACCCCCCACCACCCGTACAAGCCACTTCATCAATGGAAAATTAATTATACAAAGTGACCACAATCCACCCAGGAAGTAGTTGACCCTGATGGCCAAATATGTACATCGGGAGAGATGGTCGTCGACATACGCTGCAGAACGGGTTGTGATCACGTGTTCAAGATGATTAATGCTACGCACACGACCCATCACAACACACACCTACAACATCACACACAGAGATCACACTAACGTGATGCATCAAATGAACAAATCCACAAGGGCCCAGACGAGGATTCGAAACCCTGTCGTAGCTTTTTTAACCCTGTCGTAGCTCAGTCGATTAAGGCAGTGTCTGGGATGCTCCCGGACACAGGTTCGAATCCTCGTCACGGCCCTTGTGGATTTGTTTACACCTACAACAAGGTGACTGGCCGGTGGCTGAGCGGACAGAACACTGGACGCGTGAGCCTGTGGTCCCGGGTTCGATTCCAGGCGCCGGCGAGAAACAATAGGCAGAGTTTCTTTCACCCTGATGCCCCTGTTACCTAGCAGTGAATAGGTACCTGGGAGTTAGTCAGCTGTCACGGGCTACTTCGTGGGGGGGGTGCGGGGGGTAGAGGCCTGGTCGAGGACCGGGCCGCGGGGACACTAATCCCCAAAATCATCTCAAAATAACCTCAACAAGTCGTCACAACAAGTGGAGGTGGAGTCGTTGACGCGGGACTATTCTACGGGCTCACCATAGCCCGTGCTACTTGGAACTTTTTGTTCCAGGGAGCGAATCTTTAACAGCAACAAAAGGACTATTGCCAAACTTGAGAGCACCACAAGGAAGTGATGGGACCTTCACAGGCCACAAGCTTCCTGTCTCTCATAAACTCACTGTATGTGCGCGGCCGCAGGGGACTAGAGAACAAGCAAGGCAGAACAGTATAATCAAGGCTGAGAGGCTCTAAACAAGGACCACACAACTGGCAACAACGCACGTAAACAAGAGTGTGGCAACAAGGCATGAACAAGAACATGACAACAGGACAGAGTGGGCATGAACAAGAACATGGCAACAGGACAGAGTGGGCATGAACAAGAACATGGCAACAGGACAGAGTGATCATGAACAAGAACATGGCAACAAGGCATGAACAAAAATATGGCAACAAGGCATGAACAAGAACATGACAACAGGACAGAGTGGGCATGAACAAGAACATGGCAACAGGACAGAGTGGGCATGAACAAGAACATGGCAACAGGACAGAGTGATCATGAACAAGAACATGGCAACAAGGCATGAACAAAAATATGGCAACAAGGCATGAACAAGAATATGGCAACAACGCACGTAAACAAGAGTGTGGCAACAAGGCATAAACAAGAACACGGCAACAAGGCCAAGTACATCATGAGGGAGCCAAGAATTAAGAAGCCCCCAGAAGATATAAACAAGGAAATACACACTGACCTTCAGGGGGCCCCTGACGCCACTCTTGCTCTACAGGCCTTAAGGCTGAGGGGACGACACCTTGCCAGAAAACCACTATTTCTCTTGCTTCCTGGGAACAATGACCTTCAGCCGAGCGCCCAGGCAATATTTCACCAGCAGCAGCAGCAGCAGCAGCAGAAGCAGCCACCTGGTGCCTGTCTCTCACCACCACCCACTAGTGCTGCTGCCTGGCGCTGCCTGCCTCACAGTGACACAAGGCGTCTCACCACAGCCTGGAGGGTTGGGTTGCGAGATACCACATAATAACTCAGGTCTCAGGCAGCCCCATAACCTAACCTCAGCGCCACGACACAACACAGCACCGCGGAATTCCTCCTCCCCATCTCTCACCCATTTTTAAATCACCTGAGGAGCATGTTGCTTCCCGCTAGCAACGGGCTGCCGTTCTCTGTTATTGTGCCTCTGTTGACGACCTCAGTACCTCGCTATCTTCAGGATATCTTGAGATGATCTCGGGACTTAGCGTCTCCGGGGCCCGGTCCTCGACCAGCCCTCCACCCCTCCAGGAAGCAGCCCGTAGCAGCTGTCTAACTCCCAGGTACCTATTTACTGCGAGGTAACAGGAGCATCAGGGTGAAAGAAACTCTGTCCATTTTGTCTCTACCGGGGATCGAACCCGGAACCAAAGGACTATTAATCTGAAGCGCTATTCACCCACCTGTTAGGCCCCCTACCTCATAATTTGTGCAATGTTTATACGGTTCATCCAATTGGATTGGTCGGTACAGCTTTGGCCTTGCTTCTTGCAGGTCGGCGATCGATCCCCGATCATCCAAGTGATTCGGACAGTTCTTTCACTCCTTTCTCCTATCTCAGCTCCTTGTCCAAACCACACATTATGCCATGATAACCAAAAGGGACCGACTAAAATGCCTAAATCTGTATTCCCTTGAGCGCAGGCGGGAGAGATACATAATAATTTACACATGGAAAATATTAGAGGGGCTGGTCCCAAACCTGCACACAGAAATAACATCACATGAGACCAGAAGACATGGCAGGATGTGCAGAATATCCCCGTTGAAAAGCAGAGGTGCAACAGGTACTCTGAGAGAGAACTCTATCAACATCAGAGGCCGGAGACTGTTCAACCCGCTTCCACTACACATAAGGGGCACAACTGGCCGACCCCTCACAGTGTTCAAGAGAGAACTGGATAAGCACCTCCAAAGGATACCTGATCAACCAGGCTGTGATTCATACGTCAGGCTACGAGCAGCCGCGTCCAACAGCCTGGTTGACCAGTCCAGCAACGAGGAGGCCTAGGCAATGACCGGGCCGCGGGGACGCTGAGCCCCGAAACCATCACAAGGTTACCACAAGGTAAGGTACGTTATAACATGAACAACGGAACATCAGAATTTGGTGATCAACCTCTAATTATATAATGTTTATCTTACAAGATGTAACTAATAACACACTCAAGAGATTATCACATAACTGAAAGTCATAACTGTGTACACAACTGACTCCCCTCACATGTATGAGAGCGGAGAACCCTCAAGCGCCACAGAGTAACGCCACATTATAGTGACTGAACCACTAAATACTCATTAATGCCAATCACAATTTATGAGAAGGGTGAGTGAGAATCAGTGTGAATCCCCCCGACTCCTCCCCCGTGGAGCCCGAGCGCCGCCAACCAGTCCCCAAGTGGGTAGTAACTGAAGCTGGCAGCGCCTTTACCGTAGACTTCCTCACACACTGCACCATCCTGCCAGTGCAGGCTATTAAACACATGCCTCTGTATGACTAACCATCCTGTGTGATGGGGACTTGTATTACCACTGCTACCTTATTCAATCTTGTGTTGTTGATATCCTCAAAATTCATCCGGAGTCTGCCAGTGCAGACCGCTTATCACATGCCTCTGTATGACTAACCATCCTGTGTGATGGGGATTTCTAAGCATCACCTAGTTGGCTTTTTTTGACACACTGTACTCCACTTCATATAGTCTAGGGCAGCTGCACTAATGCAGATGTACTAAATGTGTTAATTAACACACAATAAATACTCGCTTGCCTGCAGACTGGCTCTGTTTGACTAACCATCCTGCGAGATGGGGCTTCCTATACCTATACTAGGTTAAGTAATAATTGTAATTACGAAGCAATAAGATGCTTATCTTAACATACTAAGAAGGTTAGGTAAGGTCGGTGTTTTCTATGAAGCTTTTCAAGGTAAACTAGTATGTTTAGTATGTCACATATGCACGTATTTAATAAGTCAATATTGACTGTAAGAAAGTGCGAGAACGGGTTGTCCTGTGTGATGGGGATTTTTTAGCACCACGTAGCTAGCTTTTTGACACACTGTTCTCCCCTTCATATAGTCTAATGCAGCTGCACAAATGCAGATGAACCTAAATGTGTTAATTAACATAAAAACTGCGAGATGGGGACTTTGAATAAGATAGCAGTGATACTGTGTTCATGATGTTATCCTCGTAATGCACCCAGATGGGGATGTTTAGCAATCACGTAGCTAGCTTTGTGACACACTGTTCTCCCCTTCATATAGTCTAATGCAGCTGCACAAATGCAGATGAACCTAAATGTGTTAATACAAAAACAAAACTTTAGTATTTACTCTTGTGCTCTTGATGATATCCTCATAATTCATCCAGAGTTTGGCTGTGGAGACTACTGATGACATGGTCTTGTATGACTGACCATCCTGTGTATGATTGAGGGCTTCCGCGATGATTGAAGGGCTTCCGCGATGATTGAAGGGCTTCCAATGCTGTACCGAGGTATTGGTATCAGTGGTACAGCCTTATTTTTGCTGTATTTCTGTTGGTAAAATTTCCCAAATATTTCTACCTAATATTTTTTTAAACATCTAACCAAACATATTAAGTATCGGTATATAATTGTTTCAGAATCGGTTAAAACAGTGGTATCGGTAGATCTACGCGGTACATGTGTACCTCACCTATGTGCTACGCCTGTACTTCATCTACGCCTGTACCTCATCTACGCCTGTACCTCATCTACGCCTGTACCTCATCTACGCCTGTACTTCATCTACGCCTGTACTTCATCTACGCCTGTACCTCATCGACGCCTGTACCTCATCTACGCCTGTACCTCATCTACGCCTGTACTTCATCTACGCCTGTACTTCATCTACGCCTGTACTTCATCTACGCCTGTACCTCATCGACGCCTGTACCTCATCTACGCCTGTACCTCATCTACGCCTATACCTCATCTACGCCTGTACCTCATCTACGCCTGTACCTACCTACTCTAGCATAAGCTTCCACGCCACTCATTGCTCGTCTCACACGCTGGCTACTTTGCCCTGAAACGATGTTTTAATTGGTTCCCTGCAGTCCATCCAGACTCTGATTGGATGAAACATTCAACACTCACTTCACGCGGCGGCTTTGTCACACTTGAACGGTGATGTGTGGCTGACTGTGACAAAATGCCACCAGTGATCACCACCACCTGCTTGATGGGGTTCTGGGAGTTCTTCTACTGCCCAAGCCCGGCCCGAGGCCAGGCTTGACTTGTTAGAGTTTGGTCCACCAGGCTGTTGCTTGGAGCGGCCCGCATGCCTACGTATCCACAAAGCCATATTTCCTGAACACTTGGACATGTAGAGAGTCTGCTTTTCACCACGTACTCTTACAGCGGTGATCGACGTGCAGTTACGATCAGATTCTTAACTGCAATTAAGAAGATACTGATCTTTGATCCCGAGCCCAGCAGCACACACACACACACGCACACACAGGGGGGGGGGACATGATCACCACATTCAAGATTCTCAAGGGAATCGACAGGGTTGATAAAGACAGGCTGTTTAACACAAGGGGCACACGCACTACGGGACACAGGTGGAAACTGAGTGCCCAAATGAGCCACAGAGATATTAGAAAGAACTTTTTTAGTGTCAGAGTGGTTGACAAATGGAATGCATTAGGAAGTGATGTGGTGGAGGCTGACTCCATACACAGTTTCAAGTGTAGATATGATACAGCCCAATAGGCTCAGGAACCTGTACACCTGCTGATTGACAGTTGAGAGGTGGGACCAAAGAGCCAGAGCTCAACCCCTGCAAGCACAACTAGGTGAGTACACACACACACACACACACACACTTTGTTATATGACAAAGAGTGCTGGGAAGACGGGACACCACGAGCGTAGCTCTCATCATGTAACTACACTTAGGTAATTACATTTAGGAAATTACACACACACACACACACACACACACACACACACACACACACACACACACACACACACACACACACACACACACACAGCCTCCAGTCCTGGATCCGGATTCACGAAGCAGTTACGCAAGCACTTACAAACCTGTACATCTTTCCTCGATCTTTGACGGCTTTGGTTATATTTATTAAACAATTTACAAGCATGAAAACTTCCCAATCAACTGTAAGTTGATTTGTAAGTTCAGTTCAACAGCTGTTTCCCATAAACAGCCTCCTGGTGCTTCGGAGCTCATTAACTGTTTAATAATTGTAAACAAAGCCGTCAAAGATTGGGAAAAGATGTACAGGTTCGTAAGTGCTTGCGTAACTGCTTCGTGAATCTGGCGCCTGGAGACACGCCGCCGCTCTCCTCCTCTCAACAAAACAAGGTCAAAAACTCTCCATAAATTTAAAGAACATGACAGCCAATCCGCCTCCATGACAGCGTCGTCGTGTACAGCTCTTCCGGAAGCTTCGAAATATTGCATGCGAACAGTCCTGCAATCCCTGCCGGACATGACGGTAACTGCTTGCTTGCCAGGCGTCACTGCTTGTTTGCCAGGCGTCACTGGTCGTTTGCAAGGCTTCACTGCTTGTTTGCGAGGCTTCACTGCTTGTTTGCGAGGCTTCACTTCTTGTTTGCAAGGCTTCACTGCTTGTTTGTGAGGCTTCACTGCTTGTTTGCGAGGCTTCACTGCTTGTTTGCGAGGCTTCACTGCTTGTTTGTGAGGCTTCACTGCTTGTTTGCGAAGCTTCACTGCTTGTTTGTGAGGCGTCACTGCTTGTTTGCCAGGCTTCACTGCTTGTTTGCCAGGCTTCACTGCTTGTTTGCAAGGCTTCACTGCTTGTTTGTGAGGCAGGCTTCACTGCTTGTTTGCCAGGCTTCACTGCTTGTTTGTGAGGCTTCACTGCTTGTTTGCAAGGCTTCACTGCTTGTTTGCAAGGCTTCACTGCTTGTTTGCAAGGCTTCACTGCTTGTTTGTGAGGCTTCACTGCTTGTTTGCGAGGCTTCACTGCTTGTTTGCAAGGCTTCACTGCTTGTTTGTGAGGCTTCACTGCTTGTTTGCGAGGCTTCACTGCTTGTTTGCGAGGCTTCACTGCTTGTTTGCGAATCTTCACTGCTTGTTTGCGAGGCTTCACTGCTTGTTTGCGAGGCTTCACTGCTCGTTTGCGAGGCTTCACTTCTTGTTTGCAAGGCTTCACTGCTTGTTTGTGAGGCTTCACTGCTTGTTTGCGAGGCTTCACTGCTTGTTTGTGAGGCTTCACTGCTTGTTTGCAAGGCTTCACTGCTTGTTTGCGAGGCTTCACTGCTTGTTTGTGAAGCTTCACTTCTTGTTTGCAAGGCTTCACTGCTTGTTTGCAAGGCTTCACTGCTTGTTTGTGAGGCTTCACTGCTTGTTTGCAAGGCTTCACTGCTTGTTTGCAAGGCTTCACTGCTTGTTTGTGAGGCTTCACTGCTTCACTGCTTGTTTGCGAGGCTTCACTGCTTGTTTGCTTCACTGCTTGTTTGCAAGGCTTCACTGCTTGTTTGCAAGGCTTCCCTGCTTGTTTGCGAGGCTTCCCTGCTTGTTTGCAAGGCTTCACTGCTTGTTTGCAAGGCTTCACTGCTTGTTTGTGAAGGCTTCACTGCTTGTTTGCAAGGCTTCACTGCTTGTTTGCAAGGCTTCCCTGCTTGTTTGCGAGGCTTCCCTGCTTGTTTGCGAGGCTTCCCTGCTTGTTTGCGAGGCTTCCCTGCTTGTTTGCGAGGCTTCCCTGCTTGTTTGCGAGGCTTCACTGCTTGTTTGCAAGGCTTCACTGCTTGTTTGTGAGGCTTCACTGCTTGTTTGTGAGGCTTCACTGCTTGTTTGCAAGGCTTCACTGCTTGTTTGTGAGGCTTCACTGCTTGTTTGCAAGGCTTCACTGCTTGTTTGTGAGGCTTCAAATCAGGCGGGCTGTGGTGGGTATGTGGGTCTGCGGGCCGCTCCAAGCAACAGCCTGGTGGACCAAACTCTCACAAGTCAAGCCTGGCCTCGGGCCGGGCTTGGGGAGTAGAACAACTCCCAGAACCCCATCAACCAGGTATCCAGCAGTGTCAAATATTAAGAGGAGCAGCAAAAGATTGTTCACTACTTGACTAGACAATTCCGGTGATTTCTCGGCTGGACCAACTGCTCTACGAGCCACTAACTGCTTATTCACACATCGTCATCTACGTCATGTCCTTCGAGTAGTTGTGGGTTCGGTCTCCAGAGGGGCCAGATTCACGAAGCAGTTACGCAAGCACTTACGAACCTGGGGCCAGATTCACGAAGCAGTTACGCAAGTACTTACGAACGTGTACGTCTTTCCTCAATCTCTGACAGCTTTGGTTACATTTATTAAACAGTTAACAACAATTGATTGGGAAGTTTTCATGCTTGTAATTGTTATAAACAGCCTCCTGGCGCTTCGGAGCTCATTAACTGTTTAATAATTGCAAACAAAATGACCAGAATCTGGCCCCCCTAGGTTCGTAAGTGCTTGCGTAACTGCTTCGTGAATCTGGCCCCAGGTTCGTAAGTGCTTGCGTAACTGCTTCGTGAATCTGGCCCCAGGTTCGTAAGTGCTTGCGTAACTGCTTCGTGAATCTGGCCCCAGGTTCGTAAGTGCTTGCGTAACTGCTTCGTGAATCTGGCCCCAGGTTCGTAAGTGCTTGCGTAACTGCTTCGTGAATCTGGCCCCAGGTTTGTAAGTGCTTGCGTAACTGCTTCGTGAATCTGGCCCCAGGTTCGTAAGTGCTTGCGTAACTGCTTCGTGAATCTGGTCCCAGGTTCGTAAGTGCTTGCATAACTTCTTCGTGAATCTGGCCGTAGGTTCGTAAGTGCTTGCGTAATTACTTCGTGAATCTGGCCCCAGATGTCGCTAGTTACTGGAGACCAACGCCCAGCCCCAGAGGCTACGCTGGGCACGAAATAAACGATGCGGACCTGAGTCTGAATCCTATTAGAGTACTTCCTGTCAAAGTATACCGCAGTGTTCCTTCAGTATAAAATAGTGCTCCATCTGAATATACCAGTGTTTCATCGGTATATGTCAGTATTCCATCAGCATATATGTATTACCCGAATATATTACAGTACTCTCCTCAGTATATATATGACAGTGTCAGTTTGTTATAACCAGTCAGCTTATAATCAGTGTCAGCTATTTATAATCAGAGAGTCAGTTTGGCACGACTGGTGTCAGTGTAGTCCTGACCCAAGAGAGGGTGGTAGGGAACACCATACACCTCATTTCCACCTCCAGAATCATGAGGCTGGAACGCCTGGTCCCTCACATCTGGCTTCATACACCTGTCCCTCACATATGACCCCCTCACACCTGGCTGCCTCATATCCCTTCACGTAGCCACCTTCCCAACACACACGGACCCGTATTTAATCTTCATTAGCAGAGCCTCCGGACGCGGCGCCTGGAGGAGCCCCGAGGCCCTCCTCCTGCTGCTGCCTTTGATGCCTACCCCCTCCCCCCTTCTCCTCAACACATCCCCTACCCCTCGAAACCCCTTATACCTCAACACCCCCTCCCTCTCTCCCTCCCTACACTTCAACACCCCCTCCCTCTCTCCCTCCCTACACTTCAACACCCCCTCCCTCTCTCCCTCCCTACACTTCAACACCCCCTCCCTCTCTCCCTCCCTACACTTCAACACCCCCTCCCTCTCTACCTCACGATCAACAACATAGTTGAGCAGAAATTAGATTCATTCTAACACAGGACTATATAACAAATATCAATTTCGCAAAATAATCAGTAATAAACCAGACAATCTAGAGAGCACATGGCCCGGGTGCCTAGCAGGCACTGCTGGCCCCCTCAGCCCCTGGCCCTCCCTCAGTCCCTGGCCCTCCCTCAGTCCCTGGCCCTCCCTCAGCCCCTGGCCCTCCCTCAGCCCCTGGCCCTCCCTCAGCCCCTGGCCCTCCCTCAGTCCCTGGCCCTCCCTCAGCCCCTGGCCCTCCCTCAGTCCCTGGCCCTCCCTCAGCCCCTGGCCCTCCCTCAGCCCCTGGCCCTCCCTCAGCCCCTGGCCCTCCCTCAGTCCCTGGCCCTCCCTCCCTCAGCCCTCCCTGGCCCTCCCTCAGTCCCTGGCCCTCCCTCAGTCCCTGGCCCCCTCAGTCCCTGGCCCTCCCTCAGCCCCTGGCCCTCCCTCAGCCCCTGGCCCTCCCTCAGCCCCTGGCCCTCCCTCAGTCCCTGGCCCTCCCTCAGCCCTGGCCCTCCCTCAGCCCCTGGCCCTCCCTCAGCCCCTGGCCCTCCCTCAGCCCCTGGCCCTCCCTCAGTCCCTGGCCCTCCCTCAGTCCCTGGCCCTCCCTCAGTCCCTGGCCCTCTCACGCAGGCCACCTGGTGTGGCCAGGCAATTTACCCTGAGAGATTTATTTATGGTGAAAAGGCGTCGTAAATAACTGTTAAGGCGCATATTAATTAGTTTAGGAAGTGACTGATTTTAGACACGTGTATTATAGAAGGTGGTGTTTCTGAGGCAAGAAAGGATGTCGCTCTGCGGGGCTCTTGACGTCACCTCTGACGTGGAGCCTGTGACGTGTCTAAGCCAATGGGAGAGCGGGATACATTGAGGCGAGGGCAATGATTGGCAAAGACAAACATCTCAGCCAATCGGCGAAAAGGTCTATGACGTAATGCAAGAGCTCCTACGTTCATACCTGGGACATACCTGGGGAGAGTTCTGAGAGTTGTTCTACACCGGATAAGTGTTCTACCCACTGGATAAACACCTGCAAAGGATACCTGATCAACTAGGCTGTGACTCATACGTCAGGCTGCGAGCAGCCGCGTCCAACAGCCTGGTTGATCAGTCCAGCAACCAGGAGGCCTGGTCGACGACCGGGCCGCGGGGACGCTAAGCCCCGGAAGCACCTCAAGGTAAGGTACACCCCGAGCCCGGCCTGAGGCCAGGGTCACCCCCAGATGCCACTGGCTCTTGTGAAGTTACCTGACACCCATAATAATCATCCAGGGTCTATACCCTGGTGATGTTATCTGCTCAATTTCCATCCATTATTATTGTTAGTAAACATTGACGGACTTTGCTGGCGCCGGAAGAGTAGGAGCGAGAGGCCAGGTATGCCGAGTATATCTGGGCTCGGTATATCCATCCCTTCATCCTGTCTACCGAGACACAGATGCTGACACGAGTATTAACGCCTGCAATATTTGGAACATCAACAGATGTACTTGGAGGGGGTTCTGGGAGTTGTTCTACTTCCCAAAGGGGTCCATGGATTGACTCGTTATAACTTGGTCCAACAGACTGTTGCTTGGAGCGGGCCGCAAGCCCACATACCCACCAAACCCCCGGTTGGTCCGACACTTGTTAGACCGACCAAGACCCCACACACCTGGGGAGGGTCGGGCCAGAAGGCACAAGACAACGACACTATCAGGCAGGTGTCCTGCACCCGCCGGCTGTGGCCTCCACCTCCAGCAGGTGTCCGGGGCCCTGCACCCGCCGGCTGTGGCCTCCACCTCCAGCAGGTGTCCTGCACCCGCCGGCTGTGGCCTCCACCTCCAGCAGGTGTCCTGCACTCGCCGGCTGTGGCCTCCACCTCCAGCAGGTGTCCGGGGCCCTGCACCCGCCGGCTGTGGCCTCCACCTCCAGCAGGTGTCCTGCACCCGCC
>NC_059657.1:11437448-11557448 GCF_020424385.1 Procambarus clarkii
CTCGAAACTCTCACTGATTAAATGGTAATTACCGATTGGCTATTAATGTTGCACGGGATAATATCAAATCCGAGACGCTGGCTCTGCAATTACGACGCGGTAATTATTAGGTTATCGGGGGATATAACTAAAACAAATAGGCCTACAGCGTACCTGGAGATAGCACCAGAGGGCCTCACTACTCTGCGTGTCTGAGTGTCCCAGAGTGCACTCAGCCTTCAACCAGCTGGTGTACAGGTTCCCGAGTACATTGAGCTCTGGGTCATGTCAACATTTGAAACATGTGAGTCATGTCAATCCAAAATATGTTAATAGGCCGCTGAAAGCAACAGCCTGGTGGACCAAACTCTCACAAGTCAAGCCTGGCCTCGGGCCGGGCTTGGGAAGTAGAAGAACTCCCAGAACCCCCATCAACCAGGTATAAAACATGTTAATACAAAACATGTATTGTCCTATCTCCACTACTTCACTTCTTAGTCCTTTCCATTTGCTCTCCACTCTGGCACTGATGAAATTCTTCTTAATGTCTCTAGCTCACTGGGTACTTGGTTTCCATTTGTGTTTCATTGTGCACAACCCATTCCGTAAGTATATTAAAGTATAAGATAATACGTATACTATCTTATATACCACACACATATAAGACCAATACCAGGCTACCTTCCGACCTGGAAAGTACAGTTTCAACACGACTCTCACACAATTAGTACATCAAAAGCAAAACCCATCCTCCTGGAATTATGGTACAAATAGTGACTATATGATGCAAAGTACTAATATGTAGTAATGGACCGTTAGTAAGTTACTTTTTGTACTATTCATTTTATAAAGAGTCCGGAAAAATAAATCTAAAAAAAAAATATTCCTAGACCTAATATAGCACATATGTATTAGTACAGGCCTAAGATAGCATGTATTACACCTAGGAATGCTAGGAGAGGTTAGGTCTTGTATTCATGTCGAGGTTTAAAACAAAAAGTTTCCAGGTTGTCCAAATTCAATAATACAAAAGATAACTTTCTGGTGGTCCATCACTACATGTTGGTGGTGGTCCATCACTACATGGTGGTGGTCCATCACTACATGTTGGTGGTGGTCCATCACTACATGGTGGTGGTCCATCACTACATGGTGGTGGTGGTCCATCACTACATGGTGGTGGTCCATCACTACATGGTGGTGGTCCATCACTACATGGTGGTGGTCCATCACTACATGGTGGTGGTCCATCACTACATGGTGGTGGTCCATCACTACATGGTGGTGGTCCATCACTACATGGTGGTGGTCCATCACTACATGGTGGTGGTCCATCACTACATGGTGGTGGTCCATCACTACATGGTGGTGGTCCATCACTACATGGTGGTGGTCCATCACTACATGGTGGTGGTCCATCACTACATGGTGGTGGTCCATCACTACATGGTGGTGGTCCATCACTACATGGTGGTGGTCCATCACTACATGTTGGTGGTCCATCACTACATGGTGGTGGTCCATCACTACATGGTGGTGGTCCATCACTACATGTTGGTGGTCCATCACTACATGGTGGTGGTCCATCACTACATGGTGGTGGTCCATCACTACATGGTGGTGGTCCATCACTACATGTTGGTGGTCCATCACTACATGGTGGTGGTCCATCACTACATGTTGGTGGTCCATCACTACATGGTGGTGGTCCATCACTACATGATGGTGGTCCATCACTACATGTTGGTGGTCCATCACTACATGGTGGTGGTCCATCACTACATGTTGGTGGTCCATCACTACATGGTGGTGGTCCATCACTACATGGTGGTGGTCCATCACTACATGGTGGTGGTCCATCACTACATGTTGGTGGTCCATCACTACATGGTGGTGGTCCATCACTACATGGTGGTGGTCCATCACTACATGGTGGTGGTCCATCACTACATGGTGGTGGTCCATCACTACATGTTGGTGGTGGTCCATCACTACATGTTGGTGGTCCATCACTACATGGTGGTGGTCCATCACTACATGGTGGTGGTGGTCCATCACTACATGATGGTGGTGGTCCATCACTACATGGTGGTGGTGGTGGTGGTCCATCACTACATGGTGGTGGTCCATCACTACATGTTGGTGGTCCATCACTACATGGTGGTGGTCCATCACTACATGTTGGTGGTCCATCACTACATGGTGGTGGTCCATCACTACATGATGGTGGTGGTGGTCCATCACTACATGGTGGTGGTCCATCACTACATGGTGGTGGTCCATCACTACATGGTGGTGGTCCATCACTACATGGTGGTGGTGGTCCATCACTACATGGTGGTGGTCCATCACTACATGGTGGTGGTCCATCACTACATGGTGGTGGTCCATCACTACATGGTGGTGGTCCATCACTACATGGTGGTGGTCCATCACTACATGGTGGTGGTGGTCCATCACTACATGGTGGTGGTCCATCACTACATGGTGGTGGTCCATCACTACATGTTGGTGGTGGTCCATCACTACATGGTGGTGGTCCATCACTACATGGTGGTGGTCCATCACTACATGGTGGTGGTCCATCACTACATGGTGGTGGTGGTCCAGCACTACATGTTGGTGGTGGTGGTCCATCACTACATGGTGGTGGTGGTCCATCACTACATGGTGGTGGTCCATCACTACATGGTGGTGGTCCATCACTACATGGTGGTGGTGGTCCATCACTACATGGTGGTGGTCCATCACTACATGGTGGTGGTCCATCACTACATGTTGGTGGTGGTCCATCACTACATGGTGGTGGTCCATCACTACATGGTGGTGGTCCATCACTACATGGTGGTGGTCCATCACTACATGGTGGTGGTCCATCACTACATGTTGGTGGTGGTCCATCACTACATGGTGGTGGTGGTCCATCACTACATGATGGTGGTGGTCCATCACTACATGGTGGTGGTCCATCACTACATGGTGGTGGTCCATCACTACATGGTGGTGGTGGTCCATCACTACATGGTGGTGGTGGTCCATCACTACATGGTGGTGGTGGTCCATCACTACATGGTGGTGGTCCATCACTACATGGTGGTGGTCCATCACTACATGGTGGTGGTGGTGGTCCATCACTACATGGTGGTGGTGGTCCATCACTACATGGGTGGTGGTCCATCACTACATGGTGGTGGTGGTGGTCCATCACTACATGGTGGTGGTGGTCCATCACTACATGGTGGTGGTGGTCCATCACTACATGGTGGTGGTGGTCCATCACTACATGGTGGTGGTGGTCCATCACTACATGGTGGTGGTCCATCACTACATGGTGGTGGTCCATCACTACATGGTGGTGGTCCATCACTACATGGTGGTGGTCCATCACTACATGGTGGTGGTGGTCCATCACTACATGGTGGTGGTGGTCCATCACTACATGGTGGTGGTCCATCACTACATGGTGGTGGTGGTGGTCCATCACTACATGGTGGTGGTGGTCCATCACTACATGGTGGTGGTGGTCCATCACTACATGGTGGTGGTGGTCCATCACTACATGGTGGTGGTGGTCCATCACTACATGGTTGGTGGTCCATCACTACATGTTGGTGGTGGTCCATCACTACATGGTGGTGGTGGTCCATCACTACATGGTGGTGGTGGTCCATCACTACATGTTGGTGGTGGTCCATCACTACATGGTGGTGGTGGTGGTGGTCCATCACTACATGGTGGTGGTGGTCCATCACTACATGGTGGTGGTCCATCACTACATGTGGTGGTGGTGGTCCATCACTACATGGTGGTGGTGGTCCATCACTACATGGTGGTGGTGGTCCATCACTACATGGTGGTGGTCCATCACTACATGGTGGTGGTGGTCCATCACTACATGGTGGTGGTGGTCCATCACTACATGTCCATCACTACATGTTGGTGGTCCATCACTACATGATGGTGGTGGTGGTCCATCACTACATGTTGGTGGTCCATCACTACATGGTGGTCCATCACTACATGTTGGTGGTGGTCCATCACTACATGTTGGTGGTGGTCCATCACTACATGATGGTGGTCCATCACTACATGGTGGTGGTCCATCACTACATGGTGGTGGTCCATCACTACATGGTGGTGGTCCATCACTACATGGTGGTGGTGGTCCATCACTACATGGTGGTGGTGGTCCATCACTACATGGTGGTGGTGGTCCATCACTACATGGTGGTGGTGGTCCATCACTACATGGTGGTGGTGGTGGTCCATCACTACATGGTGGTGGTCCATCACTACATGGTGGTGGTGGTCCATCACTACATGGTGGTGGTGGTCCATCACTACATGGTGGTGGTCCATCACTACATGGTGGTGGTGGTCCATCACTACATGGTGGTGGTCCATCACTACATGGTGGTGGTCCATCACTACATGGTGGTGGTCCATCACTACATGGGTGGTCCATCACTACATGTGGTGGTCCATCACTACATGGTGGTGGTGGTCCATCACTACATGGTGGTGGTCCATCACTACATGGTGGTGGTCCATCACTACATGTTGGTGGTGGTCCATCACTACATGATGGTGGTCCATCACTACATGGTGGTGGTCCATCACTACATGGTGGTGGTGGTCCATCACTACATGGTGGTGGTCCATCACTACATGTTGGTGGTGGTCCATCACTACATGGTGGTGGTCCATCACTACATGGTGGTGGTCCATCACTACATGGTGGTGGTCCATCACTACATGTTGGTGGTGGTCCATCACTACATGGTGGTGGTGGTCCATCACTACATGTTGGTGGTGGTCCATCACTACATGGTGGTGGTCCATCACTACATGGTGGTGGTGGTCCATCACTACATGATGGTGGTCCATCACTACATGTTGGTGGTCCATCACTACATGTTGGTGGTCCATCACTACATGGTGGTGGTCCATCACTACATGTTGGTGGTCCATCACTACATGTTGGTGGTCCATCACTACATGTTGGTGGTGGTCCATCACTACATGGTGGTGGTGGTGGTCCATCACTACTTGTTGGTGGTGGTCCATCACTACATGGTGGTGGTCCATCACTACATGGTGGTGGTCCATCACTACATGTTGGTGGTCCATCACTACATGGTGGTGGTCCATCACTACATGTTGGTGGTCCATCACTACATGTTGGTGGTGGTCCATCACTACATGATGGTGGTGGTCCATCACTACATGGGTGGTCCATCACTACATGTTGGTGGTGGTCCATCACTACATGTTGGTGGTGGTCCATCACTACATGGTGGTGGTCCATCACTACATGTGGTGGTGGTGGTCCATCACTACATGTTGGTGGTCCATCACTACATGTTGGTGGTGGTCCATCACTACATGTTGGTGGTCCATCACTACATGGTGGTGGTCCATCACTACATGTTGGTGGTCCATCACTACATGTTGGTGGTCCATCACTACATGTTGGTGGTGGTCCATCACTACATGTTGGTGGTGGTCCATCACTACATGGTGGTGGTCCATCACTACATGGTGGTGGTCCATCACTACATGTTGGTGGTGGTCCATCACTACATGATGGTGGTCCATCACTACATGGTGGTGGTCCATCACTACATGGTGGTGGTGGTCCATCACTACATGTTGGTGGTGGTCCATCACTACATGTTGGTGGTCCATCACTACATGTTGGTGGTCCATCACTACATGTTGGTGGTGGTCCATCACTACATGATGGTGGTCCATCACTACATGTTGGTGGTGGTCCATCACTACATGTTGGTGGTCCATCACTACATGGTGGTGGTCCATCACTACATGTTGGTGGTGGTCCATCACTACATGTTGGTGGTGGTCCATCACTACATGTTGGTGGTGGTCCATCACTACATGTGGTGGTGGTCCATCACTACATGTTGGTGGTCCATCACTACATGTTGGTGGTGGTCCATCACTACATGTTGGTGGTCCATCACTACATGTTGGTGGTGGTCCATCACTACATGTTGGTGGTGGTCCATCACTACATGGTGGTGGTCCATCACTACATGTTGGTGGTCCATCACTACATGTTGGTGGTCCATCACTACATGGTGGTGGTCCATCACTACATGTTGGTGGTCCATCACTACATGTTGGTGGTCCATCACTACATGGTGGTGGTCCATCACTACATGTTGGTGGTCCATCACTACATGGTGGTCCATCACTACATGTTGGTGGTGGTCCATCACTACATGTTGGTGGTGGTCCATCACTACATGTTGGTGGTGGTCCATCACTACATGGTGGTGGTCCATCACTACATGGTGGTGGTGGTCCATCACTACATGATGGTGGTCCATCACTACATGTTGGTGGTGGTCCATCACTACATGTTGGTGGTGGTCCATCACTACATGGTGGTGGTCCATCACTACATGGTGGTGGTCCATCACTACATGTTGGTGGTCCATCACTACATGGTGGTGGTCCATCACTACATGGGTGGTGGTCCATCACTACATGGTGGTGGTCCATCACTACATGGTGGTGGTCCATCACTACTGGTGGTCCATCACTACATGGTGGTGGTCCATCACTACATGGTGGTGGTCCATCACTACATGGTGGTGGTCCATCACTACATGGTGGTGGTCCATCACTACATGGTGGTGGTCCATCACTACATGGTGGTGGTCCATCACTACATGGTGGTGGTCCATCACTACATGGTGGTGGTGGTGGTCCATCACTACATGGTCCATGGTGGTGGTCCATCACTACATGTGGTGGTGGTGGTGGTCCATCACTACATGTGGTGGTGGTGGTCCATCACTACATGGTGGTGGTGGTCCATCACTACATGTTGGTGGTGGTCCATCACTACATGGTGGTGGTCCATCACTACATGTTGGTGGTGGTCCATCACTACATGGTGGTGGTGGTCCATCACTACATGTTGGTGGTGGTCCATCACTACATGGTGGTGGTGGTGGTCCATCACTACATGGTGGTGGTGGTCCATCACTACATGGGTGGTGGTCCATCACTACATGTTGGTGGTGGTCCATCACTACATGTTGGTGGTGGTCCATCACTACATGGTCCATCACTACATGGTGGTGGTCCATCACTACATGGTGGTGGTGGTCCATCACTACATGGTGGTGGTGGTCCATCACTACATGGTGGTGGTCCATCACTACATGGTGGTGGTCCATCACTACATGTTGGTGGTGGTCCATCACTACATGTTGGTGGTGGTCCATCACTACATGTTGGTGGTGGTCCATCACTACATGATGGTGGTGGTCCATCACTACATGTTGGTGGTGGTCCATCACTACATGGTGGTGGTGGTCCATCACTACATGGTGGTGGTGGTCCATCACTACATGGTGGTGGTGGTCCATCACTACATGGTGGTGGTGGTCCATCACTACATGGTGGTGGTGGTCCATCACTACATGGTGGTGGTGGTCCATCACTACATGTTGGTGGTGGTCCATCACTACATGGTGGTGGTGGTCCATCACTACATGTTGGTGGTGGTCCATCACTACATGTTGGTGGTCCATCACTACATGGTGGTCCATCACTACATGGTGGTGGTGGTCCATCACTACATGTTGGTGGTGGTCCATCACTACATGTTGGTGGTGGTCCATCACTACATGGTGGTGGTGGTCCATCACTACATGGTGGTGGTGGTCCATCACTACATGGGTGGTGGTCCATCACTACATGGTGGTGGTGGTGGTCCATCACTACATGATGGTGGTGGTCCATCACTACATGGTGGTGGTCCATCACTACATGGTGGTGGTGGTCCATCACTACATGGTGGTGGTGGTCCATCACTACATGGTGGTGGTGGTCCATCACTACATGATGGTGGTGGTCCATCACTACATGGTGGTGGTGGTCCATCACTACATGGTGGTGGTGGTCCATCACTACATGGTGGTGGTGGTCCATCACTACATGGTGGTGGTGGTCCATCACTACATGATGGTGGTGGTCCATCACTACATGATGGTGGTGGTCCATCACTACATGGTGGTGGTGGTCCATCACTACATGGTGGTGGTCCATCACTACATGGTGGTGGTGGTCCATCACTACATGATGGGTGGTGGTCCATCACTACATGATGGTGGTGGTCCATCACTACATGGTGGTGGTGGTCCATCACTACATGTTGGTGGTGGTCCATCACTACATGGTGGTGGTCCATCACTACATGGTGGTGGTGGTCCATCACTACATGATGGTGGTGGTCCATCACTACATGGTGGTGGTCCATCACTACATGGTGGTGGTGGTCCATCACTACATGGTGGTGGTCCATCACTACATGGTGGTGGTCCATCACTACATGGTGGTGGTGGTCCATCACTACATGGTGGTGGTGGTCCATCACTACATGATAGTGGTGGTCCATCACTACATGGTGGTGGTCCATCACTACATGTTGGTGGTGGTCCATCACTACATGGTGGTCCATCACTACATGGTGGTGGTGGTCCATCACTACATGATGTGGTGGTCCATCACTACATGGGTGGTGTCCATCACTACATGTTGGTGGTGGTCCATCACTACATGTTGGTGGTGGTCCATCACTACATGGTGGTGGTGGTCCATCACTACTTGTTGGTGGTGGTCCATTACTACATGGTGGTGGTGGTCCATCACTACATGGTGGTGGTGGTCCATCACTACATGATGGTGGTGGTCCATCACTACATGTTGGTGGTGGTCCATCACTACATGATGGTGGTGGTCCATCACTACATGTTGGTGGTGGTCCATCACTACATGATGGTGGTGGTCCATCACTACATGGTGGTGGTCCATCACTACATGATGGTGGTGGTCCATCACTACATGGTGGTGGTCCATCACTACATGGTGGTGGTGGTCCATCACTACATGGTGGTGGTGGTCCATCACTACATGGTGGTGGTGGTCCATCACTACATGGTGGTGGTGGTCCATCACTACATGTTGGTGGTGGTCCATCACTACATGGTGGTGGTGGTCCATCACTACATGTTGGTGGTGGTCCATCACTACATGTTGGTGGTGGTCCATCACTACATGGTGGTGGTCCATCACTACATGGTGGTGGTCCATCACTACTTGTTGGTGGTGGTCCATCACTACATGGTGGTGGTGGTCCATCACTACATGGTGGTGGTGGTCCATCACTACATGGTGGTGGTGGTCCATCACTACATGGTGGTGGTGGTCCATCACTACATGTTGGTGGTGGTCCATCACTACATGTTGGTACTTTCCACCAAACAGTTACTACAAGTACAAGGTCATATAGGAGCAGGTCAGCCCTGTGTACAAGGTCATATAGGAGCAGGTCAGCCCTGTGTACAAGGTCATATAGGAGCAGGTCAGCCCTGTGTACAAGGTCATATAGGAGCAGGTCAGCCCTGTGTACACGGTCATATAGGAGCAGGTCAGCCCTGTGTACACGTCATATAGGAGCAGGTCAGCCCTGTGTACACGGTCATATAGGAGCAGGTCAGCCCTGTGTACACGGTCATATAGGAGCAGGTCAGCCCTGTGCACACGTCATATAGGAGCAGGTCAGCCCTGTGTACACGTCATATAGGAGCAGGTCAGCCCTGTGTACACGTCATATAGGAGCAGGTCAGCCCTGTGTACACGGTCATATAGGAGCAGGTCAGCCCTGTGTACACGTCATATAGGAGCAGGTCAGCCCTGTGCACACGGTCATATAGGAGCAGGTCAGCCCTGTGTACACGGTCATATAGGAGCAGGTCAGCCCTGTGTACACGTCATATAGGAGCAGGTCAGCCCTGTGTACACGGTCATATAGGAGCAGGTCAGCCCTGTGTACACGGTCATATAGGAGCAGGTCAGCCCTGTGTACACGTCATATAGGAGCAGGTCAGCCCTGTGCACACGGTCATATAGGAGCAGGTCAGCCCTGTGCACACGGTCATATAGGAGCAGGTCAGCCCTGTGCACACGGTCATATAGGAGCAGGTCAGCCCTGTGTACACGTCATATAGGAGCAGGTCAGCCCTGTGTACACGTCATATAGGAGCAGGTCAGCCCTGTGTACACGTCATATAGGAGCAGGTCAGCCCTGTGTACACGTCATATAGGAGCAGGTCAGCCCTGTGTACACGGTCATATAGGAGCAGGTCAGCCCTGTGTACACGTCATATAGGAGCAGGTCAGCCCTGTGTACACGGTCATATAGGAGCAGGTCAGCCCTGTGTACACGTCATATAGGAGCAGGTCAGCCCTGTGTACACGTCATATAGGAGCAGGTCAGCCCTGTGTACACGGTCATATAGGAGCAGGTCAGCCATGTGTACACGTCATATAGGAGCTGGTCAGCCCTGTGTACACGTCATATAGGAGCAGGTCAGCCCTGTGTACACGTCATATAGGAGCTGGTCAGCCCTGTGTACACGGTCATATAGGAGCAGGTCAGCCCTGTGTACACGGTCATATAGGAGCTGGTCAGCCCTGTGTACACGTCATATAGGAGCAGGTCAGCCCTGTGTACACGTCATATAGGAGCTGGTCAGCCCTGTGTACACGTCATATAGGAGCTGGTCAGCCCTGTGTACACGTCATATAGGAGCAGGTCAGCCCTGTGTACACGGTCATATAGGAGCAGGTCAGCCCTGTGAACACGTCATATAGGAGCAGGTCAGCCCTGTGTACACGTCATATAGGAGCAGGTCAGCCCTGTGCACACGTCATATAGGAGCAGGTCAGCCCTGTGTACACGTCATATAGGAGCTGGTCAGCCCTGTGTACACGTCATATAGGAGCAGGTCAGCCCTGTGTACACGGTCATATAGGAGCAGGTCAGCCCTGTGTACACGGTCATATAGGAGCAGGTCAGCCCTGTGTACACGTCATATAGGAGCAGGTCAGCCCTGTGTACACGTCATATAGGAGCTGGTCAGCCCTGTGTACACGTCATATAGGAGCAGGTCAGCCATGTGTACACGTCATATAGGAGCAGGTCAGCCCTGTGTACAAGGTCATATAGGAGCTGGTCAGCCCTGTGTACAAGGTCATATAGGAGCTGGTCAGCCCTGTGTACACGTCATATAGGAGCAGGTCAGCCATGTGTACACGTCATATAGGAGCAGGTCAGCCCTGTGTACACGGTCATATAGGAGCAGGTCAGCCCTCTGCACACGTCATATAGGAGCTGGTCAGCCCTGTGTACACGTCATATAGGAGCAGGTCAGCCATGTGTACACGTCATATAGGAGCAGGTCAGCCCTGTGTACATGGTCATATAGGAGCACACACTAAGACAAAGTCTCACACCGCAGCAAAAATTTAAATAAAGGAACACAGAGATAGTAATGATATGCAATAGATACAAGAGCCATTGTCAGGGTTAAACTTAAATTGCTTGTAAAGGGTGGGGACCATGACTAGGGGTCACACAAGGGGTGGGGACCAGGACTAGGGGCCACACCAGAGGTGGGGACCAGGACTAGGGGTCACACAAGGGTTGGGACTAAGACTAGGGGTCACACAAGGGGTGGGGACCAGGACTAGGGGGGTCACACAAGTGGTGGGGACCAGGACTAGGGGTCACACAAGAGGTGGGGACCAGGACTAGGAGTCACACAAGGGGTGGGGACCAGGACTAGGGGTCACACAAGGGGTGGGGACTAGGGGTCACACAAGGGGTGGGGACCAAGACTAGGGGTCACACAAGGGGTGGGGACCAGGACTAAGGGTCACACAAGGGGTGGGGACCAGGACTAGGGGTCACACAAGGGGTGGGGACCAGGACTAGGGGTCACACAAGGGGTGGGGACCAGGACTAGGGGTCACACCAGAGGTGGGGACCAGGACTAGGGGTCACACAAGGGTTGGGACTAAGACTAGGGGTCACACAAGGGGTGGGGACCAGGACTAGGGGGTCACACAAGTGGTGGGGACCAGGACTAGGGGTCACACAAGGGGTGGGGACCAGGACTAGGAGTCACACAAGGGGTGGGGACCAGGACTAGGGGTCACACAAGGGGTGGGGACTAGGGGTCACACAAGGGGTGGGGACCAAGACTAGGGGTCACACAAGGGGTGGGGACCAGGACTAAGGGTCACACAAGGGGTGGGGACCAGGACTAGGGGTCACACAAGGGGTGGGGACCAGGACTAGGGGTCACACAAGGGGTGGGGACCAGGACTAGGGGTCACACCAGAGGTGGGGACCAGGACTAGGGGTCACACAAGGGTTGGGACTAAGACTAGGGGTCACACAAGGGGTGGGGACCAGGACTAGGGGGGTCACACAAGTGGTGGGGACCAGGACTAGGGGTCACACAAGGGGTGGGGACCAGGACTAGGAGTCACACAAGGGGTGGGGACCAGGACTAAGGGTCACACAAGGGGTGGGGACCAGGACTAGGGGTCACACAAGGGGTGGGGACCAGGACTAGGGGTCACACAAGGGGTGGGGACCAGGACTAGGGGTCACACAAGGGGTGGGGACCAGGACTAGGAGTCACACAAGGGGTGGGGACCAGGACTAGGGGTCACACAAGGGGTGGGGACCAGGACTAGGGGTCACACCAGGGGGTGGGGACCAGGACTAAGGGTCACACAAGGAGTGGGGACCATGACTAGGGGTCACACCAGGGGTGGGGACCATGACTAGGGGTCACACCAGGGGTGGGGACCAGGACTAGGGGTCACACCAGGGGGTGGGGACCAGGACTAGGGGCCACACAAGGGGTGGGGACTAGGGGTCACACAAGGGGTGGGGACCAGGACTAGGGGTCACACAAGGGGTGGGGACCAGGACTAGGGGCCACACAAGGGGTGGGGACCAGGACTAGGGGTCACACTAGGGGGTGGGGACCAGGACTAAGGGTCACACAAGGAGTGGGGACCAGGACTAGGGGTCACACAAGGGGTGGGGACCATGACTAGGGGTCACACAAGGAGTGGGGACCATGACTAGGGGTCACACAAGGGGTGGGGACCATGACTAGGGGTCACACAAGGAGTGGGGACCAGGACTAGGGGTCACACAAGGGGTGGGGACCATGACTAGGGGTCACACCAGGGGAGGGGACCAGGACTAGGGGTCACACAAGGGGTGGGGACCATGACTAGGGGTCACACAAGGACTGGGGACCAGGACTAGGGGTCACACAAGGGGTGGGGACCATGACTAGGGGTCACACCAGGGGTGGGGACCAGGACTAGGGGTCACACAAGGGGTGGGGACCAGGACTAGGGGTCACACAAGGAGTGGGGACCAGGACTAGGGGTCACACAAGGAGTTGGGACCAGGACTAGGGGTCACACAAGGGGTGGGGACCAGGACTAGGGGTCACACCAGGGGTGGGGACCAGGACTAGGGGTCACACCAGGGGTGGGGACCAGGACTAGGGGTCACACAAGGAGTGGGGACCAGGACTAGGGGTCACACAAGGAGTGGGGACCAGGACTAGGGGTCACACAAGGAGTGGGGACCAGGACTAGGGGTCACACAAGGGGTGGGGACCAGGACTAGGGGTCACACCAGGGGTGGGGACCAGGACTAGGGGTCACACCAGGGGTGGGGACCATGACTAGGGGTCACACAAGGAGTGGGGACCAGGACTAGGGGTCACACAAGGGGTGGGGACCATGACTAGGGGTCACACCAGGGGTGGGGACCAGGACTAGGGGTCACACCAGGGGTGGGGACCAGGACTAGGGGTCACACAAGGAGTGGGGACCAGGACTAGGGGTCACACCAGGGGTGGGGACCAGGACTAGGGGTCACACAAGGAGTGGGGACCAGGACTAGGGGTCACACCAGGGGTGGGGACCAGGACTAGGGGTCACGCAAGGGGTGTCAGTTGACTGAGAGTCATGTCAGTCAACTCTCCTGAAACTATAAGGGTCGAATGAACTATTCTCAATTTTGTGACAGAAAAAACATTCACACAGACCGATTTCTCACCCAATGGACTGAGGTAAACTGAACAATCTTTGTAATATTACCTGAATACCAGAACACTTGATTATATACTGCACCTGTATGCAAGTGAACGTAATGGAATAATTATTAATATATGTGATATAATAACTTGTGTTTGTGAAAACACTTGAATCACCTGTGGGTGACCTCAATAACCCGCCACACTATAATAATAATAGTAATAATTTAACATTTTATTTAGGAAAAGTACATACATAGATGTAGAGTTACAAACATACTGTTATATTTATAGATAGAGCTAGTACATACAATACCTAAAGCCACTAATACGCATAGCGTTCCGGGCAAACGATCTGTCCTCGACCTGTTGATGTCGAGGCCAGACGAAAATGTCCATGTGTTGGTAGCCTAGTAACTGAATGACCACAGCCTTGAGAGGAACCAAACTAAATAATCACAGTTCCCTCTTGATCTCCACCATCCGTAAGACAGCGCCCTCAACCTGGCCGCTGTCCTCCCCGACCACCCTACCGCCCTGGTCTCTGGACCGTGGACCCGAGGGGGGACCGTGGACCCGAGGGAGGGGCCCCAGAGACAATGTGGCTTTGTTACGACTCTTGCATACTGCTTTTGTTAGTGGGCGGGTCTCCCCCGTCCCCCACTCATCTCTCCCGACAACCCCCACCCCATCACCCACAGGCTTGGGGGCCCTTCCCCTTCCTCTGACTCCAAGCTTTACCCTTCTCCGTCCTGGAGAAAACCCTCCTGACAAGGAAGGACTTAAGTATCACGTCACTTCCAACCACCAAGTGTGTCTTAGTGTGAGGTACGCTAGATCAAGCATACTCAAGGCTGACATCAGAGATAAGCTAACAATGTTGACCAGACCACACACTAGAAGGTGAAGGGACGACGACGTTTCGGTCCGTCCTGGACCATTCTCAAGTCGATTGAGAATGGTCCAGGACGGACCGAAACGTCGTCGTCCTTTCACCTTCTAGTGTGTGGTCTAGTCAACATACTTCAGCCACGTTGTGACTCATCGCCTGCATCAGCTAACAATCATATCACAACACAATTAGGTGTTGTGGTGGTGTACTCAATTAGGTGAGTACAAGGAATCCCAATCAACCAAGTCCACACTTGATGACTTAGATAAAATACAAAAAAGCAACTCTTGCAGTGAGCCATTAGACACCGCCCAGGAAGGCAGCGTGCAAGCCTCGAGGGTCAGAGAGGAAATGAGAGGACAGAGAGAGAGAGGTTGTGCCGTATGTAACAAGTGTTGTGGGTTGTTACCGACACGGGCCTTGTCACTGCCACTCTCCGTTACATTCCCGTACACTGTCACGTAACACAGACACGCACACACACGTACAGTCACGTACCCACTTACGCACACACGTACACCCACCGTGCCAGCCACCTTGTCATCCCGACCTCGTCAAGTTCGGATCAATTTCCTGTGTCGCACGCTCCATGTCTTTCTTTCTCTGCCTGTTTCCCTTTCCGCCCTCCCCCCTCTCCCTTTCCCTTTCTCCCTGTCTCTCCCCCCTCTCCCTCTCCCTCTCCCTCTCTCTCTCTCTCTCTCTCTCTCTCCCTCTCTCTCTCTCTCCCTCTCTCTCTCTCTCTCTCTCTCTCTCTCTCTCTCTCTCTCTCTCTCTCTCTCTCTCTCTCTCCTCTCTCTCTCTCTCTCTCTCTCTCTCTCTCTCTCTCCCTCTCTCTCTCTCTCTCTCTCTCTCTCTCTCTCTCCTCTCTCTCTCTCTCTCTCTCTCTCTCTCTCTCTCTCTCTCTCTCTCTCTCTCTCTCTCTCTCTCTCTCTCTCTCTCTCTCTCTCTCTCTCTCTCTCCCTCTCTCTCTCCCTCTCTCTCTCCCTCTCTCTCTCCCTCTCCCTCTCCCTCTCTCCTTGCCCCCTCAGCTGCCACTTTTATATCTTGCAGCACTCAATAACTCTGGTCCACATGCTCCTCCCTCTGGCTCTTGTGCTCCGCATGACAAGAGCACCAAAATTTACACAGCGGCTCGCTACTGAAAAATAGAGGCACGAACAATGCAACTTTTAATGTGTGTGTGTGTGTGTGTGTGTGTGTGTGTGTGTGTGTGTGTGTGTGTGTGTGTGTGTGTGTGTGTGTGTGTGTGTGTATGTGTGTATGTGTGTATGTGTGTGTGTGTGTGGTGTGTACTCACCTATTTGTACTCACCTATTTGTGCTTGCGGGGGTTGAGCTTTGGCTCTTTGGTCCCGCCTCTCAACTGTCAATCAACTGGTGTACAGATTCCTGAGCCTACTGGGCTCTATCATATCTACATTTAAAACTGTGTATGGAGTCAGCCTCCACCACATCACTGCCTAATGCATTCCATCCGTTAACTACTCTGACACTAAAAAAGTTCCTTCTAACGTCTCTGTGGCTCATGTGAGTACTCAGTTTCCACCTGTGTCCCCTTGTTCGCGTCCCACCAGTGTTGAATAGTTTATCTTTGTTTACCCGGTCGATTCCTCTGAGGATTTTGTAGGTTGTGATCATGTCTCCCCTTACTCTTCTGTCTTCCAGTGTCGTAAGGTGCATTTCCCGCAGCCTTTCCTCGTAACTCATGCCTCTTAGTTCTGGGACTAGTCTAGTGGCATACCTTTGGACTTTTTCCAGCTTCGTCTTGTGCTTGACAAGGTACGGGCGTGTGTGTGTGTGTGTGTATTCACGTGGTTGTGCTTGCGGGGGGTTGAGCTCTGGCTCTTTGGTCCCGCCTCTCAACTGTCAATCACCTGATATACAGATTCCTGAGCCTACTGGGCTCTATCATATCTACATATCATATCATATATCTCTATCATATCGGTATCTAGTGTCTGGCCTCCTGTTTCCACTGCCTAGTTCCATCACTTTACATTTACTCGGGTTGAACTTTAGTTGCCATTTGTTGGACCATTCGTTCAGTTTGTCTAGGTCAACTTGTAGCCTCATACTATCTTCCTCTGTCTTAATCCTCCTCGTAATTTATTGCATCATCATCAGCAAACAATGAGAGGAACGATTCTATACCCTCTGGGAGATCATTTACATACGTCAGAATCAGTATATATAGGTCCAAGGGTCCAAAGACTGAACCCTGCGGGACTCCACTGGTGATCCTTCGCCAATCTGAGGCCTCACCCAGCACAGTGACTCGTTGTCTTCTGTTGCTTAGGTACTCCTTTATCCAATGGAGTACCTTCCTTTCACTCCTGCCTGCATCTTCAGCTTGGGCACTAGTCTCTTGTGTGGTACTGTGTCAAAGGCTTCCAAACGGCTACACCCTGGCCCACCCTACGGCTACACCCTGGCCCACCCTACGGCTACACCCTGGCCCACCCTACGGCTACACTGTTATGATCTCAGCCTGCAGGAGAAACGAGTCTCCCTCCTTGAGAGTTATTCAGCAAGCCTGACCTAACTAGAAGGTCTAGCAAATATTGAGGTGATAACCCATATGAAAAATGGCTGGTTGGATATGTAAAACAATTTAAGATTATGGGCAGTAAGTAAGGAAATAGATAAATGACTGGCTAGGAGATGTGGACATTTTGCTGGAGGCGTGAGGCTCGCTTCTGGAGGACCTTGACCTCACTTGAGTGCCAGACATCGCAGGGGGAAGCCGCGCTCCGTTGAGCTCCCGTCAGAAGGGAACCCCTAGTGATATATCTCTAAGAGAAGAGAAGTGTGCAGACGTACCAGCTGTGGAATAGAGCTGGGGACGTGTGGTCTCAAGTCGTGGACGATAATTAGTGAATATTAAGCCGCCCGGAGGCATTATTGTGGGCTGTGTGGAGCGCCCTGACCAGACGCCGTCAGAGGGAAAGCGCCCTCGACCAATTAATCTGTGGTAAGCACGATAAACGCCAGTTCATAGTGATCACTTGTAGTTGGTCGTGTGCCCAGCGACAGTAGCAATGTTTATTTATAAGTTAGGCATGTTTTAATAAGGCAGAAAGCCTGAAATAAGAGAGTGGAGAGGGAGGAACACGGAGCGACGTCCGTCCCCTCTGAGCGCTGGCGGACGACTGAGGGAGCCTGGCTCCGGATGGAGGAAGACCCTCCCAGCGAGTGAGGACGCCGCCGCCAGGCGAGGTGGAGTATGGACCCGCCCAAAGCGGGGGAGTCCACTCTCACTGTATGTAGAGGACAGATAGAGGTTTGAGGCAAGCATATTGTGTGGTTATTTTTGTTTATGTGTTAAAGGGGAACATTTTATTGGAACGTCGATGGGTTGCAGGTTTGTCTTTGGGGAAGAAGTTGCTGAGAACTTCGAAGCCAGCAGATGATGTAGCTGATGAGACTCCAAGGTAGTGGAGCAGAGGACCTCGAGCTGTGAGGAGAAGCAGCAGTGAAGAGGAGTGTCACGTGCTTCTGTAGAGGTGGTGTAGCAGCCAAGAGAGCTGTGGAAGAACCTAACAGAAGGGTGAAGCACCGTAGTTGCACAAGGAAACTTCATGATAGCAGCCTGGAGGAGCTGCAGAGGATCCTGGTAGTGAAGCCCGGAAGAACCTAAGGATATTAGGGTTGTGAACTTCCAGAGGTGGAAGGGGAAGTTCTGGTGGATTACTAGTAGGGAGTTGATAGTGTTTGGTTGTCATTAGCGTGCAAGACGCAGTGAGAGGTGAGTGACTGTTGGCATTCTTATGTCAAGGAATTTTTTATACTGAAGTATCAATGAACATTTATACTGGTATATGTTATTGCATTCAAATGCTGATTTTCTATATATACATTATCTTGCTGATAGTGCAACAGTGTATGTAGGCTTGACCAACTTGAGGAGGTTAATGGTATCAGGTGGCGAACCAGGAGATAGGATACCCCTTGATAAGCTGATAATAGAGTTCTGATGGTGTTGGAGTGCAACCTGATTGTGATATTATAGAGTATAGGATTCATTATTATTATATGTGTGTATGTATCGTGTATGTGCTTTGTCAAGTAAATGTGTCACAATTTGCTGGTGTTTGCCCTTGTCCTAGTGAGGCTTCCCAGGAGGTAGTAAAGAAGGAGAGAGAAAGAACCAAGAACCACTGCTGTGGACAGGGTAGAAGGTAATATTAATAAGTCAAAGGGGGACCGAGGAGATCATATCACCTAAGGAGAGAGTGGGGAGTCACAGCGGCTCGAGTGGGTGTGTGCACGTGACAACGAGGCTAAGTGTTGGAGCCGCATCCCCTAAGCGTGTGACGTTGAGCCCCTCTCCAAGAGCCAGAAGCGCCAAGGGTGATCTCCTAGTATAAGCACTCTGCCGAGTTGTGGGTTGGGTTGTCCATAGAGAAGGATCGACGACGACAACACCAACCAACCCACAGTCTATAATAAATTGGGGGCCTGTCCGGGAGAGTGAACTGACACACCCACACCCTGTCCAAGAGTGGATTTGTACACCCTTGCTGAAATAGATAAACTGTGTGACCGCAGGTGTATATTCTCTCTTGGGAAGACTCACAGGACAAAGATGGATAAGGTGCAAGCATTTGTGGAGTCAGGCAAGCCTGAGGACTTGGAAGGTTGCACGAGGGATCAATTGAAACAGATAGCAGAAAAATGTGGCATCAGGTTGAAAGCATCTAAAGTAGCTGGGATGAAGGATGAGATCCTTAGACAGTTGAGAGCCAGAAGTGAAGCGGCAGAACAAGGAGCCCAGAAAGGAGCTGAAAGTGGAAAGGAGGATGATGGGCAGGATGAAGTGAGATCCCAGGGATCGAGTAGGAGCAGTAAGAGTAGCCGCAGTAGCAGGAGTAGCCGAAATAGGAGCTTGGAGAGATTCCAGTTAGAGCTCCAGATGCAGCGTGAGGAGAGACAGTTCCAGCTGGAAAAGATGAAATTAGAACTCCAGATGAAAAATGAAGCCGAGAAAGAAAAAGAGAAAACCAGACTGGAAATAGAAAAAGAAAAAGCCCAGGTCGAAAAAGAAAAAGAGAGAACAAAACAAATGCAGATAGAAGCGAATAGAACCTTGGCTGAGCAAAGGATCGAACATGGGTTGCCAGAGAGCACCACCCAGGTATCACACCCACCAGATGTTAGGGTTAGGGAGAAGGACATTCCCTTGTTTGTTCCCGAAGAGGCAGAGAGCTTTTTCGAGCACTTTGAAAAAGTAGCCAGCATCAAGGAGTGGCCACAGGAGGAATGGGCCCAGCTGGTCCAGTTAAGATTGACCGGTGCTGCCAGGGAAGCATACACCCAATTGTCACTGGAAGAGTGCCAGGATTATGCCACGGTAAAGAGCAGCATATTGCGCTCGTTTCAGTTAACCCCAGAAGCTTATAGGAAGCGCTTCAGAGAAATGATCAAAGTTGGAGCATGTACATTTGCTGAGACAGCAAGAGATCTGGAAAGACGATTCCAGAAGTGGATTGAGGCTGCTGGAGTTGGATCTTATGCTGACCTGAAGCAACTGATGGTCATGGAGAAGTTCTTGGAGATGATGCATCCCGAAACAAAGTTCAAGATCCAAGAAGCAGGGATAATGGAGGTGAAAGATGCCGCAGATAGGGCGGATATGATTACTGAAGCATACAAGAGCTTAAGGGAGAACAGAGTGAGAAGCGAGGTGAGACGCAGCAATGGCAGATCCAATGGAGTCTGGGGAGGAAGAAATTATGAGAGACCCAGGAGAGTCTGGGGTGAGAAAAATTTTGATAAATGGGCAGATAAAAGTAAGTACCCTAAAACTCAGAAGAGTAGGTCGCGCACTTCATCTGAAAGTGAAGATGGAGGAGCTAAACGAGAAACTGATCGGTATCCGGGAAATCAAGAGTCCAGTAAAGCTCCACAGAGTACGAGTAGTACGTCTGGCCCGAGGAACTCCAATACGAGTGGGCAGAGTCAGAGCCGCTTTGGTACATATAGAAGAGATTTTTCCCAGATGAGATGTTACAATTGTAACGGATTGGGTCACGTGATGCGAGATTGTCGGCAGGGCAAGAGAGTTGTGACCCTGGCCATGTGTGACCCCCGAAGCAAATATATCAATGTGTTCCAAGACAAACCACAGAGAGCGAACTTAGTGAACGAGAGGTATAGGCCGTTCATGAGCAAAGGTTGGATCAGTGTAGGAGGCCAACCTGAGGTAGAAGTTGGTATCTTAAGAGATACCGGAGCTAATCAGAGCTTGATTGCGAGAAGCCTGATTGGGAATGATCGACGGTTAGCTGGCAGTGGGAAGATGAAAGTATATGGGTTGTTGTCTGAAAGTGACATGCCCGTTTGTACTGTCCAGCTAAGGTCGGAATATGTGTCGGCAGAGGTGATGTTGGGAGTGTGCCCCGACATACCTGTTCCAGGAGTCCAAGTGATCTTGGGGAATGACTTGTGCGGGACAAAGGTGTTGACAAGAGTCATGGCGGAGACTGTGCCAGAGGAGTGCCCAGAAGGCCACGGCACGGGTGGGACACCTGAGAGTGTGAACCTGACTGACATCCGAGGAGATGAGTCAGGAGACCGCCAAGCCATTGAAAACCCTGTCTCGGTAGTGACGAAGGCAGAGGTGGCCGACGAGGAAGACACTGGAGAAGGTGAGACAGTGTCGATTCAGCCGGTGGAAGATATTGACGTAGACATAGCGTGGCTGTTTGATGAAGGTCCAGCCAAGGAAAATGAAGTCTCGGTGAGGTCAAAAGTGAGGATGACCCAGCCGAAGAAGAATACTGTGAAGAGAGCGGACCTGAGTAGAGCCCAGACTGCTGAAATTAAGGGTCGGAAGGTGAACGCAACTGTGCTGAGTAGGAATGAGGAAGGATGTGGACATACTGAGGACGGGAGTAGAGCGTCAAGTGGTCCACGAGCACAGAGGCATATGGATAGTGGAGTTAAGTTGTTTGAGATGTCAGGAGTTGACATGTTCCACAGAAAACGTGAAGAAAAGATAGTGAAGAAGAGTAATAACCGAGAAAATGAAAGGAGAAGAGACAGTATGTGTGGAGAGGTGCTTACGAGCACTCTGGGAGAGGCAAAGCGACATGTATGGTCGAGTGCTGTTGGATGTAGTATAGTGCCCGAAGAAACTTTTAGGGAACGAAGAAGAGTCGAAGGAGAAGAAATGGAGTGGTATAGAAGTGAAAAGTGTAGGAAGAGGATGATGATGCAAGCATGGAGGGATAGAAGAAAGCCGAGGACTCGATGGGAGTCGAACAGGATGAGGTCTCAGATAAATGAGGAGACGAAAAGGAGGAGCGTCGGTGAAGACGATGGAGTGAAGTATGATGACAGGAGACGAAAGTATAATGGCAGTAGATGGAAGAGTGAAGACGACAGAGGAGGTACAGACAGTAGATGTCTGACTCTGGACGTGAAGAGAAGACGAGGAAACGGAGGGTGGAGACAGTAAGTAGAGTGGGCCAATGGATTGCAGGCGTCCAAGGAGGACAGCCTAGCCAAGAGGTGCCAGAGAAGTCAAATCGTTTGTGAGAAGACCATGTTTCTGGAGAGTTGTGAGCCGGATGTTGCAAGGTGCAACGAATTATTTGTAGACTCCTAAGAGAGTATATGGGGTGAAGAACGAGACAGCGTGGTGGCGGATGTATTATCCCGAGCTTTGCCTCTGGAATAACTCTCAAAAATAAGGGGAGGGGAGTGTTATGATCTCAGCCTGCAGGAGAAACGAGTCTCCCTCCTTGAGAGTTATTCAGCAAGCCTGACCTAACTAGAAGGTCTAGCAAATATTGAGGTGATAACCCATATGAAAAATGGCTGGTTGGATATGTAAAACAATTTAAGATTATGGGCAGTAAGTAAGGAAATAGATAAATGACTGGCTAGGAGATGTGGACATTTTGCTGGAGGCGTGAGGCTCGCTTCTGGAGGACCTTGACCTCACTTGAGTGCCAGACATCGCAGGGGGAAGCCGCGCTCCGTTGAGCTCCCGTCAGAAGGGAACCCCTAGTGATATATCTCTAAGAGAAGAGAAGTGTGCAGACGTACCAGCTGTGGAATAGAGCTGGGGACGTGTGGTCTCAAGTCGTGGACGATAATTAGTGAATATTAAGCCGCCCGGAGGCATTATTGTGGGCTGTGTGGAGCGCCCTGACCAGACGCCGTCAGAGGGAAAGCGCCCTCGACCAATTAATCTGTGGTAAGCACGATAAACGCCAGTTCATAGTGATCACTTGTAGTTGGTCGTGTGCCCAGCGACAGTAGCAATGTTTATTTATAAGTTAGGCATGTTTTAATAAGGCAGAAAGCCTGAAATAAGAGAGTGGAGAGGGAGGAACACGGAGCGACGTCCGTCCCCTCTGAGCGCTGGCGGACGACTGAGGGAGCCTGGCTCCGGATGGAGGAAGACCCTCCCAGCGAGTGAGGACGCCGCCGCCAGGCGAGGTGGAGTATGGACCCGCCCAAAGCGGGGGAGTCCACTCTCACTGTATGTAGAGGACAGATAGAGGTTTGAGGCAAGCATATTGTGTGGTTATTTTTGTTTATGTGTTAAAGGGGAACATTTTATTGGAACGTCGATGGGTTGCAGGTTTGTCTTTGGGGAAGAAGTTGCTGAGAACTTCGAAGCCAGCAGATGATGTAGCTGATGAGACTCCAAGGTAGTGGAGCAGAGGACCTCGAGCTGTGAGGAGAAGCAGCAGTGAAGAGGAGTGTCACGTGCTTCTGTAGAGGTGGTGTAGCAGCCAAGAGAGCTGTGGAAGAACCTAACAGAAGGGTGAAGCACCGTAGTTGCACAAGGAAACTTCATGATAGCAGCCTGGAGGAGCTGCAGAGGATCCTGGTAGTGAAGCCCGGAAGAACCTAAGGATATTAGGGTTGTGAACTTCCAGAGGTGGAAGGGGAAGTTCTGGTGGATTACTAGTAGGGAGTTGATAGTGTTTGGTTGTCATTAGCGTGCAAGACGCAGTGAGAGGTGAGTGACTGTTGGCATTCTTATGTCAAGGAATTTTTTATACTGAAGTATCAATGAACATTTATACTGGTATATGTTATTGCATTCAAATGCTGATTTTCTATATATACATTATCTTGCTGATAGTGCAACAGTGTATGTAGGCTTGACCAACTTGAGGAGGTTAATGGTATCAGGTGGCGAACCAGGAGATAGGATACCCCTTGATAAGCTGATAATAGAGTTCTGATGGTGTTGGAGTGCAACCTGATTGTGATATTATAGAGTATAGGATTCATTATTATTATATGTGTGTATGTATCGTGTATGTGCTTTGTCAAGTAAATGTGTCACAATTTGCTGGTGTTTGCCCTTGTCCTAGTGAGGCTTCCCAGGAGGTAGTAAAGAAGGAGAGAGAAAGAACCAAGAACCACTGCTGTGGACAGGGTAGAAGGTAATATTAATAAGTCAAAGGGGGACCGAGGAGATCATATCACCTAAGGAGAGAGTGGGGAGTCACAGCGGCTCGAGTGGGTGTGTGCACGTGACAACGAGGCTAAGTGTTGGAGCCGCATCCCCTAAGCGTGTGACGTTGAGCCCCTCTCCAAGAGCCAGAAGCGCCAAGGGTGATCTCCTAGTATAAGCACTCTGCCGAGTTGTGGGTTGGGTTGTCCATAGAGAAGGATCGACGACGACAACACCAACCAACCCACAGTCTATAATAACACCCTGGCCCACCCTACGGCTACACCCTGGCCCACCGTACGGCTACACCCTGGCCCACCCTACGGCTACACCCTGGCCCACCCTACGGCTACACCCTGGCCCACCCTACGGCTACACCCTGGCCCACCCTACGGCTACACCTTGGCCCACCCTACGGCTACACCCTGGCCCACCCTACGGCTACACCCTGGCCCACCCTACGGCTACACCCTGGCCCACCCTACGGCTACACCCTAGCCCACCCTACGGCTACACCCTGGCCCACCCTACGGCTACACCCTGGCCCACCCTACGGCTACACCCTGGCCCACCCTACGGCTACACCCTGGCCCACCCTACGGCTACACCCTGGCCCACCCTACGGCTACACCCTGGCCCACCCTACGGCTACACCCTAGCCCACCCTACGGCTACACCCTGGCCCACCCTACGGCTACACCCTGGCCCACCCTTCACCTCCCGGAGAGACTAATGGTCTGCCTTACGACATTTAGTGATTAATAAAACTGTTGGTGAAGGCGCCGCTGCCCTCGCCACATACGCTCTACGCTAACCCCACTCCCGCGGGTAACGCATTTTTACGCCACGTTCTCCGGAGTATTATGGAGATACGCGCAGTTCCGCGAGGCGTAATTATATAATTTTACGCAGTTGTCTGACTCGGGTTAAGTTTGAAGTGATTGTAAGTACTTATTGTTTCTAAGTTTTTACGTCAGACGGCGAGCAGCGGCGAGTAATAGAGTGGTTGATCAGACCACCTATCCAGAGGCCTTGTCAGAGTCCGGGCAGCGGAGACATTGATCCCCGGAACCAGCACAAGGTAAACAAAAGGTTAGAGGTTGAGTAGTTGGATTATACGCATTTCTCAAACATTGGCATAATGTTCTTTAGTCCAACAACCAACCGTTTCGTGTATGCAACCTTAGGCCAGGCTCGTTAAAGCGGCGGCCGCCCCTCGCCCCCCCCCCCAAAAAAAAAGACGCATTCCTCAGTTCTAACAGACTGTGTGTTAAGTATTGGTTTCTTCTCATATGTTAATATTATTATAAATTAATTTCTATGTATAGTTAGACGTAGGTTAGGTCAAGTGTTTAGGTTCTGTTGGCGATTATTTGTATCTACAACCCGTCCTCGACTCAAGTCCATTCCATCCAGCGGTCGACCCCACAGACGCATTCATAAATGTTAACATGCTGTTCATTCAAAACGGGAATTTTCTCAAGTATAAATTAATATTATAATATATTAGCATATTGTGTATATATAGGCATAGGATGCTTCACCAACGGCAGACCACAATGCTAAATGCTTCACCAACGGCAGACCACGACGCTAAATGCTTCACCAACGGCAGACCACAATGCTAAATGCTTCACCAACGGCAGACCACGACGCTAAATGCTTCACCAACGGCAGACCACAATGCTAAATGCTTCACCAACGGCAGACCACAATGATAAATGCTTCACCAACGGCAGACCACAATGCTAAATGCTTCACCAACGACAGACCACGATGCTAAATGCTTCACCAACGACAGACCACGATGCTAAATGCTTCACCAACGACAGACCACAATGCTAAATGCTTCACCAACGACAGACCACGATGCTAAATGCTTCACCAACGGCAGACCACGATGCTAAATGCTTCACCAACGGCAGACCACGATGCTAAATGCTTCACCAACGACAGACCACAATGCTATATGCTTCACCAACGACGGACCACAATGCTAAATGCTTCACCAACGGCAGACCACAATGCTAAATGCTTCACCAACGGCAGACCACGATGCTAAATGCTTCACCAACGGCAGACCACAATGCTAAATGCTTAACCAACGGCAGACCACGATGCTAAATTCTTCACCAACGGCAGACCACGATGCTAAATGCTTCACCAACGACAGACCACAATGCTAAATGCTTCACCAACGGCAGACCACGACGCTAAATGCTTCACCAACGGCAGACCACAATGCTAAATGCTTCACCAACGGCAGACCACAATGATAAATGCTTCACCAACGGCAGACCACAATGATAAATGCTTCACCAACGACAGACCACGATGCTAAATGCTTCACCAACGACAGACCACGATGCTAAATGCTTCACCAACGACAGACCACAATGCTAAATGCTTCACCAACGACAGACCACAATGCTAAATGCTTCACCAACGGCAGACCACGATGCTAAATGCTTCACCAACGGCAGACCACGATGCTAAATGCTTCACCAACGACAGACCACAATGCTAAATGCTTCACCAACGACGGACCACAATGCTAAATGCTTCACCAACGGCAGACCACAATGCTAAATGCTTCACCAACGGCAGACCACGATGCTAAATGCTTCACCAACGGCAGACCACAATGCTAAATGCTTAACCAACGGCAGACCACGATGCTAAATTCTTCACCAACGGCAGACCACGATGCTAAATGCTTCACCAACGACAGACCACAATGCTAAATGCTTCACCAACGACAGACCACGATGCTAAATGCTTCACCAACGGCAGACCACAATGCTAAATGCTTCACCAACGGCAGGCCACAATACTAAATGCTTCACCAACGACAGACCACAATGCTAAATGCTTCACCAACGGCAGACCACGATGCTAAATGCTTCACCAACGGCAGACCACGATGCTAAATGCTTCACCAACGGCAGACCACAATGCTAAATGCTTCACCAACGGCAGACCACAAAGCTAAATGCTTCACCAACGGCAGACCACGATGCTAAATGCTTCACCAACGGCAGACCACAATGCTAAAAGCTTCACCAACGGCAGACCACAATGCTAAATGCTTCACCAACGGCAGACCACAATGCTAAATGCTTCACCAACGGCAGACCACAATGCTAAATGCTTCACCAACGGCAGACCACAATGCTAAATGCTTCACCAACGGCAGACCACAATGCTAAATGCTTCACCAACGGCAGACCACGATGCTAAATGCTTCACCAACGGCAGACCACGATGCTAAATGCTTCACCAACGGCAGACCACGATGCTAAATGCTTCACCAACGGCAGACCACGATGCTAAATGCTTCACCAACGGCAGACCACGATGCTAAATGCTTCACCAACGGCAGACCACGATGCTAAATGCTTCACCAACGGCAGACCACGATGCTAAATGCTTCACCAACGGCAGACCACGATGCTAAATGCTTCACCAACGGCAGACCACGATGCTAAATGCTTCACCAACGACAGACCACGATGCTAAATGCTTCACCAACGGCAGACCACAATGCTAAATGCTTCACCAACGACAGACCACGATGCTAAATGCTTCACCAACGACAGACCACGATGCTAAATGCTTCACCAACGACAGACCACGATGCTAAATGCTTCACCAACGGCAGACCACAATGCTAAATGCTTCACCAACGACAGACCACGATGCTAAATGCTTCACCAACGGCAGACCACAATGCTAAATGCTTCACCAACGGCAGACCACAATGCTAAATGCTTCACCAACGACAGACCACGTGAGGGACACAGATGGCGGGAAGCTGTTGACGCTCTCTACCTTTTATCTAGGTGTTGGTAGTTCCCGGCATTAATGTCCACGCGGCCCGGTCTCTGACCAGGCCTCCTCCATGGAGGGTTAACCAGACTGTTAGACACTGTTGCTCGCAGTATGAATCGCAAAAAGCCCGACATATCTCGCGGAATTAACCCAGAGAGTTGCAGGCGATGAGTCACAATAACGTGGCTGAAGTATGTTGACCAGACCACACACTAGAAATTGAAGGGACGACAATTTCGTCCCTTCAATTTCTAGTGTGTGGTCTGGTCAACAACCCAGAGAGTTCTTTAGTAAATTACCTGGATTTTAAACTATCCTTCCGAGGCGTATTCATTTTTAGGTCGCCCAGAGTGCCGAGTTAATAGTTTTACGCAGCTTCCGCACTCCGGTTTTTCTCTCATAGACGAGTGGCGTTGGCGTATACTGTACCAATACTTTTACAAAGCATTTGATATATATATTTTTTGTACCTATCACACAAGCGTCCAGATTTTTTTTTTTCATCCTGAGCTGTGAGGCGTTTATAAATGGTATTGAATAAAGTCATTTTTACGCAACAGTTGCTGGAAAATCAAATTTTTCCGACATAGTTCTGGAGGGACGTAGCGTGAGCGTTTCCGCCCGCTGAAGTGCTGGCTCCTGCATTACTCTCCAGTTTTACTGCGTATCACAGAGCGTATTGAAAGATGCTATGAACCCCGTTCGGGAGCCGGTCGGCCGAGCGGACAGCACGCTGGACTTGTGATCCTGTGGTCCTGGGTTCGATCCCAGGCGCCGGCGACAAACAATGGGCAGAGTTTCTTTCACTCTCATGCCCCTGTTACCTAGCAGTAAATAGGTACCTGGGAGTTCGTCAGCTGTCACAGGCTGCTTCCTGGGGGTGGAGGCCTGGTCAAGGACCGGGCCGCGGGGACACTAAAGCCCCGAAATCGACTCAAGATAACCTCAAGATAGATAACCCCTGTTGACGCACGTTATCATGAGGTTATCTTGAGATGATTTCGGGGCTTTTTTTTTAGTGTCCCCGCGGCCCGGTCCTCGACCAGGCCTCCACCCCCAGGAAGCAGCCCGTGACAGCTGACTAACACCCAGGTACCTATTTTACTGCTAGTTAACGTTATGCAACCTGGAACCAGGCGTATGGTGCTGGTAGTTACCAACGTAAACAATGGTACAAGAACTGTATCACAGATGTAATAACCCTCCACTCAAGTCCATTACATCCAGCGGTCGACCCCACAGACGCATTCACAAATGTATATTAAATATACAGTACTATCTGTATAGTAACTATAGTAAGAATAACCGTAAGAATATAACTTATAGACAAGCTACCAGGAAGATTAGATTAGGTTAGGTTAGGTTAGGTTAGGTTAGGTTAGGTTAGGTTAGGTTCCTGGAAGTTTGGTGCCTAAGAGCTTAGGCCAGACTGGATAACGAGTGGCCTGGTGATTTGAGCAGTAGTTAAACATGTACTGAGGTGCCGCATTTACATCAGAGGGCGGGTACCAAGAGGGGCATCAGAGGGCGGGTATCAAGAGGGCATCAGAGGGCGGGTACCAAGAGGGGCATCAGAGGGCGGGTATCAAGAGGGCATCAGAGGGCGGGTATCAAGAGGGCATCAGAGGGCGGGTACCAAGAGGGCGGGTACCAAGAGGGGCATCAGAGGGCGGGTACCAAGAGGGGCATCAGAGGGCGGGTACCAAGAGGGGCATCAGAGGGCGGGTACCAAGAGGGCATCAGAGGGCGGGTACCAAGAGGGGCATCAGAGGGCGGGTACCAAGAGGGGCATCAGAGGGCGGGTACCAAGAGGGGCATCAGAGGGCGGGTACCAAGAGGGGCATCAGAGGGCGGGTATCAAGAGGGGCATCATACGCCATATTAGCGAGCGTCAGGTTATCCTTCAGCAACTAGAACAACATCCCCGGACAATATGGGTTCACAAAAGCGCGCTCCTGCCTCTCACAAGCGCTAAACTACCATGTTATATTGCCTCAGCTGCCATGGAAGACAGGCAAAACGCTACACTACACACACAAATCACAATAACGTGATGCATCAATAAACAAATCCACAAGGGCCGTGACGAGGATTCGAACCTGTGTCTGTGAGCATCCCAGACGCTGCCTTAATCGACTGAGCTACGACATGGTTAAAAAGAGTTGAAACCGAAGTTTCCATGAAACCATGTCGTAGCTCAGTCCATTAAGGCAGCGTGTGGGGTGCTCACAGACGTCGGTTCGAATCCTCGTCACGGCCCTTGTGGATTTGTTCAGGCAAAACGCTGTTGTATTATACACAGACTTTGTCAAACTTTAGACAAGTGTGACCATGGTGTTATTGCGTACAAAAGGTATTAATGGCAAAGTAGGGAGATGGATCTTTAACTTGCTAACGAACAGAATGTAATAGTCCACAAAGTAACATCAGTCCCACTGGGTACTGTATTTGCTTCAGGACTTTTTCTCCTCTCACATCGGACGTAGACAAGGATACAAACTACAGTACTGTATCATCCTTTGCAGATGACACTAGGATTTTCCTGAGAGTAGACAATAGAGAGGACATAGCAAACCTCCAAACTTATGGCAATCGGGTCTTTCAATGGGTCGAAGAAAACAACATGTTGTTTAATGAAGAAAAGTTCCATTACGTGTAGTAACTTGCAGTTGGAAATATTAGAGGGACTGGTGTTAAATCAGCACACGGAAATACATCCTCACGAGACGAAAAAAACTAAATCTGTATTCTGTTGAGCGCAGGCGGGAGAGATACATAACAGGCGGGAGAGATACATAACAATTTACACGTGGAAAATATTAGAGGAGCTGGTCCCAAACCTGCACACAGAAATAACACCACATGAGACCAGAAGGCATGGCAGGATGTGCAGAATACCCCCGTTGAAAAGCAGAGATGCAACAGTTACTCTGAGAGAGAACTATCAACATCAGAGGCCCGAGACTGTTCAACACGCTTCTGCTACACATAAGGGACATAACTGGCCGACCCCTCACAGTGTTCAAGAGAGAACTATCAACATCAGAGGCCCGAGACTGTTCAACACGCTTCCACTACACATAAGGGACATAACTGGCCGACCCCTCACAGTGTTCAAGAGAGAACTGGATAAGCACCTTCAAAGGATACTTGATCAACCAAGCTGTGACTCATACGTCAGGCTGCGAGCAGCTGCATCCAACAGTTTGGTTATCCAGTCCACCAATCACGAGTTCTGGTCAGAAACTGGGCGGCAGGGACAGTGATCCCCGACCTAACAAGCGCTGTAAATATTATTTTGTAAGACGTATTACAGCGTGTTGGCCCGGCATGGTATCAAGTCGCAAATGAGTGGAACGGACTTGATGAGGGAGTTGCCGAAGGCAATTCGATACAGTTGTATATTTGACAAGAAAACCGAGTGAAGTCAATACACTGAACTACTGATGGTCGAAAAGCGGGGCTTCAGAGCAGATGCTCGACCCTGCAAGTATTATTAGGTGAGTACACACACACACACTAATTCTCAGAGGAATTGATAAGGGTAGATAAAGACAGGCTATTTACCACAAGGGGCACACGCACTAGGGGACAGGTGGAAATTGAGTGCCGAAATGAGCCACAGGGACGTTAGAAAGAAATTTTTCAGTGTCAGAGTAGTAGACAAATGGAATGCAATAGGAAGTGATGTGGTAAAGGCTGACTCCATAAACATCTTCAAGTGTGATATGATAGAGCCTAGTAACATACTGGAGTGAACGATATGGAAGAAAATGCAGAATAGAACCAGTGAGGAGCAGAGGTGCCATAGGCACAATCAGAGAACACTGTATAAACATCAGAGGTCCGCGGTTGTTCAACGTCCTCCCAGCGAGCATCAGAAATATTGCCGGAACAACCGTAGAGATCTTCAAGAGGAAACTAGACTGTTTTCTAAAAGACGTTCCGGATCATCCGGGCTGTGGTGGGTATGTGGGCCTGCGGGCCGCTTCAAGCAACAGCCTGGTGGACCAAACTCTCACAAGTCAAACCTGGCCTCGGGCTGGGCTTGTGGAGTAGTAGAACTCCCAGAACCCCATCAACCGGGTATAAACCAGGTACCAGTAGCCTCAGGAACCTGTACATTAGTTCACTGACAGTTGAGAGGCGAGACCAAAGAGCCAGAGCTCAACCCCCGCAAGCACAATTAGGTAAGTACACACACACACACACACACACACACACACACACACACACACACACACACACACACACACACACACACACACACACACACACACACTATTCATAATTTTAAAACTAGATATGATTGGGAAACAGGACTGGAGTCATTGCTGTAAACAACCGATGGCTCGAAAGGCGGGATCCAAGTGTCAATGCTCGATCCTGCAGGCACCTGTATAGGTGAGTACACACCAGCATTAGCGGCATATGCTTGAGTGGCCAACATAAGAACTGCCTTTAGAAACTTGTGTAAGGAATCGTTCAGGACCTTGAATACCACTTATGTCAGACCAATCCTGGAGTATGCAGCTCCAGCCCGGAGTCCATACCTAGTTGAATATAAGACAAAGTTAGAGAAGATTCAGAGGTATGCCACCAGGCTCGACCCGGAACTGAGAGCTGTGAGCTACTAGAAAAGCCAAGGGAGCTGAACCTCACGTCCCTGGAAAACAGAAGAGTAAGTGGAGACATGATAACCACCTACAAAATTCTCAGGGGAATTGACAGGGTGGACAAAGAAACTCTTTAGCATGGCTGGAACACGAACAAGGAGACAAGTGGAAACTTAGTACCCAGATGAGCCACAGAGACGTTAAAAAGAATTTGTTTAGTGTCGGAGTAGTTAACAAATGGAATGCATTAAACAGTGATGACGTGGAGGCTGACTCCATACACAGTTTCAAATGTAGCTATGATAGAGCCCAATGACGCGAGAATCTGTACATCAGTTGATTGACGGTTGAGAGGCGGGATCAAAGAACCAGAGTTCAACCCCCGCAAGCACAAGTAGGTGAGTACACACAAACACACACACACACTGAAGCTCATATCAAGAGGATAACATCAGCAGCATATGCCAGGTTGGCTAACATAAGAACGGCCTTTAGAAACTTGTGTAAGGAATCTTTCAGAACATTATATCCCACATATGTCAGACCAATCCTGGAGTATGCGGCTCCAGCATGGAGTCCATATCTAGTCAAGCATAAGACTAAACTGGAAAAGGTTCAAAGGTTTGCCACCAGACTAGTTAGTACCTGAGCTGAGAGGTATGAGCTACGAGGAGAGACTACGGGAATTAAACCTCACTTCGCTGGAAGACAGAAGTTAGGGGGGACATGATCACCACATTCAAGATTCTCAAGGGAATTGATAGGGTAGATAAAGACAGTCTATTTAACACAAGGGGACACAGGTGGAAACTGAGCGCCCAAATGAGCCACAGAGATATTAGAAAGAACTTTTTTAGTCAGAGTGGTTGACAAATGGAATGCATTAGGAAGTGATGTGGTGGAGGCTGACTCCATACACAGTTTCAAGTGTAGGTATGATAGAGCCCAATAGGCTCAGGAATCTGTACACCTGCTGATTGACTGTTGAGAGGCGGGACCAAAGAGCCAGAGCTCAACCCCCGCAAGCACAACTAGGTGAGTACACCCACACCCACCCACACACACAGATGATCCTGCAAATGGACTTTTCAACTCCAATCTCTGGTCAACGAGCACAAAATACCACACTTTAAGATGAATATGGTCATCATTTTAAGGCTGGAACTCCCTTCCCTCACCCTCTCTTACTCTCCCCTTCCGTTGAGGCAGTCATGGGAAATATGGCCGCTCCTTCCCCTCTCATCTCCCGCCAGCCTCCACAGCCTCGTCAAGGCAATTGTATACTGCTGTTCCTGCTTCCTATCTTTATTTTCTTCCCTCCATTTTCCCTGCGTCCCTCCCATCTCCCCCTTCTTCTCTATCCTCCCTCTCTGTACCCTCTCTTAACTGTCTGCTTGAACAGGTGAGAGCGTTCTTGTTTACTCCAAGCTCCAGAGAACCATTCGCCAGGGAGGGATAGGGGAAGACCAAGGAGGGAAGGGCCACATAATGGGGGCGGTGGATGGGGGAGGGGAGCACATAATGGGGATGGTAATAGGGGGAAAGGGGGGGCACATGCTGGGGTTCAAGTCCTGGCAGTCATTCATCATCGCTGCTGCTACTCGGACACGAAATGAACTCAAGTCCAGAGAGCAACGGTCCATAATGGTGGAGGTTGTGGGGAATGGGGTGGCAAGAGGAGACGAGGGGAGGAGACGAGGGGGGGGGGGTCGACGAGGGGGGGGGTCTACGAGGGGGGAGGGGTCGACGAGGGGGGGATGGGTCGACGAGGGGGGAGTGGTCGACGAGGGGGGGAGGGGTCGACGAGGGGGGGAGGGGTCGACGAGGGTGGGAGGGGTCGACGAGGGGGGAAGGGGTCGACGAGGGGGGATGGTAGACGAGGGGGGAGGGTAGACGAGGGGGGGAGGGTAGACGAGGGGGGGGGAGGGTAGACGAGGGGGGGGGAGGGTAGACGAGGGGGGGGAGGGTAGACGAGGGGGGAGGGTAGACGAGGGGGGAGGTTAGACGAGGGGGGGAGGTTAGACGAGGGGGGAGGGTAGACGAGGGGGGGAGGGTAGACGAGGGGGGAGGGTAGACGAAGGGGGGAGGGTAGACGAAGGGGGGAGGGTAGACGAGGGGAGGGTAGACAAGAAGAGACAAGATGGTGGTGAGGTAGTGGTGTTGTACACAGTACAGCAGCACACAAAACAGAAAACAGGACAGCACGTCTCTTTCGAGAACCGCTGTTATTTTCTAGTACGACAATTTTTGGCCGTATGTAACGCACGAGCGAAAAGCGATAAAAGGACAGGTTACACTTTTATCTTGACATTGTACTCACTACCAAGACACACTTAAGCCTGTCACCAGGAAAGTACCTAAGTGCCCCACAGAAACATAATAAGTAGATAAAAATCCAAGATCAAAAAGTCCCACGTTTATGACTCCAATAACACGATTCAAAACGCCTAATATGCTTCCCCCTAATCCCTTCCCTTATCACAATCCCTGCCCCTCACCCTGACCCCTGTCATTCGCCTTATCAGCAGCCCCTAACTTCCCCTCGGCCATGATAAAACGCACTTCCCTTCACCCCTCTTGTAATGCATGACCTACTCCCTCCTGTAGTCTTATAACTCATTCGCCCTACTCAATGTGGCTGATTTCCCCTCTCCTCTGGCCAGCACCCTTCCTCTCTCTCGCCTATCCCCTCTCACCCTCCCTCCCAGATTCTCCCAGGGCTAGGAACGAGGCCGTAATAACATGCAGTTAATATCGTTCCGGTTTAGAGGGTCGCCCCCTTCACAACGACCCCAGAAACTCATTTATCTTTCATTCTTACAGTGATCTCGTGGCATCGCCCACTCTGTTTCCCCCGCGTCTCTCGCTCTCTATATCTGCGTTTTGTCCGGTGTTTAATCGGTGGTGGGCAAGCTTGCTCGCTCAGATGTAGTGGCAGATGCCGGCCACAGCATCTGGCTCCAAGCATACATCAGCATCTACACAGCTGCCATCTCTCCGACCACTGCATCTGGCCCCAAGCATACATCAGCATCTACACAGCTGCCATCTCTCCGACCACAGCATCTGGCCCCAAGCATACATCAGCATCTACACAGCTGCCAACTCTCCGGCCACAGCATCTGGCCCCAAGCACACATCAGCATCTACACAGCTGCCAACTCTCCGGCCACAGCATCTGGCCCCAAGCATACATCAGCATCTACACAGCTGCCATCTCTCCGGCCACAGCATCTGGCCCCAAGCATACATCAGCATCTACACAGCTGCCAACTCTCCGACCACAGCATCTGGCCCCAAGCACACATCAGCATCTACACAGCTGCCAACTCTCCGGCCTGACCCTCGCGGCCTTTACTGTACTAGTTAACGCTTCGGCAGCTCTATTCAACCATTCTGTATTTAATTTTTTTGGTTTTATTAATTCCTCTACGCCCCTTTATCTCCCTTTTCTGACCTTTTGTTCCCCTTTGAGCGTCTCCTGAACCCTGATCTCCTGATTGTGCCCATGGCACCTCTGCTCTTCACTGGTTCTATTCTGCATTTTTTTCCATATCGTTCACTCCAGTACGTTGTTATTTTACTGTGTAGATTTGGGTCTAGTCCTCAAGCCCAGCCCGAGGCCAGGATCGACTTGTGAGAGTTTGGTCCACCAGGCTGTTGCTTGCAGTGGCCCACATATCTAGTTTTGTCTTGATGTCCGCGGTTGTTCCGACAATATTTCTTATAGTTGCTGGGAGGACGTTGAACAACCGCGGACCTCTGATGTTTATACAGTGTTCTCTGATTGTGCCTATGGCACCTCTGCTCTTCACTGGTTCAATCTTGCATTTTCTTCCTTATCGTTCACTCCAGTACGTTGTTATTTTACTGTGTAGATTTGGGACCTGGCCCGCTAGTATTTTCCATGTGTATATTATTTGTTATCTCTCTCGTCTCCTTTCTAGTGAGTACATTTGGAGAGCTTTGAGACGATTCCAATAATTTAGGTGTTTTATCTCGTCTATGCGTGCCGTATATGTTCTCTGTATACCCTCTATTTCAGCAATCTCTCCTGCTCTGAAGGGGGAAGTGAGTACTGAGCAGTACTCAAGACGGGACAACACAAGTGACTTGACTTGAAGTTTTTCAATGATTTCAGCAGAGGTAATTTTCATGCTAATTTTTGTGACATCTGCAAAGGATGATACGAAGCTGTGACTTTTATTTTTATCTACATTTATTTATCTATCTTCTGATCATAACTGCGCCATCTCCCGCCCTCATGATCATCTCCGCCCGCCAATTTTCTGTCAATATTTAACTCTCCCCTTCACTCCTATTTCTTCCTCCCTATTATTCTATTCATTCTTCTTTCTCAACTCCCGCTCTTTGCCCTCTCTAACTCTAACGCCCCAAGGCTCACCTCCCTCCTCCCCATCATACATTTATCGTATTTTAACCATTTCTTTTCCCCCCTTTTTCCAATTTCTTTCTTGTTGCTCTCGCCACGGTAGAATGTTGCTGGCGCCACGGTAGAATGTTGCTGGCGCCACGGCAGAATGTTGCTGGCGCCATGGCAGAATGTTGCTGGCGCCATGGCAGAATGTTGCTGGCGCCATGGCAGAATGTTGCTGGCGCCACGGCAGAATGTTGCTGGCGCCACGGCAGAATGTTGCTGGCGCCACGGCAGAATGTTGCTGGCGCCACGGCAGAATGTTGCTGGCGCCATGGCAGAATGTTGCTGGCGCCATGGCAGAATGTTGCTGGCGCCATGGCAGAATGTTGCTGGCGCCATGGCAGAATGTTGCTGGCGCCACGGTAGAATGTTGCTGGCGCCACGGCAGAATGTTGCTGGCGCCATGGCAGAATGTTGCTGGGGCCATGGCAGAATGTTGCTGGCGCCATGGCAGAATGTTGCTGGGGCCATGGCAGAATGTTGCTGGCGCCATGGCAGAATGTTGCTGGCGCCACGGCAGAATGTTGCTGGGGCCATGGCAGAATGTTGCTGGCGCCATGGCAGAATGTTGCTGGCGCCACGGCAGAATGTTGCTGGCGCCACGGTAGAATGTTGCTGGGGCCATGGCAGAATGTTGCTGGCGCCATGGCAGAATGTTGCTGGCGCCACGGCAGAATGTTGCTGGCGCCATGGCAGAATGTTGCTGGCGCCATGGCAGAATGTTGCTGGCGCCACGGCAGAATGTTGCTGGCGCCACGGCAGAATGTTGCTGGCGCCATGGCAGAATGTTGCTGGGGCCATGGCAGAATGTTGCTGGCGCCACGGCAGAATGTTGCTGGCGCCACGGTAGAATGTTGCTGGCGCCACGGCAGAATGTTGCTGGCGCCACGGCAGAATGTTGCTGGCGCCACGGCAGAATGTTGCTGGCGCCATGGCAGAATGTTGCTGGCGCCACGGTAGAATGTTGCTGGCGCCATGGTAGAATGTTGCTGGCGCCATGGTAGAATGTTGCTGGCGCCATGGTAGAATGTTGCTGGCACCACGGTAGAATGTTGCTGGCACCACGGTAGAATGTTGCTGGCGCCATGGTAGAATGTTGCTGGCACCACGGCAGAATGTTGCTGGCGCCATGGTAGAATGTTGCTGGCACCATGGTAGAATGTTGCTGGCACCACGGTAGAATGTTGCTGGCGCCACGGTAGAATGTTGCTGGCGCCATGGTAGAATGTTGCTGGCGCCATGGTAGAATGTTGCTGGCGCCATGGTAGAATGTTGCTGGCGCCATGGCAGAATGTTGCTGGCGCCACGGTAGAATGTTGCTGGCGCCACGGTAGAATGTTGCTGGCGCCATGGTAGAATGTTGCTGGCGCCATGGTAGAATGTTGCTGGCACCACGGTAGAATGTTGCTGGCGCCATGGTAGAATGTTGCTGGCGCCATGGCAGAATGTTGCTGGGGCCATGGCAGAATGTTGCTGGGGCCATGGCAGAATGTTGCTGGCGCCACGGCAGAATGTTCCTAGCGCCACGGCAGAATGTTCCTAGCGCCACGGCAGAATGTCTTGATTATCGGCCAGAGGAGGAGAGGTCCGTGGAGGCTCCACGCCAGGTAAAGTGACCTTTTCTCTTCACAAAACTGTTATTGAGATCTGAGTGGGATGAAATGAGGGAGGGTAGGAAGGTCAAAGGTCAGCCTGGGGGGGGGGGGGGAGGGGAGACATAAAGAGGAACGAAGGTCAAGAAAGTGGATGGTGTGCGGGGGAAGGTTGTGAGAGGTAGGAAGGGTAGTAGCCCCCCGTGTCTCCATCATCATTTACGATTAACTTGGATTCTTTTGGCTTTATGTTGGGTCGTAATATGCACCAGCTATGCAGGGGTGTACTCCCCCCCCTCTTGGTTCACAGGGTGTAAATCCCCCTCCCCCTACTTCACAGGGGGGGGGGCTACTCCCCCCCTCCTTGAAATAATTATACCATATTATTGCTTATTATACGTATTATACGATATTAGGGTGTCTGACGACTGAGTGGACAGCGCTCAGGATTCGCAGTCATTAGGTTCCGGGTTCGATCCCCAGCGGAAGTGGAAACAAATGGGCATAGTTTATTTCACCCTGATGCGCCTGTTCACCAAGCAGTAAATAGGTACCTGGGAGGTAGACAGCTCCTACGGGCTGCTTCCTGGGGGGGGGGGGTGTAACAAAAAGGAGGCCTGGACGAGGACCGGGCCGTGGGGACGCTAAGCCCCGAAATCATCTCAAGATCACCTCAAGATAACCTGAAGATAGTTTGTGTCTGACATGAGAATGAAAATCCTGAAACGACTGAACTTCTCAAGGTGGAGGATCCACAAGGTGGAGGATCCACTTAGCTCATTCCTCTCGATGTTTGCTGATGATGCAAAAATTATGAGAAGAATCAAGACGGATGAAGATAGACAGAGACTACAGGATGACCTGGATAAACTGGAGGAATGGTCTAGAAAATGGCTGCTGAAGTTCAACTCTGGAAAGTGTAAGGTGATGAAATTAGGCGAAGGGAGCAGGAGGCTGAACACAAGGTATCATCTGGGAGGGGAAATCCTGCAAGAATCAAATAGAGAGAAGGATCTGGGGGTTGATATCACACCGAACCTGTCCCCAGAGGCCCACATCAAAAGAATATCATCAGCGGCATATGCTAGACTGGCCAACATAAGAACTGCCTTCAGAAACTTGTGTAAGGAATCTTTCAGAACCCTGTATACCACTTATGTAAGACCAATCCTGGAGTATGCAGCTCCAGCCTGGAGTCCATACCTAGTTAAACACAAGACAAAGTTAGAGAAGATTCAGCGGTATGCCACCAGGCTCGTCCCGGAACTGAGAGGATTGAGCTACGAGGAAAGGCTAAAGGAGCTGAACCTCACATCCCTGGAAAACAGAAGAGTAAGGGGAGACATGATAACCACCTACAAAATTCTCAGGGGAATTGACAGGGTGGACAAAGACAAACTCTTCAGCACGGGTGGGACACGAACAAGGGGACACAGGTGGAAACTTAGTACCCAGATGAGCCACAGAGACGTTAGAAAGAATTTTTTCAGTGTCAGAGTAGTTAATAAATGGAATGCACTAGGAAGTGATGTGGTGGAGGCTGACTCCATACACAGTTTCAAATGTAGGTATGATAGAGCCCAGTAGGCTCAGGAATCTGTACACCAGTTGATTGACAGTTGAGAGGCGGGACCAAAGAGCCAAAGCTCAACCCCCGCAAGCACAATTAGGTGAGTACAATTAGGTGAGTACACTACAAACAAACCATATATACTATAGCTGTCTCTCCTTCCCTAACTGGTCTGAGAACTACTTAAAGATCAAAGAGACACTTTGTATCCTTCAGCAACTCGACCTCAAACCAACACACAACATAAGAGCCTCACAATACGTTAATTATAGAACTTGTTATTATCCACATCAAAGCACCAAAAACTGTTCTATTTGCCGGCGGAAGACCTCTGCCACAGACCAGGATTACGATATCCTTAACAACGTCAACCCGCAGAGATCCGGCAAGTTTTACCAATGATTTATAGCCAACAGACTTGCCTTAAACATCAGCAATGTTTACAAAATGGTGACCCGAGCTGGACGTCCAACCCGACGTCCGACCCGACGCTAATTGGACGTTTATGTCGGACGTCCGACCCGACATAAACATCCATGTTGTACGTGGAGGACTAAACCACATCAGGTTGCCGAAAACCCTGAAGAATGGGTTCCCCAAGGACCTGAAGAATGGGTTCCCCAAGGACCTGAAGAATGGGTTCCCCAAGGCCCTGAAGAATGGGTTCCCCAAGGCCCTGAAGAATGGGTTCCCAAGGCCCTGAAGAATGGGTTCCCCAAGACCCTGAAGAATGGGTTCCCCAAGGACCTGAAGAACGAGTACCCCAAGGCCCTGAAGAATGGGTTCCCCAAGGCCCTGAAGAATGGGTTCCCCAAGGCCCTGAAGAATGGGTTCCCCAAGGCCCTGAAGAATGGGTTCCCCAAGACCCTGATGAATGGGTTCCCCAAGGACCTGAAGAATGGGTTCCCAAGGACCTGAAGAATGGGTTCCCAAGGCCCTGAAGAATGGGTTCCCCAAGGCCCTGAAGAACGGGTTCCCCAAGACTTTACACTTAAAAACAAAATCAAATGATCTTTTAATATAAACTGTAGATGTATTCCAAGCATCAACTTGTGTCTTGTAAGAGCCAGCGTGATCTTGTAGATCAGAGCACAAGCACTCGCTTCTCTGGACAAAGTCGCCATTGTCTCCCTCGCCGTGTATTAAATATACCTTTCAGGGAAAATAACATTAGCAGTAGGCATCCAGCAGTATTGGGAGACTATGAGTTGCGCTCTGGTTGTCGAGGCTGGAGTGTCCTCTCCAGGGAGCGAAGCCTGGGTAGGTAATATGGAGGAGAAGCTGTTACCCATGCAGCAGGTTCAACCCCCCCCCCTCTCAACGATAACATTAATGTACATATATGCATAGAGAATCCTCCTTGCAGACACAGGAGTCACTGCTCTCAAAACCCTGTACAACACACTATGGCTAAATTGAAATCTGAAACCACCAGCTCCTCTCCCAACTTGTGACCTCTACAGGTCAATAGTGGACACCGTTACTTTTGACCCACAACCCATCACCCTCTTCTCTTAGACCAATATATACCCTAGCGAACTCGTTCACTTTTGCTCCTGCAATATTTCTTACACCTGCTGGGAGGATATTGAACAACCGTGGATCTCTGATTTTCATACAGTGCTCTCTGATTGTGCCTATGGCGTCTCTGCTCTTCACTGGCTCTATTCTGCATTTCCTGCCATACCGTTCCCTCTAGGATGTTGGTATTTTACGGTGCAAATTTGGGATTTTGCCTCCAATATTTTCCACTAAATATTATGTGATACCCAAGTATCCCGCTTTGTCTAAGTTCAACTGGTAGCCGTCTGTAGCCTAACCTTGCGTGTTGGGACGGAAGATGGATATAGTAATCGATCAGTTGAACACCACCAGCCGTCCATCCTTAACCGGCTCCTGTTTAAAGCCATAATGTAAGCCGTTCTCTCCCTCTTTCCCTCTTCTCTACTTTCCCAACTGTCTTTATTCATTATATTCCTTCACCATTTTCCTATCACTATGCAGAGCCCCATAATCCTCCTCTCTCTCTCTCTCTCTCTCCCCCTTTTCCCCTTCTTCTATCCCCTCCTCTCGCTCCTCTTTCCCCCCCCCCCCCTCTCCTTCCAAAGCCGCCGGCACAGACAAGAGCCAATTAAACAGGGAGTCAAAAGTGTGGGAGCGCAGCGAGGCCGCATTCCTTGACAATGAAGTAATGAGGAAGTTAAGCCTTTTTAGTACCAGTCCGAGGTGCTGAATATTCGCCAGAAAGTGAAGGCAAGTGATTTGAAGACTCGCCGCCGGAATTTAAAACATCCATAGTCTCAAACCAAGTTGGAATGAGACGGAATAAAAGATGCACGAAGAGTGAAAAGAGGAAAAAAACCCAGAAGAAACGCAGGTTCAAACGAGAAAGGAAGAAGACAAAATGAACGCAGGGAGAGCAGAGGAAAATGGAAAAGGAACAAGAACATAGGAACAGAACACGGAAGAAAAAGCACACAAGCAGAAAAAGAAAAATGAAAGAAAGAGGGAAATGCAACAACAACAAGAGGATGAAGAATTCATCCTCTTGCAAGCGCACTCACCTAGATATGCTCAAGGGTCGAGCATTAGCTCCCAAGCCCCGCCTCTCCAGCAATTCTGGTCAATCCGATGACTTGTTCCGTAAGTTTTTCTCTGTATACTTCTCGTTTCTTGGCTACGTGTGTTTGCAGGGAGAGAGTTTAGCTCTTGGGTCCTGCCTCCTACCGCTCAGCAACCTAACTACTCCGACAGACATAATTATTTAGCCGCAATTTGTAATTTTCTAAGGACTATTGTCATATACATGTTAATTTATGAAAAAAAAAACGATTTCTGACCCTATTTCCGTAAATATAAATAGTGTTTGCCTATTTATATTGTAAATGTAAAGTTATCTATTATGAACCTACTGCTTGGTGCTCTCTTTTTCAGTTGACAACATCAGCAGCCTATTAATATGACCGGTAAAAAATTTATATCATTCATTATTTAATTTGCATTCACGAAACAATCATACCTCTCATATTCTACACATTTCTGGACATTAAGTTTTCTTACTGTCGTGACAGATATATAATGTTTCTTCTGTGTAAAGTCACCATTGTAGAGGCGTCGTGGAGCAACCCGTTCTCGCACTTTCATACAGTCAATATTGACTTATTAAATAAGTGCATGTGTGACATACTAATTTATTGTGAATATTTTCGTTTACCTTGAAAAAGCTTCATAGAAAACACCGAACTTACCTAACCTTCTTAGTATGTTAAGATAAGCATCTTATTGCTTCGTAATTACAATTATTACTTAACCTATTATAGGTATAGGTTACGTAATAATTATAATTACTTATTGACTTATATTAATATTGACTTATTAAATAGGTGCATATGTGACAATAATACATATGCACGTATTTAATAAGTCAATATTGACTATACGAAAGTGCGAGAACGGGTTGCGTGGAGAGCGGTGCTCTCACCTGCTGAGGCTACTCAGGTGGGGGTCTTGTATGAGCAAGGTACAGTTTAAAGCTAACATTATTAAGCCTGGGTCTAGGTTCACGAAGCAGTTACGCAAGCACTTATGAACGTGTACATCTTTTCTCAATCTTTGACGGCTTTGGTTACATTTATTGAACAGTTTACAAGCATGAAAACTTCCCAATCAACTGTTGTTATTGTTATAAACAGCCTCCTGGTGCTTCGGAGCTCATTAACTGTTTAATAATTATCAACAAAGCCGCCAAAGATTGAGAAAAGATGTACAGGTTCGTAAGTGTTTGCGTAACTGCTTCGTAAATCTGGCCCCTGATTTTGATTGGTTTAAATCAGTACCAATCGTGACTCGAACCCTATTCACAATCATTAGATTAAGCTTCGTAATAGTGTTCAACTGAGATCTGGCAACGTTGTTTTAATTTCCTGGGTTTAGAGCCCTTGACCTACACTTGGCAACACTGATTTGTAACTGACAATGTTGGAAGTCAATTTAGATCTTCCGTCAGAGTGTCTGAACCTTCGTAAGAATTTATCACCCGCAATCAATATTTTTCTTGGTCATGTAGTTGTGTACTGGGCTCTAATTCTCGTTGTTAAGATGCGTACACGTGCGTGTGTGGAGCCGGTTGGCCGAGCGGACAGCACGCTGGACTTGTGATCCTGTGGTCCCGGGTTCGATCCCGCGCGCCGGCAAGAAACAACGGGCAGAGTTTCTTTCCCCCCTGATGCCCCTTGTTACCTAGCAGTAAAATAGGTACCTGGGAGTTAGTCCGTTGTCACGGGCTGCTTCCTGGGGGTGGAGGCCTGGTCGAGGACCGGGCCGCGGGGACACTAAGCCCCGAAATCATCTCAAGATAACCTTTACAGGTGGTCAACAAGTGGTGTGCTCTGAGAAGAAGTTGCGGAAGCCACCTCCATTAACATCTTTAAGGCCGAATTGTACAAATAATTTGAATGTCAGAATAGTTTAAATTACGCCGCAGAGGTAAAACAAGGCTAGAAGGCAGCGCTTTTTTTTTTTAGTAAAGATGGACGGGGAACAGTTGAGGGAAAAAGTTTTGCAATGGTAATTATAATAAAAGTTATGATGGTAGGCGGGCTGTCCGCCACGCTGACACGGTGTGTGTGTGTGTGTGTGTGTGTGTGTGTGTGTGTGTGTGTGTGTGTGTGTGTGTACTCACCTATTTGTGCTTGCGGGGGTTGAGCTCCGGCACTTTGGTCCCGCCTCTCAACTGTCAATCAACAGGTGTACAGATTCCTGAGCCTATTGGGCTCTATCATATCTACATTTGGAACTGTGTATGGAGTCAGCCTCCACCACATCACTGCCTAATGCATTCCATCCGTTAACTACTCTGACAGTGAAAAAGTTCCTTCTAACGTCTCTGTGGCTCATGTGGGTACTCAGTTTCCACCTGTGTCCCCTTGTTCGCGTCCCACCAGTGTTGAATAGTTTATCTTTATCTACCCTGTCAATTCCTGAGAATTTTATATGTAGTGATCATGTCTCCCCTTACTCTTCTGTCTTCCAGTGTCGTGAGGTGCATTTCCCGCAGCCTTTCCTCGTAACTCATGCCTCTTAGTTCTGGGATTAGCCTAGTGGTATACCTCTGAACTTTTTCAAGCTTCGTCTTGTGCTTAACAAGGTACGGGCTCCATGCTGGGGCCGCATACTCCAGGATTGGTCTTACATATGTGGTATACAAGATTCTAAATGATTCCTTACACAGGTTCCTAAAGGCAGTTCTGATGCCTCGCATACGCCGCAGATGTTATTCTTTTTATGTGGGCTTCAGGAGACAGGTTTAGTGTGATATCAACTCCTAGTGCTTGCGGGGGTTGGGCTCTGGCTCTTTGGTCCCGCCTCTCAACTGTCAATTAACTGGTGTATAGGTTCCTGAGCCTATTGGGCTCTATCATATCTACACTTGAAACTGTGTATGGAGTCAGCCTCCACCACATCACTGCCTAATGCATTCCATTTGTCAACTACTCTGACACTAAAGAAGTTCTTTCTTGTGTGTGTGTGTGTGTGTGTGTGTGTGTGTGTGTGTGTGTGTGTGTGTGTGTGTGTGTGTGTGTGTGTGTGTGTGTGTGTGTGTTGCTAAGATAAGTAGCAACACCCCAACCAATACTCCTGCTTCCCCCCTCCCCCCAATCTCCCCCACCACACTCCATCACCATCATTCTCGCGTGTGGTGGTGCCGTGGAGGCTGGCAGGGTGGGCGGCGGTGGTCACTAGGCCGGACACAGCTGCTTCACTTCACCAGCTGTGTCGACATCTGTCACCAAGGTCCTGCTGGGTGCGTCGACCTCCATGGCAGTGTCACTGAGGCCAGCTGGTGTGGCTGTGTGTCGCTGAGGCCAGCTGGTGTGGCTGTGTGTCGCTGAGGCCAGCTGGTGTGGCTGTGTGTCGCTGAGGCCAGCTGGTGTGGCTGTGTGTCGCTGAGGCCAGCTGGTGTGGCTGTGTGTCCCTGAGGCCAGCTGGTGTGGCTGTGTGTCGCTGAGGCCAGCTGGTGTGGCTGTGTGTCGCTGAGGCCAGCTGGTGTGGCTGCGTGTCCCTGAGGCCAGCTGGTGTGGCTGTGTGTCGCTGAGGCCAGCTGGTGTGGCTGTGTGTCGCTGAGGCCAGCTGGTGTGGCTGTGTCCCCCTGAGGTCAGCTGGTGTGGCTGTGTGTCCCTGAGGCCAGCTGGTGTGGCTGTGTGTCGCTGAGGCCAGCTGGTGTGGCTGTGTGTCGCTGAGGCCAGCTGGTGTGGCTGTGTCCCTGAGGCCAGCTGGTGTGGCTATGTGTCGCTGAGGCCAGCTGGTGTGGCTGTGTGTCGCTGAGGCCAGCTGGTGTGGCTGTGTGTCCCTGAGGCCAGCTGGTGTGGCTCTGTGTCCCTGAGGCCAGCTGGTGTGGCTGTGTGTCCCTGAGGCCAGCTGGTGTGGCTGTGTGTCCCTGAGGCCAGCTGGTGTGGCTGTGTGTCCCTGAGGCCAGCTGGTGTGGCTGTGTGTCCCTGAGACCAGCTGGTGTGGCTGTGTGTCCCTGAGGCCAGCTGGTGTGGCTGTGTGTCCCTGAGGCCAGCTGGTGTGGCTGTGTGTCCCTGAGGCCAGCTGGTGTGGCTGTGTGTCCCTGAGGCCAGCTGGTGTGGCTGTGTCCCCCTGAGGCCAGCTGGTTTGGCTGTGTCCCCCTGAGGCCAGCTGGTGTGGCTGTGTGTCCCTGAGGCCAGCTGGTGTGGCTGTGTGTCCCTGAGGCCAGCTGGTGTGGCTGTGTGTCCCTGAGGCCAGCTGGTGTGGTTGTGTGTCGCTGAGGCCAGCTGGTGTGGCTGTGTGTCGCTGAGGCCAGCTGGTGTGGCTGTGTCCCCCTGAGGCCAGCTGGTGTGGCTGTATCCCCCTGAGGCCAGCTGGTGTGGCTGTGTCCCCCTGAGGCCAGCTGGTGTGGCTGTGTCCCCCTGAGGCCAGCTGGTGTGGCTGTGTCCCCCTGAGGCCAGCTGGTGTGGCTGTGTCCCCCCGAGGCCAGCTGGTGTGGCTGTGTCCCCCTGAGGCCAGCTGGTGTGGCTGTGTCCCCCTGAGGCCAGCTGGTGTGGCTGTGTCCCCCTGAGGTCAGCTGGTGTGGCTGTGTCCCCCTGAGGCCAGCTGGTGTGGCTGTGTTCCCCTGAGGCCAGCTGGTGTGGCTGTGTCCCCCTGAGGCCAGCTGGTGTGGCTGTGTCCCCCTGAGGCTAGCTGGTGTGGCTGTGTCCCCCTGAGGCCAGCTGGTGTGGCTGTGTCCCCCTGAGGTCAGCTGGTGTGGCTGTGTCCCCCTGAGGCCAGCTGGTGTGGCTGTGTCCCCCTGAGGCCAGCTGGTGTGGCTGTGTCCCCCTGAGGCCAGCTGGTGTGGCTGTGTCCCCCTGAGGCTAGCTGGGGTACAGATGATGCCGTGATGATTGAGGCCTCTGGTAGAGAGGTGGCACAGCTGGTATCAATCATTTGTTGCAATCAAGTCAACTAGATGTTGGAGCATTCAGCGTCTCGATGCCAGCCACCCGCACCATCTGTGGCCCCCACACTCACCATCTGTGGCCCCCACACTCACCATCTGTGGCCCCCACACTCACCATCCAATATCCACCAAACTCTTAGTCTACATTAGCATGATTAGTAGGCCCTAGTATTTTAATAACAATTCTATGGTTATATATATATATATATATATATATATATATATATATATATATATATATATATATATATATATATATATATATATGTATGTCAGATTGTACCTGGATGAGGTTCTGGGAGCTCATTTACTCCCCAAGCCCGGCCCTGGCATGTTGGGCACATACCCGACAGCAATTACTGTGACAACTTGAATGAGACTAGCCCCAAGCGTTTGGCCTACAGCCTTGAGCGCGCACAGTTCAAATTATACATATAGATATAGAGAATAATAAAGATGAGCATCCATTGCATTAGACGACTGACAAAAACAAAGTCGGGGCCCAGGAGTTTAAGCTCAACCGTATAAATAAATCCATGTACGTTGTGTGGGCCTGCTTGAAGGTTGTGTATAAGGTGGACCTTGATATAATGTTCCTCCAGGCCTTAATGGGGGTGTGGCTCACTCCCTTGATGGGTAGTGCTTCCTGCTCTGCCTCCCTGGCCACACCTTGTTGCTCTGCCTCCCTGGCCACACCTTGTTGCTCTGCCTCCCTGGCCACACCTTGTTGCTCTGCCTCCCTGGCCACACCTTGCTGCTCTGTCTCCCTGGCCACACCTTGCTGCTCTGCCTCCCTGGCCACACCTTGTTGCTCTGCCTCCCTGGCCACACCTTGTTGCTCTGCCTCCCTGGCCACACCTTGCTGCTCTGCCTCCCTGGCCACACCTTGTTGCTCTGCCTCCCTGGCCACACCTTGTTGCTCTGCCTCCCTGGCCACACCTTCCTGCTCTGCCTCCCTGGCCACACCTTCCTGTTCTGCCTCCCTGGCCACACCTTGCTGCTCTGCCTCCCTGGCCACACCTTCCTGCTCTGCCTCCCTGGCCACACCTTCCTGCTCTGTCTCCCTGGCCACACCTTCCTGCTCTGCCTCCCTGGCCACACCTTCCTGCTCTGCCTCCCTGGCCACACCTTGTTGCTCTGCCTTCCTGGCCACACCTTGTTGCTCTGCCTCCCTGGCCACACCTTCCTGCTCTGTCTCCCTGGCCACACCTTCCTGCTCTGCCTCCCTGGCCACACCTTGTTGCTCTGCCTCCCTGGCCACACCTTGTTGCTCTGCCTCCCTGGCCACACCTTGTTGCTCTGCCTCCCTGGCCACACCTTGCTGCTCTGCCTCCCTGGCCACACCTTGTTGCTCTGCCTCCCTGGCCACACCTTGTTGCTCTGCCTCCCTGGCCACACCTTGCTGCTCTGTCTCCCTGGCCACACCTTCCTGCTCTGCCTCCCTGGCCACACCTTGTTGCTCTGCCTCCCTGGCCACACCTTGTTGCTCTGCCTCCCTGGCCACACCTTGCTGCTCTGCCTCCCTGGCCACACCTTGTTGCTCTGCCTCCCTGGCCACACCTTGTTGCTCTGCCTCCCTGGCCACACCTTCCTGCTCTGTCTCCCTGGCCACACCTTCCTGCTCTGCCTCCCTGGCCACACCTTGCTGCTCTGCCTCCCTGGCCACACCTTGCTGCTCTGCCTCCCTGGCCACACCTTCCTGCTCTGTCTCCCTGGCCACACCTTCCTGCTCTGCCTCCCTGGCCACACCTTCCTGCTCTGCCTCCCTGGCCACACCTTGTTGCTCTGCCTCCCTGGCCACACCTTGTTGCTCTGCCTCCCTGGCCACACCTTCCTGCTCTGTCTCCCTGGCCACACCTTCCTGCTCTGCCTCCCTGGCCACACCTTGTTGCTCTGCCTCCCTGGCCACACCTTGCTGCTCTGCCTCCCTGGCCACACCTTGTTGCTCTGCCTCCCTGGCCACACCTTGCTGCTCTGCCTCCCTGGCCACACCTTCCTGCTCTGCCTCCCTGGCCACACCTTGCTGCTCTGTCTCCCTGGCCACACCTTCCTGCTCTGCCTCCCTGGCCACACCTTCCTGCTCTGCCTCCCTGGCCACACCTTGTTGCTCTGCCTCCCTGGCCACACCTTGTTGCTCTGCCTCCCTGGCCACACCTTGTTGCTCTGCCTCCCTGGCCACACCTTGTTGCTCTGCCTCCCTGGCCACACCTTGTTGCTCTGCCTCCCTGGCCACACCTTCCTGCTCTGCCTCCCTGGCCACACCTTGTTGCTCTGTCTCCCTGGCCACACCTTCCTGCTCTGCCTCCCTGGCCACACCTTCCTGCTCTGCCTCCCTGGCCACACCTTGTTGCTCTGCCTCCCTGGCCACACCTTGTTGCTCTGCCTCCCTGGCCACACCTTGTTGCTCTGCCTCCCTGGCCACACCTTGTTGCTCTGCCTCCCTGGCCACACCTTGTTGCTCTGCCTCCCTGGCCACACCTTGTTGCTCTGCCTCCCTGGCCACACCTTCCTGCTCTGCCTCCCTGGCCACACCTTGCTGCTCTGTCTCCCTGGCCACACCTTCCTGCTCTGCCTCCCTGGCCACACCTTCCTGCTCTGCCCGTGCTCCTAAGGGTTCAAAACGTCAAGAAAACGGTCAATGTAAAGTGTCCTTTCCTAACCTACCAGAGGACCCACAACAGAAAACGGGACAGTACGTCACTTTCGCCAGCCGCTTCCATTTTCTAGTACGACAATTTTTGGCCGTATGTAACGCATACGAGCGAAAAGCGACGTTCATTGTAGGACAGGCTGTAGGAGGACAGGCTGTAGGAGGACAGGCTGTAGGAGGACAGGGTGTAGGAGGACAGGGTGTAGGAGGACAGGCTGTAGGAGGACAGGCTGTAGGAGGACAGGCTGTAGGAGGACAGGCTGTAGGAGGACAGGCTGTAGGAGGACAGGCTGTAGGAGGACAGGTTGTGGGACGACAGGTTGTGGGACGACAGGGTGTAGGGGGTCAGGGTGTAGGAGGACAGGGTGTAGGAGGACAGGTTGTAGGAGGACAGGGTGTAGGAGGTCAGGGTGTAGGAGGACAGGGTGTAGGAAGACAGGTTGTAGGACGACAGAGTGTAGGAGAACAGGTTGTAGGAGAACAGGTTGTAGGAGGACAGGGTGTGGGAGGACAGGTTGTGGGAGGACAGGTTGTAGGAGAACAGGTTGTAGGAGAACAGGTTGTAGGAGAACAGGTTGTAGGACGACAGGTTGTAGGACGACAGGGTGTGGGAGGTCAGGTTGTAGGAGGACAGGTTGTAGGAGGACAGGTTGTAGGACGACAGGGTGTAGGTCAGGTTGTAGGAGGACAGGTTGTAGGAGGACAGGTTGTAGGAGGACAGGGTGTGGGAGGTCAGGTTGTAGGAGGACAGGTTGTAGGAAGACAGGTTGTAGGAGGACAGGCTGTAGGAGGACAGGTTGTAGGAGGACAGGCTGTGGGACGACAGGTTGTAGGAAGACAGGTTGTAGGAAGACAGGTTGTAGGAAGACAGGTTGTAGGAAGACAGGTTGTAGGAGGACAGGCTGTAGGAGGACAGGTTGTAGGAGGACAGGGTGTGGGAGGTCAGGTTGTAGGAGGACAGGGTGAAGGACAGGTTGTAGGAGGACAGGATGTAGGAGGACAGGTTGTAGGAGGACAGGTTGTAGGAGGACAGGTTGTAGGACATGTATGAGGACAGGTGGCACAATTAACGTTACCAGAGTGCCAGTCACGGCATCAGTGCCACAAGTGCCGTGTTCTCTCCAGCTGAGGCGCTAACCTTGGGTAACGAGGCACTCGCCCACAGGTTAGTTTGTGGTCACACACACTCAATATTTTGAATATACAATCTGTCGAATTACAAACATATATTCCAAGACACGAGCCCCAGCAGCACCCCCAGTACCACCACCACCACTACCAGTAGCAACACCCCCAGTACCACCACCACCACTAGCAACACCCCCAGTACCACCACCACCACTACCAGTAGCAGCACCCCCAGTACCACCACCACCACTACCAGTAGCAACACCCCCAGTACCACCACCACCACTAGCAACACCCCCAGTACCACCACCACCACTAGCAACACCCCCAGTACCACCACCACCACTACCAGTAGCAACACCCCCAGTACCACCACCACCACTAGCAACACCCCCAGTACCACCACCACCACTACCAGTAGCAACACCCCCAGTACCACCACCACCACTAGCAACACCCCCAGTACCACCACCACCAATACCAGTAGCAACACCCCCAGTACCACCACCACCACTAGCAACACCCCCAGTACCACCACCACCAATACCAGTAGCAACACCTCCAGTACCACCACCACCACTACCAGTAGCAACACCCCCAGTACCACCACCACCACTTCCAGTAGCAACACCCCCAGTACCACCACCACCACTACCAGTAGCAACACCCCCAGTACCACCACCACCACTACCAGTAGCAACACCCCCAGTACCACCACCACCACTACCAGTAGCAACACCCCCAGTACCACTAACACTGCCAAGACCACCACTCACACCACCTACCAGCAACACCACCACCACCTACCAGCAACACCACCACCACCAAGAACAACACCACCACCACCAACAACACCACCACCACCACCAAGAACAACACCACCAACACCACCACCAAGAACAACACCACCACCACCACCAACACCACCACCAACAACAACACCACCACCAGTACCACCACCACCACCACTACCAGTAGCAGCACCAGCAGCAACACCCCCAGTACCACCACCACCACCACCACCTACCAGCAGTAAAGCAGGTATAATCAACAGTGTGAGGCAAGAAGACAACACCCCAGGCACTCACACCCGGCACACAAGTGCTGCAAGAAGGTGGCAGTGAGAAGTTTATGAGGGCCTAGCTGCCTCTCTCTCACTCACTGCCTCCGCCAGTTCGCCCCCCCCCCTCCTTCCTCTCCCTCCCCCCCCCCCTTCCTCCTCTCCCCTCCTTCCATCCTTCCACCCTCTCTCTTCTTCCCTCTCTAGTGCCTCCCTGTTGTTGTGAAGTTATTCCCCGCCATTGTGAATATATGACATTTATGGCGGTAAATACTGTATGTTGTCAGCTGCCTGGACAGTATTCCTCCCAGCAAGGTCACTACTCCCAGATCCCAAGCTGCCTGGTGTTCTGCCCTGAGGGGGTGGCGGGTTCTGGGACTTAAACCTCCAAAAAGAGAACTCTGGTTATTGCATTAGACCGTCGTTGACCAGACCACACACTAGAAGTTGAAGGGACGGCGACGTTTCGGTCCGTCCTGGACCATTCTCAAGTCGATTGTGATTAGGAGGTAAGCCAGGTCGTTATTTGTGTACAGGCGGACAACGTCCACAACCATTCTCACGGAACAAACAACCGACCTCGGAAGCCACACTCTCGCTACTGTCAGTCGACCAGCAATGGACACTGGAGTGCTTGTAATTTACCTAGATCACCCTGTACGCCTTGATCTTGGAGAGGGGTTCAGCATCACATATTTAGAGGTGCGCCTCCAACACTGGCCTCGTTGTCTTGTGCACACACCCTACTCGAGCCGCTGTGACTCCCCACTCTCTCCTTGTTTGGAATGATCTCTTAAATCCCCCTTTCTTGAATTAGTATCTTCTGCCACCCTGTCCACAGCCGTGACCCTCTCTCTCTCTCTTTCCTGCTCCCCAGGAAACCTCACCAGGACATGAGCAAGAGCCAGCTAACAATATACATTTAATACACAGTGAAAACATACACATGAAAAAATAGAACAATCATACAACACTCTAAACTGCTACAACCCGGTAGCATTCCAATATCATATCCTGGCGTCACCAACTGTCCATAGCAAGTGACTGCCCAACTCTTGGCTTACCACTTACTACTCCCTCACTAAATGGGGCTGAAATCCTGTCACAACAGTACTGTATCCTCAGCCCTAAAAGTATATGAAACTCAGCTCGGGGCTGAAACACCAGAAACATCTACATAAGTATCCCCCAACACAAGAAGAAATCAATCTCTCACCTTACACTGCGTCTTACATGCCAATAAGTATTCCAGCACTTCCCTTATACATTATGTGTGACCACCATGAACCACTGTTCAGCTCCTAGAAGCTCACCACCAAGATATATCTCTAGGTCCTCCAAAATATCAGGAAAGGCACCTCTGCAGTTCTCCCAATCTGCTCCACAACGAAGTCCTAGTCCAACATCAGTGACGCTTCACCACTGATGCCACAGAGACACGTGTAGCTACACTGCTTGAAGTCAACTCCTCACTATAGAGTTCTGCTCTACCACAAAGTTCAGCACACACTTCTCCTGCCTCGAAGTTCCTACATTAACTTCTTCTCTAACCTCGAAGATCCTTCATCAACTCCTTCCCACACAAACCTGCAATTCCATCACCATGCCAATAAAAATGTTTTTCTAACAAAACATAATTACATGTATTTACAGAAAATAAACTCCTCCGTGGCGACGGTCCTCCCCCAGCCTGGGCGAGGCCACTCTGAAAATATGTCTCAACAAGTTGCTGGAGGGGGGGGGGGGGTTAGTCGCCGCCCCGGTTGTGAGGCTCGGGGGCTTCCCCACTAAGTCAGCCACTACGGGCTCACCATAGCCTGTGCCACTTGAGACTTTTTGTTCCAGGTAGCGAATCTTTAACAACAACAACTAAGTCAGCCTCTGATCTTCGGCGAGGGAGGATGTATCACTCCTCCCTCCAGCATGTTTTCCTACCTCTACTCTCTTACTTTAGTTCACTGTCTTAATAACATATATGTACTATATACATAAACACCTGCCATGATCAAACACAGGCAACCACTGTAACAACTGTTATATGAGCTTACCGCAGAATTCTCTGACGTGATGACGCTCACTCACTGGAGCTCCAACGTGACGCTCCCTAGCATAAACTGCTTCAGGACTCCCTCACAGGACTTCCTTCAGTCCACGACTTGAGTTCATAACGTCACCCAGCAGGCTCCACCACAGGAACACCTGCTAGCTTCCTTCCTCTTGAGGAATCAACACAATTACAGCTCCACCAAGGCGCGGCCAAACACTCACTTCAGGTCGCCTCTAATTATCAAAATCACAGAGAAATGGTGTACTACGTCCCCAACAGCCTCCTCACACTTGCAGACAAGTAGTCTTCACTCCGGCACTAACACAGGGAATTATATTCTTCCTTATTCCGGGAGAATCAACGAAGTACAACCACCTCTGACGACGGTCACGACTCAAGTCAGGTCACGACCTCCTGCTAGCGTCACTTCACGTCCCCAAAGTATCGACATCTCACTTCATGTCACTTATTACCAACGCCCATCCTCTGCTAGTACCCTGAGATAACTCAGTGACGTCCATTTAATTATTTAATGTATACATCTTTCCTCTGATCTCTCAATCTCGCGTCCGGCAGGTAGAAAAACTCTCTCAGTAAGTAGACTCGTTCCACCGTGGCTACATGGGGGTCACAACACTGGCCAGTATTCCCAGATCTAAAGCTAGCTGCCTGGACAATAGCCAATCTCAGCCAATCTCTCCTCTGCTTACCTGCTTGATGGGGTTCTGGGAGTTCGTCTAGTCCTCAAGCCCAGCCCGAGGCCAGGATCGACTTGTGAGAGTTTGGTCCACTAGGCTGTTGCTTGCAGTGGCCCACATATCTAGTTTTGTCTTGATGTCCACGGTTGTTCCGGCAATATTTCTTATAGTCGCTGGGAGGACGTTGAACAACCGCGGACCTCTGATGTTTATACAGTGTTCTCTGATTGTGCCTATGGCACCTCTGCTCTTCACTGGTTCAATCTTGCATTTTCTTCCTTATCGTTCACTCCAGTACGTTGTTATTTTACTGTGTAGATTTGGGACCTGGCCCTCCAGTATTTTCCATGTGTATATTATTTGGTATCTCTCTCGTCTCCTTTCTAGTGAGTACATATGGAGAGCTTTGAGACGATCCCAATAATTTAGGTGTTTTATCTCGTCTATGCGTGCCGTATATGTTCTCTGTATTCCCTCTATTTCAGCAATCTCTCCTGCTCTAAAGGGGGAAGTGAGTACTGAGCAGTACTCGAGACAGGACAACACAAGTGACTTGAAGAGTACAACCATTGTGATGGGATCCCTGGATTAGAAAGTTCTCGTAATCCATCCGATCATTTTTCTGGCTGACACAATATTTGCTTGGTTATGCTCCCTAAACGTTAGATCGTCGGACATCATTATTCCCAAATCCTTGACATGCTGTTTTTCTACTATGGGAAGATTCGATTGTGTTTTGTACCCTGTATTATGTTTCACATCCTCATTTTTGCCGTACTTGAAATTTATCACTGTTAAACATCATGTTATTTTCTGCTACCCAATCGAAAACTTTGTTGACATCTGCTTGTAGTTTTTCAATGTCTTCAGCAGAGGTAATTTTCATGCTGATTTTTGTGTCATCTGCAAAGGACGACACGAAGCTGTGACTTGTATTTTTGTCTATATCTGATATGAGAACAAGGAACAGTAGCGGTGTAAGGACTGTACCTTGAGGTACAGAGCTTTTAACATCGCTTGGACTCGATGTTATTTGATTGACTGTTACTCTTTGTGTTCTGTTCGACAGAAAATTGAGTATCCAGCGTCCTACTTTTCCAGTTATTCCCACTGACCTCATTTTGTGTGCTATCACCCCATGGTCACATTTGTAGAACTCCTTTGCAAAGTCTGTGTATACAACATCTGCATTTTGCTTTTCTTCTAGGGCTTCTGTGATTTGGTCATAGTGGTTGAGTAACTGTGACAGACAGGATCTTCCCGCTCTAAATCCATGTTGTCTTGGGTTGTGCAACTCATTGTTTTCCATAAAACTAGAAATTTGATTCCTAATCCCTCTTTCAAACACTTTTATTATGTCTGATGTTAGTGCAACTGGTCTACAATTTTTTGCCAAGGCTTTACTCTCCCCTTGTGCAACGGAGCTATATCTGCAGATTTAAGTGCTGCTGGTATCTCCCCTGTATCCCCAGATACAGGTGGAGTTCATCGCCTCTATCCTCCATCACACTCCCCGAAGCTGTTCAAAATAGCAGCACAACACCGTCCACCATATGACCAGACAATGCAGGAACTCCTGAACACACCACCACTGGACACGAGACCACAACAGCAAGCCACCAGGGTGTAGAACACCATCGAAATATTAAGACACCCAGTGCTAGAAACATTACTCCGAGACCTGACGCCCCACTCCCACACACCTGGTGGCCCAAGAGCTTAGATCTACTTGACGGAACCTAAGTCCCTCAATACATAATTTAAAGATGAAATACACACCAGAATCCCCCGGCTCCTGCACAAAATTTAGACCTTTGACTGGAACATCAAAAGATGTGCACAATCACCCGAGCTGCGATTGTGTGTCAGGTTTTTCACATGTATTTCAATATATGTGTCTAAAGATGAATACTGTGTAGCGTTGATGAATACTGTGTACTTTTCATGTGTGTATATGCGAATGCTGCACAGTATTCATCTATATACATCCATGTATGTTGATATTTTTTGTTTACAAACACCCCCAGCTCCCTGACAAGAGAGAGCAAGCTTAGCTTACCAACCAACCACACACACCGTGTCAGCACGGCGGACAGCCCGCCTACCACCACAACTCATACTATCTATCTCATTTCTAAACATTTTAGTTCACATGTACCTCTCCAGTTTCTTTAACCAAAGCCTCCTCAAACAAAAAAATCCACCAGTTGAATGCAAGGCAAAGGAGGTGGGGGGGGGGTGAGGGCATGATCGGGTAGGGAGGAGAGGGTATTGGGGAGGCTGGAGAAGGAACGGGAGGAGAATACCCGGAGAGACTTAAGAGTGTTCCCATGTTGTGGTGCAGGAGACTGAGGGAGGCGGCGTAGTTCATGAAGGACTCTCTGGCCATCTTGGAGACGTGAGCGGCCCGGGCCACTCTCCACCACCCAGCATCTCACTCACCTGAAGGGATACAAAAAATAATGTTAGAAAACGGCATGAAGCAATGATTATATATGTGCATACATAAACTGTGTGTAGATCATAGATGTGCACTGTTCAACACATACTTCACCCTCGGTTTCTATCTCCCAAACTTTTATAATTTATAGAACATGGGACGCAGTAGGTGACGGGATAACAGCTTGGAAACTCAGAGGAACAGCAAAGTTCCTATTGGCACGCACATGCGCGTATACGCACGCACGCAAGCAGACCGACCCATGCAATGAGTTTAGAGACATATACTTGGATGTGAGCAATGCGTTGCTGACCAGACAACACACTAGAAGGTGAAGGGACGACGACGTTTCGGTCCGTCCTGGACCATTCTCAAATCGATTTGAGAATGGTCCAGGACGGACCGAAACGTCGTCGTCCTTTCACCTTCTAGTGTGTGGTCTGGTCAACTTACTTTAGCCACGTTATTGTGACTCATCGCCTGCAATGCGTTGCTGCTATGCGCTTGGGATAGCAGCAAGCACATCCCGCCCCTACCATCAGCAGTCACATCATCAACAAAGACAAGAGAGCCAGTTCCAGTGGCAGTCAAGCGTGTCTGCGACATAACACCGCCTCCACCATGGATCATACCTTACCTTGAGGTTACCTTGAGGTGATTTCGGGGCTCAGCGACCCCGCGGCCCGGTCGTCGATCAGGCCTCCTCGTTGCTGGACTGGTCAACCCGTCCATGAAATCATGAGCCACGCTGGAGCAAAGAACACAGTCTACCCGGATAGCCTCACGCCTGTGGCATTACACATTACAACAAAAGATTGACCTAGCTTATACAAGTCCACCTAACTTCATGATGGAGAGACTTTACGGGCTATTCATGCCCGTGCCACCTCTTGCGGTGGCTTAATCTTCCTCAACATGATGGGAGGACAACGTTTACGTCAGCTACTTGTGCTAACATATGGGGAAAATAGATTTTGCTCGGTTCTTAGTGGTTTATGAGGAAAAGAATGCGACACGATGTCTGGAAAAGTGACGGACGTCTGTTTATGGAGTGGCGCTCTGCCGTTGCTGGCAGTTGCTGGCTGCTTTGCATACTGCCGGCTGCTGCAGCAGGCGGGAGTTGAACGCCCTGCGTACATCTCTTGAATATTATCGGAAGCAACATTGACGGCAGTTGTGACAGATCTGCAGCCCTGTGTGTTGGTCTCATTCAATCATTCAGGAGTCGTGCCCCCGTTGGCTGACTGCTGGCTGCTTGGGTGGTGGTTGGCTGCTTGGGTGGTGGTTGGCTGCTTGGGTGGTGGTTGGCTGCTTGGGTGGTGGTTGGCTGCTTGGGTGGTAGTTGGCTGCTTGGGTGGTGGTTGGCTGCTTGGATGGTGGTTGGCTGCTTGGATGGTGGTTGGCTGCTTGGGTGGTGGTTGGCTGCTTGGGTGGTGGTTGGCTGCTTGGATGGTGGTTGGCTGCTTGGATGGTGGTTGGCTGCTTGGATGGTGGTTGGCTGCTTGGATGGTGGTTGGCTGCTTGGGGGTGGTTGGCTGCTTGGGTGGTAGTTGGCTGCTTGGGTGGTAGTTGGCTGCTTGGGCGGTAGTTGGCTGCTTGGGCGGTGGTTGGCTGCTTGGCCGGTGGTTGGCTGCTTGGGCGGTAGTTGGCTGCTTGGGCGGTAGTTGGCTGCTTGGGTGGTAGTTGGCTGCTTGGGTGGTAGTTGGCTGCTTGGGTGGTAGTTGGCTGCTTGGGTGGTAGTTGGCTGCTTGGGTGGTAGTTGGCTGCTTGGGTGGTAGTTGGCTGCTTGGGTGGTAGTTGGCTGCTTGGGTGGTAGTTGGCTGCTTGGGTGGTAGTTGGCTGGTTCATTAAGCGGTTGTCTAGTATGGCGGACGGATCGTTAGTTGATTATAATTTTGCAACATTCGGTTAGTTCGTTTGACGATTGGGTGGCATGTGGGGTGGAGTGTTGTTGGTCACCTGGTTGATATCCATCCCCCCCCCCACCTCTGACACACCTCTGGACCTCAGTTTATGGCTTGTCACTACTTGCTCACATTTATTAAACGCCTTTTATTTCCTAGTGCTTCCGTGATTTTATCACGGTGGTTGAGGACCTGGGAGATCCATACGTATCTTGCTCTAAATCCATGTTAACTTGACTTGTAAAGTTGGTTTCTCCGTAACACCAAATATTTGACTACTGATCGCTCTCAGAACGGGAGTGATGTTAGTGCTGGCTGGCTGCTTGAGGGGGTAGGGAAGGGGTCAGCTGGCACTAATTGGAGGTTAGAGCAATTAACCTCAATACCCACCATATCCACTCTCAGTTACCAAATAGAGAAGCAAGCAGCAGCAGCAGCACCACACATGCCCTGGCCACTGAACCTTGCCGTCACGGAGAAAAATACACAATTCCAAAAAAATGTCTTACCAAACAAAGAAATCAAGTTGCAAAGTTTGTCGTGTTTGTGCGTATTTGCACCTACATGGCCGTTAGTTCGGCCAGGCTGTAGTTGGTGGTAGGGAGTGAGAGAAGCGTCCGGTCAGGTCTGCTTCCCAATTCCTCAATGAATCCCAGCCGATTGAGGCATGCATAATGCAGCAGCAGCCTCACCCTTCGGTTCGTCCCCCTCCTTCCCCTCCCTCCCCCAGTCACCCTATTGCCTCCTGCTACCCCCCCAGTCACCCTATTGCCGCCTCCTGCCACCCCTGTCACCCTATTGCCTCCTCCTTGTACTCTCCCTCTCTCTGCTCTCTGGTCATCATCCACCACTCTCACACACTTCACTGCCACCACCTACTCACGTATTCTAACTATCTGCGGTGAGTACTACACTTCCTGTAGTTCAGTGTCATTAGTACGACTGAGGGAACTGTATCTCACCATACATTATAAAATAATAATAATGAAGACCTCCATATATGTCTTGTCCTCATATCTCAGCGCGCTCCCCGGGATCACGGAGCTGGCTGCTGGCTGCTTGGGTGGTGGTAGTTGGCTGCTTGGGTGGTGGTAGTTGGCTGCTTGGGTGGTGGTAGTTGGCTGCTTGGGTGGTGGTAGTTGGCTGCCTGGGTGGTAGTTGGCTGCTTGGGTGGTGGTAGTTGGCTGCTTGGGTGGTGGTTGGCTGCCTGGGTGGTAGTTGGCTGCTTGGGTGGTGGTTGGCTGCCTGGGTGGTGGTTGGCTGCCTGGGTGGTAGTTGGCTGCTTGGGTGGTGGTAGTTGGCTGCTTGAGTGGTGGTAGTTGGCTGCTTGGGTGGTGGTTGGCTGCCTGGGTGGTAGTTGGCTGCTTGGGTGGTAGTTGGCTGCTTGGGTGGTGGTAGTTGGCTGCTTGGGTGGTGGTAGTTGGCTGCTTGGGTGGTGGTTGGCTGCCTGGGTGGTAGTTGGCTGCTTGGGTGGTGGTTGGCTGCCTGGGTGGTGGTTGGCTGCTTGGGTGGTGGTTGGCTGCTTGGGTGGTGGTAGTTGGCTGCTTGGGTGGTGGTAGTTGGCTGCTTGGGTGGTGGTAGTTGGCTGCTTGGGTGGTGGTAGTTGGCTGCTTGGGTGGTGGTAGTTGGCTGCTTGGGTGGTGGTAGTTGGCTGCTTGGGTGGTGGTAGTTGGCTGCTTGGGTGGTGGTAGTTGGCTGCTTGGGTGGTGGTAGTTGGCTGCTTGGGTGGTGGTAGTTGGCTGCTTGGGTGGTGGTAGTTGGCTGCTTGGGTGGTGGTAGTTGGCTGCTTGGGTGGTGGTAGTTGGCTGCTTGGGTGGTGGTAGTTGGCTACTTGGGTGGTGGTAGTTGGCTGCTTGGGTGGTGGTAGTTGGCTGCTTGGGTGGTAGTTGGCTGCTTGGGTTGTAGTTGGCTGCTTGGGTGGTAGTTGGCTGCTTGGGTGGTAGTTGGCTGCTTGGGTGGTAGTTGGCTGCTTGGGTTGTAGTTGGCTGCTTGGGTGGTAGTTGGCTGCTTGGGTGGTAGTTGGCTGCTTGGGTGGTAGTTGGCTGCTTGGGTGGTAGTTGGCTGCTTGGGTGGTAGTTGGCTGCTTGGATGGTAGTTGGCTGCTTGGGTGGTAGTTGGCTGCTTGGGTTGTAGTTGGCTGCTTGGGTGGTAGTTGGCTGCTTGGGTGGTAGTTGGCTGCTTGGGTGGTAGTTGGCTGCTTGGGTGGTAGTTGGCTGCTTGGGTGGTAGTTGGCTGCTTGGGTTGTAGTTGGCTGCTTGGATGGTAGTTGGCTGCTTGGGTGGTAGTTGGCTGCTTGGGTTGTAGTTGGCTGCTTGGATGGTAGTTGGCTGCTTGGGTGGTAGTTGGCTGCTTGGGTGGTAGTTGGCTGCTTGGGTGGTAGTTGGCTGCTTGGGTGGTAGTTGGCTGCTTGGGTTGTAGTTGGCTGCTTGGGTGGTAGTTGGCTGCTTGGGTGGTAGTTGGCTGCTTGGGTGGTAGTTGGCTGCTTGGGTGGTAGTTGGCTGCTTGGATGGTAGTTGCCTATGGAGCCTCCACCACAGTACCACAAGGTATACAGTGTGTAACAATATGAACGTCTTCGGGAGTGATTTAAATTCTTAGAATGACAAAAGGCAACTTAAAATTTCTGAAGGGACTTGAGAGTTAATCAGTCGGAACTTATAAAACAACTGCCTTCTCACGCCTACTTGGTCACAATTTGTTTTGACGTATAAAATAAACTAAAAACAACACTTACAGCGTTTAACATTTCTTAAAACTATTTAATCTGCGTAACTACATGTCTTTTTCGGAATTACCAACAGGCGCCATTAGCTTAAATCATCAGCTATTCATTGCCCTGCACTCTATAATAGTTTTATAATAAAGCATTAGACTGCCAAACCATAAATATATTAAATGTATAATCTACAGGATATATTAATCCTACATGACTGAAAACATATCCAGGTTTAATGACATCCAAGAGAGAGAATTCGTGGCATCTGCATATTTCCTGAGAGAAGAGTAGAGATTATTAGCAACTGAATTACTTGGACTGTACCAGCGATTTTTTTATGTTCTTGTGGAATTAGCTGAGACAAGCTGACACAACTGTGTCTCCAGTTGGGAATGGTCTCAATGTGTGGGTAGTGGAGACACTGTTCACTACGCTCCCTTGAGTATATTATCATCTTGGTAATGTACCAAGGTGGTAATATATATTACGCTTCTTGGTGTATGTTACGCCCTTCCATACGCTCCTTGGTGTATGTTACGCCCTTCCATACGCTCCTTGGTGTATGTTACGACCTTCCATACGCTCCTTGATGTATGTTACGCCCTTCCATACGCTCCTTGGTGTATGTTACGCCCTTCCATACGCTTCTTGGTGTATGTTACGCCCTTTCATACGCTTCTTGGTGTATGTTACGCCCTTTCATACGCTTCTTGGTGTATGTTACGCCCTTCCATACGCTCCTTGGTGTATGTTACGCCCTTCCATACGCTCCTTGGTGTATGTTACGCCCTTCCATACGCTCCTTGGTGTATGTTACGACCATCCATACGCTCCTTGGTGTATGTTACGCCCTTCCATACGCTCCTTGGTGTATGTTACGACCTTCCATACACCTGCTTGTGTATGTTACGACCTTCCATACACCTGCTTGTGTATGTTACGACCTTCCATACACCTGCTCGTGTATGTTACGACCTTCCATACACCTGCTCGTGTATGTTACGACCTTCCATACACCTGCTTGTGTATGTTACGACCTTCCATACACCTGCTTGTGTATGTTACTGCATGTGTGGTCATTCTCGGGTGTTCCAACATGCAGGAGCGAGTACTTGAGAGGGACGCAGCTGACGGCTTCATAAGAGGTGGTGTCGAGAATAATGCATGACCACGGATGTCCTCATGGGCTCCACCACTGATGTCCTCATGGGCTCCACCACTGATGTCCTCATGGGCTCCACCACGGATGTCCTCATGGGCTCCACCACTGATGTCCTCATGGGCTCCACCACTGATGTCCTCATGGGCTCCACCACTGATGTCCTCATGGGCTCCACCACTGATGTCCTCATGGGCTCCACCACTGATGTCCTCATGGGCTCCACCACTGATGTCCTCATGGGCTCCACCACTGATGTCCTCATGGGCTCCACCACTGATGTCCTCATGGGCTCCACCACTGATCTCATGGGCTCCACCACTGATGTCCTCATGGGCTCCACCACTGATGTCCTCATGGGCTCCACCACTGATGTCCTCATGGGCTCCACCACTGATGTCCTCATGGGCTCCACCACTGATGTCCTCATGGGCTCCACCACTGATGTCCTCATGGGCTCCCCCACTGATGTCCTCATGGGCTCCCCCACTGATGTCCTCATGGGCTCCACCACTGATGTCCTCATGGGCTCCACCACTGATGTCCTAATGGGCTCCACCACTGATGTCCTCATGGGCTCCACCACTGATGTCCTCATGGGCTCCACCACTGATGTCCTCATGGGCTCCACCACTGATGTCCTCATGGGCTCCACCACTGATGTCCTCATGGGCTCCACCACTGATGTCCTCATGGGCTCCACCACTGCTCGACCACGGCTAGCAGAAGGTAGTCACCATACACCAGCACGGTACACCAACACGGTACACCAGCACGGTACACCAACACGGTACACCAGCACGGTACACCAGCACGGTACACCAACACGGTACACCAGCACGTTACACCAGCACGGTACACCAGCACGGTACACCAGCACGGTACACCAGCACGGTACACCAGCACGGTACGCCAGCAAGGTACACCAGCACGGTACACCAGCACGGTACACCAGCACGGTACACCAGCAAGGTACACCAGCACGGTACACCAGCACGGTACACCAGCACGGTACACCAGGGCTGTGACGCGCTCTTTAGGTGCGTTAATCATGGCCCTTATGGGTCTGATGCTCTCTGACGCCCTACTCCAAGCGACTCTTACGCCTTTGCCATCAACACAGTAAAATAATTTTTTCCCCTCGCTGGCGTGATTGATACCAGGTAGTTAATATTCTGGTCTGGTCTGGTGTTTTTGTGTCTCGCCGTGTGCCTGCGAGGTCTCCACTTCATTGTGACGGGCGGCCATTTATACTTTAAAGAAAAAGAGTATATACGTATAATTGGAATAGCTTTATGGGTTGATACCTGGTTGATGGGGTTCTGGGAGTTCTTCTACTCCCCAAGCCCGGCCCGAGGCCAGGCTCGACTTGTGAGAGTTTGGTCCACCAGGCTGTTGCTTGGAGCGGCCCGCAGGGCCACGTACCCACCACAGCCCGGCTGATCCGGAACTTCTCTTAGAAAACCGTCCAGTTTTCTCTTGAAGATGTCCACGGTTGTTCCGGGTGCTTACCTAGCATGTGTGTATTGGCCTAGATGTGCTGGGAGGTGTTGAGCATCGGCTCTTGGTCCCCGCCTGACTCTTGAATATTCATAGTGCCACTTGCCTGCTCATATGTCAAGTCCTCTGGTGATGTTGCTGCTCACTCTACACATCCTCTCTCTTATTTCCTACTTACTCCCGGGGTATTTTGTGCATCAGAATCATGTCACTAATTTTCACTTATGTGCCAAAGTTCTTAGGGTTCAGCTGACCGAGTCTATGCTTGTTCCCTCCCTCATTAGGACCAGGCTTGTATCTTCTCCAGAACTGTGGTATATTGTTGATGTTGAGGCTCCAGGATGGTGCTGAATACTAACACGGGTTGGACATTGGCTGTGTCCAGTAGTCTTCACACATCCTTCTCTTAATTGCTCTCAGCCTGTTGGCTAGCTCAGCATATAGTGATGTGATCCTTTGAGTGCGTGCACGTGTGCGCGTATCTCCGGTGACACTCTTACTCCCTAAACCCTTAGCTCTCGCTCAGTATGGTAAGCTTATCCTTCGTTATATTAGAAATGTTGAAGTCCTTAAGTACCAACAGGTAAACCTGCTCATCTCACCCAATTAAACTTTGTCGACCCTGTTTACCCTTCCCTCCCTCCCTCCCTCCCTCCCTCCCTCTCTCTCCCCCCTTCCCCCCTCCCTCCCTCCCTCTCTCTCCCCCCTTCCCCCCTCCCTCCCTCCCAGCTCCCCCCCCAGCTGACCCCAGGAACCCCTCCACCACCACCACCACAACAACCCCAACGCCAGCAGTCGTCTGTTATTCAAAAATTCTGACAATGCGTCAGTCCAATAAATTGAATGATAAACTTTCCTTCGCACACGGGAACAACACATATTCCCTCTTCTTATTTTTTGTCAGCCACACACACACACACACACACACACACACACACACTGGGCACACGCACTAGGGGACACATGTGGAAACTGAGTGCCCAAATGAGCCACAGAAATATTAGAAAGAACTTTTTTAGTGTCAGAGTGGTTGACAAATGGAATGCATTAGGAAGCAATGTGGTGGAGGCTGACTCCATACACAGTTTCAAGTGTAGATATGATAGAGCCCAATAGGCTCAGAAACCTGTACACCTGTTGATTGACGGTTGAGAGGCGGGACCAAAGAGCCAGAGCTCAACCCCCGCAAGCACAACTAGGTGAGTATACACACACATAGTGTCAGCAACACACCATAGATGCCACTGGTGTCATATCACACGGTACGACACTATATCATGCTCTCATCTCTCTCTCCCACTGTGTATTCCTTCCTGTCACACTCTACCATTTGTGAAGTTCAGAACTCCCCCACAATGGTCATCACAACTGAATAAAATTAAGTTACACACATTCCATCCCTTCCCCCCTCCCTTCACCCTCTCATAGTCGTTCTCGCCCAGAATGCTCAGCAGCAGCAGCAGCAGCAGCAGCAGCAGCAGCAGCAGCACCACCACCACCACCACTACCAGCAGCAGCACCACCACCACCACCACCACCACCACCACCACTACCACCACCACCAGCAGCAGCAAAAACAAATGAAGAACGCCCGTGTCCGTACGGGATGGCGGGCCTTCACTGACTGACAGCTGCCGCTCCCTTGATCATACCTCATGGTGCTCGCCCTGTGTGTTGTGTGTACATATATCTCTCTCGAGGTCGGGAGCGGGGCTAGGGGAAGGGGTTAGGGGTAAGGGGTAAGGGGGATAGGGGAGAAAATGTAATGAAATTATCGCGTGATAGATCACACCCGGAGAGAGCAGTCAGGTATTTTACGCTGGGCGAGCAATTTAAAATTCCATTACAATACGGGCCTGAAATGCTTTTTATGCCGACTGCCCCATTTTGTGGCACTAATAATGAATTTGCCTGGGAGTGCCAGTGTGTGTGTGGGGGGGAGGGTGGAGGGAGGGAGGGGGGGGGCGGTTGTTGCGGGCGTCGCACTAGTGCCAGCGAGAGGCCCAGACAAATTAATTGTAGGTGGATTAATTATTTTATAACACGCAAGATTTTAAATGTTTGAGGCGCCTTTGTCGTGTAAGCCAGGGAGACGGGTGTTCCCCCCCCGGGGTGTCACAGGCTGGTGTCTCCCCCGGGGGACCAGGCTGGTGTCCCCCGGGGGCCCAGGCTGGTGTCCCCCGGGGGGGTCACAGGCTGGTGTCCACCGGGGGCCCAGGCTGGTGTCCCCCGGGGGGGGGGGCCCAGGCTGGTGTCCCCCGGGGGGGCCCAGGCTGGTGTCCCCCGGGGGGGGCTGGTGTCCCAGGCTGGTGTCCCCGGGGGCCCAGGGGTGTCCCCCTGGGGCCCAGGCTGGTGTCCCGGGGGGCCCAGGCTGGTGTCCCCCGGGGGGGCCCAGGCTGGTGTCCCCCGGGGGCCCAGGCTGGTGTCCCCCGGGGGGCCCAGGCTGGTGTCCCCCGGGGGGGCCCAGGCTGGTGTCCCCCGGGGGGGGCCCAGGCTGGTGTCCCCCGGGGGGGGCCCAGGCTGGTGTCCCCCGGGGGGCCCAGGCTGGTGTCCCCCGGGGGGGCCCAGGCTGGTGTCCCCCGGGGGGGCCCAGGCTGGTGTCCCCCTGGGGCCCAGGCTGGTGTCCCCCGGGGGCCAGGCTGGTGTTCCCCGGGGGGCCCAGGATGGTGTCCCCCTGGGGCCCAGGCTGGTGTTCCCCGGGGGGGCCAGGCTGGTGTGCCCCGGGGGGGCCCAGGCTGGTGTCCCCCGGGGGGCCCAGGCTGGTGTCCCCCGGGGGGCCCAGGCTGGTGTCCCCCGGGGGGGCCCAGGCTGGTGTGCCCCGGGGGGGGCCCAGGCTGGTGTGCCCCGGGGGGGGCCCAGGCTGGTGTCCCCCGGGGGGCCCAGGCTGGTGTCCCCCGGGGGGGCCAGGCTGGTGTGCCCCGGGGGGGGGCCCAGGCTGGTGTCCCCCGGGGGCCCAGGCTGGTGTTCCCCGGGGGGCCCAGGCTGGTGTGCCCCGGGGGCCCAGGCTGGTGTCCCCCGGGGGGGCCCTGGCTGGTGTGCCCCGGGGGGGGGTCCAGGCTGGTGTCCCCCGGGGGCCCAGGCTGGTGTCCCCCGGGGGGCCCAGGCTGGTGTGCCCCGGGGGGCCCAGGCTGGTGTCCCCCGGGGGGCCCAGGCTGGTGTCCCCGGGGGGCCCAGGCTGGTGTCCCCCGGGGGGCCCAGGCTGGTGTGTTCCCCGGGGGGGGCCAGGCTGGTGTCCCCCGGGGGGGCTGGTGTCCCAGGCTGGTGTCCCCCGGGGGGCCCAGGCTGGTGTCCCCCGGGGGGCCCAGGCTGGTGTCCCCCGGGGGGCCCAGGCTGGTGTCCCCCGGGGGGCCCAGGCTGGTGTCCCCCGGGGGGCCCAGGCTGGTGTCCCCCGGGGGGCCCTGGCTGGTGTCCCCCCCCCTGGGTTCCCCGGGGGGGGGGGGCCCAGGCTGGTGTCCCCGGGGGGGGCCAGGGGGTGCCCCGGGGGGCTGGTGTCCCCGGGGGGCCCAGGCTGGTGTCCCCGGGGGGCCCAGGCTGGTGTCCCAGGCTGGTGTCCCCCGGGGGGGCCCAGGCTGGTGTCCCCCGGGGGGGCTGGTGTCCCCGGGGGCCCAGGCTGGTGTCCCTCCCCGGGGGGCCCAGGCTGGTGTCCCCCGGGGGGCCCAGGCTGGTGTCCCCGGGGCCATGTGCTAGTATCAACTATTGCCATATTGTGCGCCAAGAAACTAGGGGGTTAACCACTGTTCCAACCATGACCACCAGCAAGGTTGCCATCTCTAGCGGTTATGGCAACAGCTGCCATCCTGTCCCCACTGGTAAAGCTTTAGTGGCGGCTTTACCCACCGTCGCGGTCGATAGGCCTAACCCTGGGCTTAACACCTAATCGGGTCTATGATTCAGTAAGCTACAGTTGTCATGTATTGATTGGAGTTCCCTCTGTATCTCTCTCCCCCTCCCACCTCTCTCTCTCTTCCACCCCTCCCTTTCCCATCTCCCATTCCATTGTACTTTTCCCCTCTGGTCGTGTATTTACCCCCCCCCCCCCCCACCACCAAGTTATTACTGGTTGTGTCCCTCACAAAAATCAGGAATAATCACACTTGTGAAAGACTAATGAACAGTTCCGCATAATTTATTACACCTTAAACTTCTTTGTTAATAATGTAAAGTCTGAACCTTTTTTTTATTATTAATACATGAGGTACATCTGCATTAGTGCAGCTGCCCTAGACTATATGAAGTGGAGTACAGTGCGTCAAAAAAGCTAACTACGTGATGCTAAAAAATCCCCATCACACAGGATGGTTAGTCATACAGAGGCATGTGATAAGCGGTCTGCACTGGCAGACTTCGGATGTATTTTGAGGATATCAACAACACAAGATTGAACAAAGTAGCAGTGGTAATACAAGTCCCCATCTCGCAGGATGGTTAGTCATACAGAGCCATGTGTTTAATAGCCTGCACTGGCAAATTTTGGGTACATTGTGAGGATATCTTCAAGAATACGAGAGTGAATAAAGTAATTGCAAATGTCAAGGCTCAGACTTCGAAGGTTCAGTCTAGGTACCTCATTTCAGTCCAGTTGGCATGAGGTACCTAGACTGAACCTTCGAAGTCTGAGCCTTGAACAAGTTTACGGTAAAACCTCTCTACGTTTCACCACTTCTCGTGTCATTCATTTATATCCACTTACATTTTTTTGGGGGTAACATTTGCTAATGAAAACAAATTCTCGGTGAAAATATTGGAATCACTTTGTCTTAGTTGATGAGCAAGCCAATCCACGGAGATACTTTCATCAACCAAAAAAAAATATTGGGGGGATATTTTCTCGTGCACTATATGTCGGGAACGCAGTTTTTTTCAGCCCAATTTATTCCTCAAAGAATGTGCCGACCTGACAACTCGTTATAACTCTTGGCCACGCTGGATCCATCAATTCTTATCACACGCGTTCCCAGTTTAATCAAGGGCCATTTCCCCCCCCCTCTGATCACCCCCCCCCCTTGTGCCACCCCTGTTAGGGACCCCCGTCCCTACCAACTGGGACACTCCCCTGACCCCCCTGGAACCCAAGCCTCTTCCTACCCACTTACACTCACCCACCCATCCCCCATAATACATCTATCCTCTTCTCCTTTGGGATCCCAGTCTTCCTCTACCCTTTGGGACTCCTGTTTCCTAAAGGGATTGGGGGTCCAGAGGGACGCGGACCGTTCCTAATACCCTCGCTGTCCATACCCACCCTCTATCCCCTTACATATTCCCCTATCCCACGCCTCTTCCTCTTCACAAACACAGCAGAGTCTTGTGTGTGGTAACAGTGGTGGTGTGGGGCCATTATTTTGTATCTGGTGACACTGCTGCTGCAGGCTGTGGCACCCTGGGTTGTGTGTGTGTGTGTGTGTGTGTGTGTGTGTGTGTGTGTGTGTGTGTGTGTGTGTGTGTGTGTGTGTGTGTGTGTGTGTGTGTGTGTCTGGCAACAATGATTGCACTGAGTGGGGGTCGAAGTTTGATTGGTTAATAGTGTGATAATTGCCTGGTGTTGTGAGTGAACGAGGAAGCTAATGAGTAACCGAGAAAGAGTGAATGAGCGTGAGTAAGAACGAATATCTAACTGAATGAGTCATTTATTAAACGATTTAGCCATCAAATAATCGAGTGAGCAAATGAGGAGGAGAAAGAAAACAGCTGATTGACAAATGAATGAACAAATGATTGTGAGTGAGAGTCGGAGAAGTCTCCTTCACTCACCCCTCCCCCCCCCCTCTTCCTGCCCCACCCCCACCCCATACCCCCCTCCCCCTCCCGTCACACCACGGGTGTCACCTCCGTCGTGAGAGTGTCGCGTCGAGGTAAGATGACACCAGTTCCTGCGGCAGTGTGTTGTCTGACCCGGGGAGATAAGGTGACACCTGTCGGAAGCGTTTTTGCCTGGCGGCCGACACACACACACCTGTCGCCAGCCAGCGCCTCCTCCCTATCACCGAGAGACTCCCCATTCCAGCGTCCCCATCATCTATACTCCCCATTACCTTCCCTACTCAAGAATGGGGACCATGTACTGGCCAAAGGCCTCAAGCACACAACCCACGCCAAGCTTTACAACACATCCCCATTAATGGCCCCTTCCTTATCTTGAGGTTATCTTGAGATGATTTCGGGGCTTTAGTGTCCCCGCGGCCCGGTCCTCGACCAGGCCTCCACCCCCAGGAAGTAGCCCGTGACAGCTGACTAACACCCATGTACCTATTTTACTGCTAGGTAACAGGGGCATAGGGTGAAAGAAACTCTGCCCATTGTTTCTCGCTGGCGCCCGGGATCGAACCCAGGACCACAGGATCACAAGTACAGTGTGCTGTCCGCTCGGCCGACCGGCTCCCCTTGTTTCTTTATCCCTGTTAATTCCTCCCCCCATCCACCCGTGCTACCAAACTCTTCACCCATCTTATCTTGAGGTTATCTTGAGATGATTTCGGGGCTTTTAGTGTCCCCGCGGCCCGGTCCTCGACCAGGCCTCCACCCCCAGGAAGCAGCCCGTGACAGCTGACTAACTCCCAGGTACCTATTTACTGCTAGGTAACAGGGGCATTCAGGGTGAAAGAAACTTTGCCTATTTGTTTCTGCCTCGTGCGGGAATCGAACCCGCGCCACAGAATTACGAGTCCTGCGCGCTATCCACCAGGCTACGAGGCCCCCCCCCATAACTCTTGTTGTCGCACATCATCTCTCCCATGCTCTCCCACGTGCTGATATTTAGAGTAGCTCTCATGAGCGGCATTTGATGTTTGTGAATGTTGATGGATTGCAATCACTGGGAGTCAAAACTAATCTGTTTATTTTACCAATGCCCGGTGCCTTGTTTCCTCGACCTCTGCGATGGTCAGTGGCTCTCTGATGAGGTGGCACTCGTTGTCTATGTACTCACCTAGTTGTGCTTGCGGGGGTTGAGCTCTGGCTCATTGGTCCCGCTTGTTATGGCCTAGTGTTTCCCTTGGGAGTAGTGTTACAGCGGGTATCCACTACATTTGTAATTTATGTGATAGGGACAAAAGTTGACATATTTCCTCGGGTTTTTTGTCCGAATATTTTTCTCAGTTCATCCTAAATTCATGTTCTTGTTCTCTTGTCTTCGTAAAGTTGATTTCCTGAGGCGTCTTTGATGTAAGATGTTTCCTCTGTTGAGGCGCCTATTAAGGTATTTTTTTTCAGAACTTTCCTGTGCTTCTGTAGTCAGTTTTCTTTTGACTTATTAGAGCATTCGATTTTTTTGGTGTACTTTGTTTTACATAAATCTTGTAGCTCATCTTGTAGTTCCCTTAGTGTGTTGCGCTCGTCCGTCCCCCCGTTGTGTTGCAAGTTGTAGGAGGTGGTTATATGTGGCCTGCAGTGTTGTGAGTGCCTCAGTGGCTGCAGGTGTGGCAGGGTTATGTGGTGGGCTCCGGGAATATGTCCCTTCAAGTTTTTCTTTCTATGGTGCTTATTGATTTATTTAGCTCGGTATTTATGATTCATGTTTCCTTGCCTCTAAAGTCTGTAACATTGCTTACTTGAGTATTCCTGCTGTTGAACGTCTCCCTGTCAGTTTCTCAAGCGACCGTCTTGGTAGGTGGTGGCGTGTGCTTACTGAACCCCCTGTCTAAGCGGGTGTTTAGGAAGTGGTGGTTACTTGACAGCATTATGTCTGGGTTTGACACTATGACCTTGTCTGACGCCAAGTTGGGAAGTCTGGACCCAGATCAGCAAGACTTGTATTCATTTATCATAGTGTGTATGGCTTCTCTTGCCTGATAGTTTCTCCCATGTCTTTGGGTTCCTCTCTCGCCTTGTTCCCACACGCCTCTCTCCCTCACACCCAAATGAGGGTGTGAGGGAGCCTTGGTCTCTCCCTACATGCACCCCTCCCTCCTCACCTCACCCCCCGCTTCCTTCCCCCCCCCCTCTCCCCCAACCCCCCACCCTCCCTCATCAACCCTACACCCCCTTGCCACCAAACTCACGAATATCCAAACTTGTCTAATTGGGATATCTCAGCGCGAATAGTTGCTAAGTTTCTTTATAAACAGTAATAACTTTGCTTTAAAAAAAAGAGGCAGTACAATGAAGCACTCCGATAAGAGGGAGTGGAGCATGGATTGGAGGGAGTGAGAGAAGGGAAGGGAGGGAGTGAGAGAAGGGAGAGAAGGAAGGGAGGGAAGACAGTGAAGGAAGGGGAGGGATGGGAGGTAGGGAAGGAGGAAAGAGAGGGGAGGAGAGAAAAGAAAGAGAGAAGGGAGGAGACCGAGATGGGAGGAGAGGAATTGAAAGAGGGAAGGGGGGATGAAGAGATGGGAAGGGGTGGGGGAAGCAGGAAGATGGGTCATAACAGTGAGGTTGGAAGATCAAGAGAGGAAAGGGGGGGCCCCATCTGTGCCCACACAATACTTAGGGCAGGTATTATCCAGCTAATACCCGGGTAATATGGGTCACAGATATTAACACTAACACCATACACGACTACAGCTGTAACTTTACACCTCTGGCACACACACCAACATCTCCCACACCCACACACACAAACCCACCCACACCCACACACACCCACACCCACACCCACACACAACACCACTGATGATACTGTTATCAAGACTAATATAACTATGCATCAAGTCATGTTATTTATCAAGTGGGATGTTTAGATACTTTGAACATGTTACAGCAAATTTTTTGCAAGTTTTGACAAAAATTATCAGGCCAAAAAGTCACTCTAAAAGAAGGTTGTGTTGGATTAATCAACTGGACTTGTGAGGAATTAGTGAAGACACCGGAAGTGCTTGGTTTATATAGATAAACTCGCTCCCACGAGGCGTCGGGGGGGATGGGGGGGGGGGGGGGGGGGACGGGGGGGGGGGTGACGGGGGGGGGGGGGGTGACGGGGGATGGGGGGGGAGAAGTCGTGGAAGTATTCAAGAAAACTTCTGAGGTTTTGGTTGGAGTCGGAGAGAAGTTTGTCAGATGAAGATATTCTCACCAGTATAACCAATGGTGCTGGTTGTGCTTATTGGCTGTGGTGTACGGTGGGTAGATGGTTGTTGGTGGGTGGGTGGTAGTATGGTGGTTCTTGGAGAGATGGTGGTGGAATTGTGTGGTGGTAGTGTGGTGTGTTATTAGACTAATCCCAGAGGTGAGAGGTATGAGTAACAAGGAAATTCTGATATAGTCTGAGCTCTCCTCACTGGAAGAGAGAGGAAAGAAGGAAGACATGATCACCAGAGGAAGAACACTCCACACTGCCCCCAGATGCCTGTAATGTTGGTTATCTTGAGATGATTTGATTGATGATTTCGGGACTTTGCGTCCCGGCGGCCCGGTCCACGACTGATCCACCACTGGCTGCACCTACGCTAGGACAGGCGTGCAAGCCGCTCGTAAGTCATATCAACAACCTAAGATACCCAAAGCAACAGCACAAGATCTTGAGGAAATCTTGCCGGATACAAGTTATGTGTGATCTCTACCTGGTGCAAGCGATGAGTCACAATAACGTGGCTAAAGTATGTTGACCAGACCACACACTAGAAGGTGAAGGGACGACGACGACGTTTCGGTCCGTCCTGGACCATTCTCAAGTCGATTGTGTGAATCGACTTGAGAATGGTCCAGGACGGACCGGAACGTGGTCGTCCCTTCACCTTGTAGTGTGTGGTCTGGTCAACATCTCTACCTGGTGATGCAGGGGGGATCACAGTAATCAGTTCACCAATAATAATTTACTTGGAAGACAAGCATATGGCGGAGGATCCTTTTATGGGACCGATTCTGTACAAATTTACAATGTGAGTGCGAAAGGATTTCCTGAAACACCATCTTGAGGTTATCTTGAGATGATTTCGGGCCTTTAGTGTCCCCGCGGCCCGGTCCTCGACCAGGCCTCTGTTATGCTCAAATTCTATGTCAGTTGAAATATAACCAATCACAGGCAAGTACGCCTCTGACGTCATGCCAGACAGAGGAGCATCAGCCATGCTCCCAGCAGCCTCAGTTCTCCTCACAGACTCAGAGTAGGTGGACCTCGGCTGGCCAGATATATACCTTGTTGTCTCGGTCAATAAATATACAGAAGCTATTACTGTGTCTACATTCAACCCGAACAAGGCAAACTAATACCTCCACCCCAGGAAGCAGCCCGTGACAGTTGACTGACTCCCAGGTACCTATTTTACTGCTAGGTAACAGGGGCATAGGGTGAAAGAAACTTTGCCCATTGTTTCTCGCCGGCGCCCGGGATCGAACCCGGGACCACATTATCAGAAGTACAGCGTGCTGTCCGCTCGGCCGACCGGCTTCCGACCATGTGCTTAACATATGGAAATGGGGATAATTGTCTTGAGTTAAAAGAGTGGCATAGGTAAATCTATTCACAGTATCGTCTATTGACGACGATACCCAGGTGAGGTAACGCTAGGTAACCCCAACACTGGTAACATGCCCACCACAGGTAATCACGGCTGCCTTACACCACTGCCCTACGTAAAGTGACAATAAGGAGCTAGAAGTGATGCTCGAGAAATTATTTGCATGCACAAATGATTGTGAGTGAGAGTCCTGTGTGTGTTGGATATATATTTACAAACACGTGTATGGTCAAGAACCGGCACTCCGTGAGGGTGTTTTGCTCGGAGTGGCCGCACCAAGCACCTGGTTGATACCTGCTTGATGGGGTTCTGGGAGTTCTTCTACTCCCTAAGCCCAGCCCGAGGCCAGGCTTGACTTGTGAGAGTTTGGTCCACCAGGCTGTTGCTTGGAGCGGCCCGCAGACCCACATACACAGTCAAGAACTATCACTGGGTCGCACTTAGCACCATGAAAATGTGAGTCAACATCAGACAAAATAAACACAAGTTACTTACTTACTCAACAGTCACATCACACATACGCACTCTTCTTCCGAGTCATCGATGAATGGGAAGTCATCTCTTCCAGGATGTGTCTGGAGTGAGCAACTGCAGCCGTCAAGGGTGACGGTGCTCTGGAGCTCAAGGGTGACGCTGCTCTGGAGCTCAAGGAAGCACTCACCCTGTTTAACTCACAGCTTCACCGAGAATGACCACAGGAGAGCCAAGGGTGAGAAGGCCGAGCTCACACCTCACTTCACTTAGTTAAAGCCGTCCCCACAGAGTACCAATCAGAATGCAGTTTAAACCATACACACGCATGTGATTTGGTGTTCTCTGGGCTTCACTGAGGCGACTGGGGAGAGGGGAGGAAGCGGTTATCCAGTCCGTTGGTGAGGTCAGATTAGCGGCGACCTATCGCCATACCTGCTCCACTCAACAGCTCAACCTGCCGTGCGGAAATAGCCCCCATGATTACACAGGTGTGTTGTATAAACTGGTATCTACTACCATAACCAGACTTCCTCTGTCACCACACATACGTTTTCTGAACTGCTCGTGTGATGCCTGATCCGTAGGCATCCTACACAAGGTACTTGTGGCCTTACATATAGGCGGTTACTACAGCACAGCATCCATGGGCCACAAGTCTAGCTCAGTGAACACCTGTCTCCCACACCCACAGACCAGCAAACAATGCGGAATTGTCTGGGGTTTCCGCTTCGGCAGCCGGAAGAGCCGGAAGTACTGAAATTAAGGCAATTATAAGAGCAGAGGCTCACCCTCTGCCCGCCCTCGGCCAGCCCTCGGCCAGCCCTCGGCCAGCCCTCGGCCCGCCCTCGGCCAGCCCTCGGCCAGCCCTCGGCCAGCCCTCGGCCCGCCCTCGACCCGCCCTCGGCCCGCCCTCGGCCCGCCCTCGACCCGCCCTCGGCCAGCCCTCGGCCAGCCCTCGGCCCGTCCTCGGCCCGCCCTCGGCCAGCCCTCGACCCGCCCTCGGCCCGCCCTCGGCCAGTCCTCGGCCAGCCCTCGGCCCGCCCTCGGCCAGCCCTCGGCCAGCCCTCGGCCCGCCCTCGGCCCGCCCTCGGCCCGCCCTCGGCCCGCCCTCGGCCAGCCCTCGGCCCGCCCTCGGCCAGCCCTCGACCCGCCCTCGGCCCGCCCTCGGCCAGTCCTCGGCCAGCCCTCGGCCCGCCCTCGGCCCGCCCTCGGCCAGCCCTCGGCCCGCCCTCGGCCAGCCCTCGACCCGCCCTCGGCCCGCCCTCGGCCCGCCCTCGGCCAGTCCTCGGCCAGCCCTCGGCCCGCCCTCGGCCCGAACTCGGCCCGCCTTCGGCCAGTCCTCGGCCAGCCCTCGGCCCGCCCGCCCTCGGCCCGCCCTCGGCCAGTCCTCGGCCAGCCCTCGGCCCGCCCTCGGCCCGCCCTCGGCCAGTCCTCGGCCAGCCCTCGGCCAGCCCTCGGCCCGCCCTCGGCCCGCCCTCGGCCAGCCCTCGGCCCGCCCTCGGCCAGCCCTCGACCCGCCCTCGGCCCGCCCTCGGCCCGCCCTCGGCCAGTCCTCGGCCAGCCCTCGGCCCGCCCTCGGCCAGTCCTCGGCCAGCCCTCGGCCCGCCCTCGGCCAGTCCTCGGCCAGCCCTCGGCCAGCCCTCGGCCCGCCCTCGGCCCGCCCTCGGCCCGCACCACCTCATCATTGATGCACAACAAACCATGTTACTTGTTTACCTGGCCAGCTTACCTTACCAGCTAATTAATACTATATTAGCCCACCTAATCCAATATTAATACACACAAAAAGTAGAGCGTTGTGAGGTAAAAATTTTAATTATAAATACATCATATATATATTTTTTTTTTTTTACTAAATTCTGCGAAGCTTTTGCTCCAAAACTTTCCAGCCGACTTACTGGTTTTATTCAGGAAAATAACGCCCTGGAAGTCATAGTGAACTTGACTTCAGGAAATTCCAGTATGTTCTTGTGAGTGTTTCACCTGTTTTTACCTGCGGTAGTCAGTTTCGAGAGTTCTGCCACTCTCGCAGCTCGGCGAGGAGCCAAGCATGTCTGGTGATAACTTGATCGGTAGGACTGTTGCTTGCAGCGACCCGCAGCGACGACACAGCCTTTACTTGTCGGAAAATCCGACACCATTTAATATCATACAGACAGATAATAATTGCTGCTGTATTACCAACAAGTTACCCATAGAAAATGTAACTTGTAGTGGAATTACCGTCTATATAAAACGGGATATCATCACCACATACTATTATAAATCACCACCTATTATGCTGGGAATTATTCTTAAATACATTAGTCTTTGGACTTTACCATCAGAAAAACATCTCATATAAATTAACTTAATTATCAATATTAAAGTAGAGTAAATGTGACCCTTCTATCACTTATTGACATCTGGACAATGTAGGCCAGGCGTCAGTGAGGAAAGGGGGCAGCCATTGTTTATACTAGACCAGAGGCACACGGGAGCAAATACGGATCCTGTTAATTTTACTTGGACGTAGTGTTATGGAAACCAAAGGTGTACCATTATCAACACGCTGTCAACAAATCAAGTTAAGTGTTCTTTCCGAAACCCATTATCTATCATTAGTGGCCATTAATGGTATTGGGTAGGGTAACCGGTTAGAGCACGAGATAGCCTCAAACTAAAGGTAATTAAGCCAGGTCTTCATTGTTCCATGTATAGTATTTTCTCTGATATACCTGTCATATATAGGATTTTGGCTTTACAGCTAGCGCCCTTTTGACAGGTCAAGACGAGGAAGCAAGACTTTGTGCACCAGTTACTGGGTGATGGAAGCTACCTCAAAGAGGATAATTTGGTGTCTACACCCTAGTTATACCTGGTGGACTAACCTACTGTACTATAAGATAAGGAACCTCTTCAATGTATGTAGTTAATACTGTAGTTTGATTGGCTGCATATATATAAATTAATATAAACCCCCCCTAATGTGTAGAGGATCGATTTGTGAGATTAAGAGATTATTGCAGAAATACAGTCCACTTATCATTATACAAATTGCTATCGAAGTATATAAATTAACATAAATATAAATTCATATAAATTAAATAAATATAAATCTCACAGGTCGGTTCCCACATTACTACATGGCTCATCCATTATCTCATTCAACACACACACACACACACACACACACACACACACACACACACACACACACACACACACACACACACACACACACACACACTACAAGAACTACCTAACAGGAAGGAGCCAGAGGGTAATGGTAAGGGGCGAGAAGTCGGACTGGCGAACAGTAACAAGTGGAGTACCTCAAGGATCGGTGCTGGGCTCAATCCTCTTTCTAATTTACGTAAATGATATGTTTACAGGAGTGGAATCATACATGTCAATGTTTGCGGATGACGCAAAATTAATGAGAAGAGTTGTGACAGACGAGGATTGTAGGATCCTCCAAGAGGACTTAAACAGGTTGCAGAGATGGTCAGAGAAATGGCTACTGGAGTTTAACACCAGTAAATGTAAAGTTATGGAAATGGGATCAGGTGACAGGAGACCAAAGGGACAGTACACAATGAAGGGGAACAGCCTACCTGTAACGATTCGAGAAAGAGACCTGGGAGTGGATGTGACACCTAATCTAACTCCTGAGGCACATATAAATAGGATAACGACAGCAGCGTACTCTACACTGGCGAAAATTAGAACTTCATTCAGAAACCTAAATGAGGAGGCTTTTAGGTCGCTTTACACTGCCTACGTGAGACCCGTCTTAGAGTATGCCGCGCCATCATGGAGCCCCCACCTGAAGAAACACAAAGAAACTGGAGAAGGTTCAGAGGTTTGCGACGAGGCTTGTCCCAGAGTTACGAGGGATGGGATATGAAGAGCGTCTGAAGGAACTGAACCTTACGACACTAGAGAAAAGAAGGGAGAGAGGAGATATGATAGGGACATATAAAATACTCAGGGGAATTGACAAAGTGGAAATAGATGAAATGTTGACACGTAATAATAACAGAACGAGGGGACATGGGTGGAAACTGGAAACTCAGATGAGTCACAGAGATGTTAGGAAGTTTTCTTTTAGCGTGAGAGTAGTAGAAAAATGGAATGCACTTGGGGAACAGGTTGTGGAAGCAAATACTATTCATACTTTTAAAACTAGATATGATAGGGAAATGGGACAGGAGTCATTGCTGTAAACAACCGATAGCTAGAAAGGCGGGATCCAAGAGTCAATGCTCGATCCTGCAAGCACATATAGGTGAGTACACACACACACACACTTCGCTTCGTTTCCACGAAGCGTAAAGTAACTTTGCAGCCGTAAGGTGGCGGCCAGGGCGGTCAGGGCGGCCAGGGCGGTCAGGGGGCGGTCAGGGGGCGGTCAGGGTGGCCAGGGGGGGCAGACAGTGCCACCAGGAGCCACCCTGAAGGGCGCAGCCTCCACGCTGGTGTCGCTACCCCCTTGCACCGCCTCCTCCCCCCCTTCGGATGCTCCTCTCACTAGGGAGATATAAAGACAAATTTAAACTTTTACAGCTGCACGATGCTTTTACCTGCCCTCAACTTTAGTTGATTGAGACACCACCACCTGGCTGGTGACTCACCTGGTGCTCGCAGCGGGTTACCTGTGATAGGTCTCCAGAGTTGTCATACTCCCGCAGTACGACCAGGAACCAGGGGCCAGATTCACGAAGCAGTTACGCAAGTACTTACGAAAGTATACATCTTTCCTCAATCTTTGATGGTTTTGGTTACATTTATAAAGCAGTTTACAAGCATGAAAACTTCCCAATAAACTGTTTTTATTGTTATAAACAGCCTTCTGCTGCTTTGGAGCTTATTAACTGTTTAATAATTGGAAACAAAGCCGGTAAATTTTGAGAAAAGATGTACATGTTCGTAAGTGCTTGCGTAACTGCTTCGTGAATCTGGCTCCAGACCTATATGTTGAGAAACTGAAGGGGTAAGACTCGCCGGCTCATCCGGCACTTCCTGCAGAAACATGCATAATTTCCTCTTTTAACATAAATCATCAATTTTTCTGCGTAAAGCGACGGTCTCGCTTCATGCAGGTCGGCGTTCAATCCCCGACCATCCAAGTGGTTGGATACCATTCCTTCCTCCTGTCCCATCTCAAATCCTTATCCTGACCCCTTCCAGCTGCTACTTAGTCGTAATGGCTTAGTGCTTTCTCCTGCTAGTTCCTTTCCCTTCCGGCTACATGTGTTGTGTCTGCTCTGGGTACCTCAGAGAACAGTTTGGCAACCTCACCTGTGAGTACAACCATGAAGAAAACTTAAACAATAAATTACCTAAGCGCTTTCGTTTAAAGTCGGGTCCCGCCTGCTAGTCCAAAAGGAACGTGATGCTGGTGAAGGGGGGGGGGGGCAGGGGGGCCTACCCTGACTACACTATCAAAATGAAGGGGGGGGGTGGCCTCCAGGGAGTGCCGGACCAAGCGTGCTGTGGTGGGTATGTGGGCCTGCGGGCCGCTCCAAGCAACAGCCTGGTGGACCAAACTCTCACAAGTCAAGCCTGGCCTCGGGCCGGGCTTGGGGAGTAGAAGAACTCCCAGAACCCCATCAACCAGGTACCAACCAGGAGCCAGTACCTTCCTCCTGCCAAAACGTTAAGAATGCCGGAGGAGGGTATTGGGGGGGGGGGTATTGGGGGGGGGGGGGAGTGTACGGGGGTGGAGGGGGGGAAGAGATTATACTGCACTTCGAGCACTGGATGCCGCGGGCCCCAAATCCCATGACGTACGTGTCTGGTCCCCGGGGCTGGTACCATGCGTCGCAAAACTCTAAAACATACGGCTCCAGTCTCCGTTCCTACTGAAAAAAATCAACTTTTTGTTCCAGTAATATATATACCCACACACGCGCGCGCGCGGGCGAACAAGGGGACACAGGTGGAAGCTGAGTACCCAAATGAGCCACAGAGACACTAGAAAGAACTTTTCAGTGTAAGAGTAGTTAGTAAATGGAATGCACTGGGAAGTGTTTGAAGAAAGGCAACTAGAACAGAAAGCAATTCAAGAAATAGAACAGAAAACAATTCAAGAAATAAAGAAAAACCCAAAATATTTCTTAACATATGCTAAATCAAAAGCAATAATCACTGCCAGTATTGGACCTATTCGTACTAGTGAAGGTTCATACACGGAGGATGACAAAGAAATTAGTGAAATCCTAAAAGACCAGTATGAGGACCTGTTTAGCACTCCGATACACAGCATGAAAGTGGAAGATCCGGACAACTTCTTTATGCGTGATATCGAAACACCTGTAAATATAATTGGTATCAACACGAGCGTGACAGAGTTTGAAAGGGAAATTGACAACATGCCCATGCACTCAGCCCCGGGTCCAGACTCATGGAATTCAATATTTATAAAGAAATGCAAGGTGCCAGTAGCACAGGCACTCAGTATAGTGTGGAGGAAGAGCTTGGACACGGGGGAGATACCAGATGCGCTTAAATCAGCAGACATAGCCCCTCTACACAAGGGAGGGAGCAAAGCATTGGCAAAGAATTATAGATCAGTTGCACTAACGTCCCACAATAATAAAAAGATTTGAGAGATCAGGAGTCAGGTCACTAGTTTCACAGAGACCAATGACCTTCACAACCCAGGCCAACATGGATTTAGAGCAGGAAGATTATGCCTCTCACAGCTACTTAACCATTACGACAAAGTCACTAAGGCATTAGAAGAAAAACAGAATGCTGATGTGGTATTCATAAACTTCGCAAAGGCATTTGATAAATGTGACCATGGCGTGATAGCACACAAAATGAAGTCAATGGGAATAACTGATAAAGTAGGACGCTGGATACTTAATTTCCTGTCGAGCAGAACACAAAGAGTAAACAGAACACAAAGAGTAACAGTCAATCATATAAAATCAAGTCCAAGTGCAGTTAAAAGCTCTGTACCTCAAGGTACAGTCCTTGCACCGCTGCTGTTCCTTATTCTCATATCAGATATAGATAAAAATACAAATCACAGCTTCGTGTCGTCCTTTGCTGATGACACAAAAATCAGCATGAAAATTACCTCTGCTGAAGACATTGAAAAACCACAAGCAGATATTAATAAACATTTTCGACTGAGCAACAAAAAATAACATGATGTTTAACAGTGATAAATTCCACGTACTCAGGTACGGTAAAAATGAGAACCTTAAACATAATACAGGGTACAAAACACAATCAAGTCTGCCCATAGTAGGAAAGCAACAACGTCTTCTTTCACTAGAAAGGAGACGAGATACCAAATAATATACACATGGAAAATACTGGAGGGCCTGGTCCCAAATCTACACAGTAAAATAACAACATACTGGAGTGAACGATATGGAAGAAAATGCAGAATAGAACCAGTGAAGAGCAGAGGTGCCATCGTGAGGTTACCTTGAGATGATTTCAAGGCTTAGTGTCCCCGCGACCCGGTCCTCGACCAGGCCTCCACCCCCAGGAAGCAGCCCGTAGCAGCTGTCTAACTCCCAGGTACCTATTTACTGCTAGGTAACAGGAGCATCAGGGTGAAAGAAAAATTTTGCCTATTTGTCTCCGCCTCCACCGGGGATCGAGCCCGGAACCTCAGGACTACGAATCCGAAGAGCTGTCCATCCAGCTGGCAGGCGCCTATAGGCACAATCAAAGAACACTATAAACTTCAGAGGTCGACGGTTGTTCAACATCCTCCCAACGGGTATAAGAAATATTGCCGGAACAACCGTGGACATTTTCAGGAGTAAACTAGATAATTTTCTCCAAGAAATGCCGGACCAACCAGGCTGTGGTGGGTATGTGGGCCTGCGGGACACTCCAAGCAACAGCCAGTTGGACCAAGCACTCCTAAGTCAAGCCTGGCCTCGGGCCGGGTTTGGGGAGTAGAAGAACTCCCAGAACCCCATCAACCAGGTATCAAGCAGTGATGTGATGGAGGCTGACTCCATACATGGTTTCAAGTGTAGATATGATAGAGCCCAGTAGGCTGAGGTAACTGTACACCAGTTAATTGACAGATGAGAGGCGGGACCAAAGAGCCAGAGCTCAACCCCCGCAAGCGCAAGTAGGTAAGTACAACTAGTTAAGAATACACACACACACACACACACACATACAGAGCCCGATAGGCTCAGGAATCTGTACACCTGTTGATTGACGGTTGAGAGGCGGGACCAAAGAGCAACAACCCCCGCAAGCGCAAGTAGGTAAGTACAACTAGTTAAGAATACACTCACACACACACACACACACACACACACACACACACAATACTCCAGAAAAGCCTAATCGCCCAATAATTAGTTAACAGTGTATTGATCGTCCTCGGAAGCACTTGTCACTTCGCCTCCGTTTGAGCGAACACTTGGGGCCGGTTAACCTGTCACATCCGGACACTCCGCTCTAGACCAACATCCTCCAGCTAATATGTTATTCCAACCATCACAGTTCGTCAACGTCGCCAATGCGTCAACATTATCAATTGGTGAACCTCGTCAATTCGTCAAGCAATTAAAGTGGTAACATTCGTCATTTCCTTAGCTAACCTCTTAATTCATCGCCTCTGCTAATTATAATTTGTTCGTCACTACGCTATTATTAAATCGTGTAACTGTGATTGGTTGGTAATATCCCGTTAACTCTCGGAGGGGGTGGGGGGGGGGGAGGGAGGGAGTTATGAGGAGAAAGCGCCAAGCCATTACGACTATATAGCACTTGGAAGGGATCAGGATAAGGGTTTGGGATGCAACAGGGTGAAGGAATGGTTCCCAACCACTTGGACGGTCGGGGATTGAACGCCGACCTGCATGAAGCGAGACCGTCCCTCTACCGTCCACCCAAAGTGGTGCGTGGCGCCACTATATCAAAATACTTGTAGCTGTCTCAGGTGTTTGCCAGAGATGATAAGACGTTCACGTGTGAGGAAGTCTCGTCTTCCCACACCTTCCTGGCTGCCTCTCCGCCCTACTCTAGGCGCTAGGACCTCCGCTTGTGTTACTTTGAAGCTCATCGTGGTTTAGTGGGTACTGTGCGCGACTGGGCTGACCACAGACTATTTAGATTCCATATGTTGCGCCCAACCACTTGGGCTGGACGGTAGAGCGACGGTCTCGCTTCATGCAGGTCGGCGTTCAATCCCCGACCGCCCAAGTAGTTGGGCAACATTCCTGCCCCCCGTCCCATCCCAAATCCTTATCCTGACCCCTTCCCAGTGCTATACAGTCGTAATGGCTTGGCGCTTTCCCTTCATAATTCCTTCCTTTCTCCCCACCCCCCCTGAAAACAATCATAGATATATCAGGCTATTGTCATGCCATTGTGCATACAAGAAACTTATCTCTGGTTGAAGGAGGCCAGTTCTCCTAGTCCTCTACTCCCTCTCTATAACTCCTATCCCTCAACTTCTCCTATTCCTCCCTTTACCTATTTCCCAACCCTTCTCCTATCCCCTCCCCTCCCTCAGCCAGCAAGCACCAACGACAAGGTTTAAGCCCAGGACTTACTCCACTGTCCTCCCCGCTCCTCCCCTCTCCCATGCCCTTGATTTGCGTCTCAATTATGATGTGATAAGTGAGGATAAAATGGGTGAGGGAGGTGAGGTGGGAGACTGGCCCTTGTGGGTGCCTGCCACAAGGTCGGGGAGGGCCTGGCACCCCGCCGCCTCCGCTGGCCAAATCACGACTCTCTTAGTCACGCAGAAATTGGTCTGTGTGTACCAGCACGACTCTGGTTACTGAGGCAGGAGACCTGTATGACTGATGTGGAGCACCTCCCCTCTTGTGGCTCCTTGGTGGGGGTGGTGGTGGTGATGGTGGTGGTGGTGATGATGGTGGTGGTGATGATGATGGTGATCATGGTGGTGGACCCCAGGAGTAAATAATCACCATATTCCTTACACCTACACAACCCCCACCTCTTACGATCACCATCACTTCACCATAACAACACACACACTATATAGTATTTAGCTTCCATTAAAGTCTTGCTTCCACAAGCAACACTGCGAGCGGCTCCCGTTCTTCGCTTAATGATGCTTTTATGTTCTCTCTGGGAAAACTGGTGGCGCTTTTCAGCGAGCAGATACCCGGAGTTAAAGGCGCGCCATGTTGGCACGCCCGGCCTTTAGCGTTAAACACGGCCACTACCTTACAATTAAGACCTTAAGCGTTGACGGCTGACGGCATTTAGCGAGCGAGAATAGGGTCATACACCCACGTATTATAAAAGACAAAAATAACTACGTTATTAATTGTTAAACGCCGACTGTATTTTTAGAGGGCCAAGATCTAGCGGCGAGTGTGGGTAAGACTTGGAAGAAGACTTGCTGGATGGTACTGTGGACCTGCGGGCCGCTCCAAGCAACAGCCTGGTGGACCAAACTCTCACAAGTCGAGCCTGGCCTCGGGCCGGGCTTGGAGAGTAGAAGAACTCCCAAAACCCCTTCAAGCAGGTATCAACCAGGTTACTTCGACAGAAGTAACCTGCTTGATATCTGCTTGATAGTTGATACATGTCTTGATACCTGCTTGATAATTGATACATGTCAAGAGCCCTAATTGACATGTATGCCTCTTGCAAGCTTGCGGTATGAGGACATCCTCGTCAACACGGCTGTGGGACAAGGTGCTCCGTCCGGCTGGTTTGATCTATAAAGAGTCTACTGACTCGCCATTCAATAATGTAATGTAATGTGTGTCTGTCATATATCCTACTCGCACACTGTACACACACCGAGTGTTCAATGTTGAGATATTCGTCTCCGACAAAGGGTTACCACACACACACACACACACACACACACACACACACACACACACACACACACACACACACACACACACACACACACACACACACTGAACGACTCCGACATAAGAGAAATCGGTTTTGAGGACCCAGTAGGAATGAGCGACCACAGTGTACTGGTGTTTGAGTACTTGATTGAAGAAGGGTTATTGAACTCGAGGAGGGATACCGAAACCAAAAGGTTAGCATACCGAAAGGGAAACTATGAGGGGATAAGAAAATTCCTAACAGATATAGCATGGGAAACAGAGCTCAGGGGAAAGACGGCCCAAGATATGATGGATTACATCACGCAGAAGTGCAAGGACGCAGCAAACAAGTTTGTCCCAGTCCAAAAGGAAAACAGAGAAATGAAGATGAGAAACCCATGGTTTAATCAAAGATGTAGGCTAGCTAAGCAGCAAAGTAAAAGGGCATGGAGAAACTATAGGAATAACAGGACACTGGAGAGCAGAGAAAGATACCAGAATGCCAGGAATGAATATGTCAGGATGAGAAGAGGCAGAAAGACAATACGAAAATGACATCGCAAGCAAGGCAAAGACTCAGCCTAAATTGTTGCATAGCCACATTAGGAGAAAAACAACAGTAAAGGAACAGGTTATGAGATTAAGGATAGGGGCGGAAGGATTAAGGATAGGGGCGGAAGGATTAAGGACAAATGACAAGGAAGTGTGTGAGGAATTGAATAAGAAATTCCAGGAGGTCTTCACCTTAGAACAAGGAGAAATTCCAGAGGTAAGTGAGGGAATAGCTAACCAGGAACCACTGGAAGAGTTTGAGATTACCAGTGGGGAAGTAAGGAAGTGTTTACTAGAGTTGGACGTGACGAAGGCTATAGGCCCAGATGGAATCTCCCCTTGGGTTCTAAAGGAAGGAGCAAGAGAACTGAGCCTACCACTCTCCATAGTGTATAACAAATCACTGGCAACAGGGGAACTGCCAGATACTTGGAAAGCAGCTAACGTAGTCCCGATATACAAGAAAGGGGATAGACAGGAGGCACTGAACTACAGGCCAGTGTCCCTAACCTGCATACCATGCAAGCTGATGGAGAAGATTGTGCGAAAAAAACTAGTGGAGCATCTGGAGCGAAGGAACTTTGTAACACAGCATCAACATGGGTTCAGGGATGGCAGGTCCTGCCTCACAGGGTTACTTGAATTCTACGACCAGGCAACAAAATAAGGCAAGAAAGAGAAGGGTGGGCAGACTGCATATTTTTGGATTGTCAGAAAGCCTTTGATACAGTGCCACACAAGAGGCTAGTGCGAAAGTTGGAGATGCAGGCTGGAGTGAGAGGGAAGGTACTCCGGTGGATAGAGGAATACCTAAGCAACAGGAGACAACGAGTCTGTGTGAGGGGTGAGGTCTCAGATTGGCGAGACGTCACAAGTGGAGTCCCGCAGGGGTCAGTCCTTGGACCTATACTGTTTCTGGTATATGTAAATGATCTCCCAGAGGGTATAGATTCGTTCCTCTCAATGTTTGCCGACGATGCAAAAATTATGAGGAGGATTGAAACAGAGGATGATAGTAGGAGGCTACAAGATGACCTGGATAGACTGAGTGAATGGTCCAACAAATGGCTGTTGAAGTTCAACCCGAGTAAATGCAAAGTAATGAAACTAGGCAGTGGAAACAGGAGGCCAGGCACAGGATACAGAATAGGAGATGAAGTACTTAATGAAACAGACAGAGAGAAAGATCTAGGAGTTGATATCACACCAAACCTGTCTCCTGAAGCCCACATACAGAGAATAACGTCTGCGGCATATGCGAGGCTGGCTAACATCAGAACGGCGTTCAGGAACCTGTGTAAGGAATCATTCAGAATCTTGTACACCACATATGTAAGACCAATCCTGGAGTATGCGGCCCCAGCATGGAGCCCGTACCTTGTCAAGCACAAGACGAAGCTGGAAAAAGTCCAAAGGTATGCTACTAGACTAGTCCCAGAACTAAGAGGCATGAGTTATGAGGAAAGGCTGCGGGAAATGCACCTCACGACACTGGAAGACAGAAGAGTAAGGGGGGACATGATCACAACCTACAAAATCCTCAGTGGAATCGACCGGGTAAACAAGGACGAACTTTTCAACACTGGTGGGACGCGAACAAGGGGACACAGGTGGAAGCTGAGTACCCAAATGAGCCACAGAGACGTTAGAAAGAACTTTTTCAGTGTCAGAGTAGTTAGCAAATGGAATGCATTAGGAAGTGATGTGGTGGAGGCTGACTCCATTCACAGTTTCAAATGTAGATATGATAGAGCCCAATAGGCTCAGGAATCTGTACACCAGTTGATTGACGGTTGAGAGGCGGGACCAAAGAGCCAGAGCTCAACCCCCGCAAGCACAATTAGGTGAGTACAATTAGGTGAGTACACACACACACACACACACCATTAGATCCAAAGTGGACTCTTTGTTTATGGAAAGCTTGTGTAGGTATGAAGATGGCGAGATGCGGATACAAGAAGTGGACACACATCCCACATCTGACACCCAACCCACACATCTGACACCCAACCCACACATCTGACACCCAACCCACACATCTGACACCCAACCCACACATCTGACACCCAACCCACACATCTGACACCCAACCCACACACCTGACACCCAACCCACACATCTGACAACCAACCCACACATCTGACACCCAACCCACACACCTGACACCCAACCCACACACCTGACACCCAACCCACACACCTGACACCCAACCCACACATCTGACACCCAACCCACACATCTGACACCCAACCCACACATCTGACACCCAACCCACACACCTGACACCCAACCCACACACCTGACACCCAACCCACACACCTGATACCCAACCCACACACCTGACACCCAACCCACACATCTGACACCCAACCCACACATCTGACACCCAACCCACACACCTGACACCCAACCCACACATCTGACACCCAACCCACACACCTGATACCCAACTCACACATCTGACACCCAACCTACACATCTGACACCCAACCCACACATCTGACACCCAACCCACACACCTGACACCCAACCCACACATCTGACACCCAACCCACACACCTGACACCCAACCCACACATCTGACACCCAACCCACACATCTGACACCCAACCCACACATCTGACACCTAACCCACACATCTGACACCCAACCCACACATCTGACACCCAACCCACACATCTGACACCCAACCCACACATCTGACACCCAACCCACACATCTGACACCCAACCCACACATCTGACACCCAACCCACACATCTGACACCCAACCCACACATCTGACACCTAACCCACACATCTGACACCCAACCCACACATCTGACACCCAACCCACACATCTGACACCCAACCCACACATCTGACACCCAACCCACACACCTGACACCCAACCCACACACCTGACACCCAACCAACACATCTGACACCCAACCCACACACCTGACACCCAACCCACACACCTGACACCCAACCCACACACCTGACACCCAACCCACACATCTGACACCCAACCCACACACCTGACACCCAACCCACACACCTGACACCCAACCCACACACCTGACACCCAACCCACACACCTGACACCCAACCCACACATCTGACACCCAACCCACACACCTGACACCCAACCCACACACCTGACACCCAACCCACACACCTGACACCCAACCCACACATCAGAAACTAAAGTCAGTGATAACGTTTCGGTCCGTCCTGGATCATTATCAAGTCCTATGAAGAACTTGATACTTTTTTCTTTTTCACGACTTAATGCTTCAGGACGGACCGAAGAGTCGTCAATTCTTCATTTTCAGATGTGTGGGTTGGGTTTTCAGGTGTGTGGGTTGGGTTTTCAGGTGTGTGGGTTGGGTTTTCAGGTGTGTGGGTTGGGTTTTCAGGTGTGTGGGTTGGGTTTTCAGATGTGTGGGTTGGGTTTTCAGATGTGTGGGTTGGATTTTCAGATGTGTGGGTTGGGTGTCAAGTGTGTGGGTTGGGTGTCAAGTGTGTGGGTTGGGTGTCAAGTGTGTGGGTTGGGTGTCATACAAGTGAGGGTTGAATGTCTAATTCTCAGGCCAGTTGTTGTGACACTGCGTGTGACAAGGCAGAGTCATCCCAGTGACAGTCTGGTGACAGTTAATCTCCTATGACAGTCACTCTAACTGTAGTGTGAGAGCTGCCACAGTACTACACACAGTGGTATGCCACTCTACATATATACCACTCGACTAAACAACAGTCTAACCAACTTGATCCTGACAATTACTCTCCCGCTGTTTCGTGCTGTACTTCATATTTTATTTATCTATATTTATATCCACCAGTAATACGCTCATATGTATGTCACGCCTACGCTTGAAACAGTCAGGAAGGAAAACAAGACACGAGAGGGAAGTGGAAGGGAAGATGAGTCAGAAGAGATTGAAGGAAGGTAAGTGTCGTCTTAGGAGCACTTTCTGTGCTCGAAAGTGCTCAATACACTTTCGAGCATCAAGCACTTTCTCTCAACATACAGAAAAATCAAGTCAGCTTCCCGTATGAAAGCTGAGCACATCACTCCAGCCTTATCACCTGTCTTTATGACTGCAGAATATCATTAAAGTAATGACTTCCAGTGTTTAAGACTAAACTTCAACATGACGAGATGTAAGAACACAGCTCCTCTACCTGGCAGTAGCGACATAGAAACATCTTAAAGAACAGAGGGAAGGAAGGTGGGGTAGACACAGCCACAGAGCGACAAACAGACACAGACCCCAAGCATGCGGAGTGGGATTAAATAGGAAGAGAATGGAGAGTTGCGACGTTGTGTTGCGAGGAGAAGTTGCAGGAAAGAATGCGCCATCCGCCAGGACGAGTGTAAACACAGGCAGTTGAGAGCAAACAAGGCCCCACGAGCAGACCATGAGGAGGCAGTACACCTGCTGCACCAATTTATTCTTTCTGGTACAGCGGGACTTTAGTCAGCTGAGCAAACACTTCCGCTGCCAGTCCGTCCGCCCGCCACGGTTCAAATTTCAAAATACGCCAACGGAATTTAACCGACCTTCCACTTGGAAGAGAGGCAGGAGGGGTAGGGGGCGTGGGAGGGCTCATCTCCCTCCTTAACATAACTCGCGGAAGTAATGCCAGTATTTGGATGAGCTAAACAGACTGAATCCCAAACACCGGAATGGTGGTGGCGGAGCGCCGGTTATAAAGGCAACGAGACTCGCTCAAACCCAACGTTACATTCGTTTTATGGCAGCCATCACGGACTGGTGGGCCAAAACGCCATGATCTCATTCTCAATGGGCCGGGAGCACCGGCCTAAATCCCTTCCATGGTGCACTGGTGGATCTCCTACCAGAGCGCCGCACCACTGGCACATTACAATTGGAGGCTCTTGGGCAAAACGGAACCACAAAATTTTATGCTCGGAGGTAATGAACTCTGAATTACGACTCACTTTTTACCTTTCTTTCTTCCGAAAAAGAGCAGTCATATCCGTATAGGGATATGACTGCTCTTTTAACCCTTGTTAACCAAACTACAATTTTATTTTGTGTACAGGACCCACACGCGGTGTGTGTTTGTGTGTGGGTTTTGTACACAGAGGAAGTGAGTACACTTAATGAGTACACGCGTTAACATCCTGGATACACACAACACTGACTGCTACACAGATGACACACCAACACCCAGGATACACCTAAAATATTCACAATCAATTATTATATCACATATGCACTTATTAAATAAGCCAATAATTGACTATAAGCAAGTGCGAGAACAGGTTGCACCGCAGTCCCATGGTGTAGGTGTAACGGTACCCACACTAATGCCTCACTTCTTGATATTAACTCACCGTTATGTAACGGTGCCGATGTAACGGTGTCGATGTTTACCGTTTGTATTCTCACTGTAACCTCAGCCCAACATCTTGTAAACCTCGGTGCTTGATCACCACGACGCCACAAGACAAGGATGCTGTACAGTTGTCCTTGAATTACAGAATTGCAGTTACAAGCAGTTCACTAGAGGCTTTACTGCTGCCACCACCTAACCCCAGAGTTTCTGTAATTATGCTAATTGACTGCGGGAAAGGACCAGTCAATTGCAACATGACTCCCAGTATGTGGATCCCAGTTATTGAACACGAGGGATGAATTTCTTTTAAAGTGTTTTTTAATTTAAACAAAAGGGCTTATATATTTTATATTGACTCTTGAGTGCTTGCAAAACTCTCAGGAGCTTACTCGATATCACAGGATCGTTGCATCAATGAAAAAGATATATAAATGGGGAAAAAACTCACTAAACCCCCTTAAATTACTCACAAGTTTATTAAACAAAATATTATAAAAAGAACGCTCCCTAATTGTAATCTATTGCTAACTTGAGGCACTGATTTAAGAACTCACTTAACACACGTTACTCACAGACTTTTACCTTAAAACACAAGACCAGGCCAGATGTTCAGTCTTGTCTTTGGGACAGGTCTTGACCCCCAGGATGCTACCAGCCACGCTGGCTTGACCTAGCTCGCCTCTCTCACAGGCGGGCAAGCAAGCCGGCCTGCTTGATGGGGTTCTGGGAGTTCTTCAACTCCCCAAGCCTGGCCCGAGGCCAGGCTTCACTTGTGGGAGTTTGGTCCACTAGGCTGTTGCTTGCAGCGGCCCGCAGGCCCACATACCCACCACTAACATATTGCCATACCGTAATTGACAAGACTAATTAACAAAGCTACAGATATTCACTAGGCAACTAAGATTAACTGGATCGTTATTCTCAACTGATAGTAATTTACATCGATACTTGAAAAAGGTTGATTAACAACTACAATACTGAATCATACTTGAATTTCTCTAAATTGACATGAACTAACAAACAAGGTGGTGGGTAGCCATTTGGCACCGTGGAGCCTGGCCATTGGTGTGTCAAGCGTCTCACTACACTACCACACAAACTAGTTCTCATGCTGATTGATTTATCTGCCCTTATCCCTATTAATTTTAAAAGGAAGTGTGATGTATTCCCTCGCTTAACGTATAGCTTGGACAAGTCTCAGATATACAATATTATCAATCTACTAATACTCTTGGTGGTGGTGGTGGGGGGGGGGGGGGGTTGGCTTGGTGGGGGATGAGACCAGCCTCTATGCTTTTTGCGCTACCGCTCACAGGATGGGTATGGGGTGCACAATAAACTAGCCGCCTCCGGCGGCAACAATCAAAATCAAAATCTCTAGCAACCTGTTCTTAGGTTGGTGTTGCCCGGCCGACCCGGCCCAAAGTTCACAATCGTAGCTGCTAATTGTGCGCGCCCGCGCGTCACGAGAGGATTGTGCACCCACGTCATGTATGCTCAGGCATGCGCGCACACCCACGCACTACCTTACAGCCATGCACAGCACCATGCAAAGTAATAAAGATCAAAATATATCGAGAACTTGGCCACATACGTGTTCCTGGACTTGAGTGGCTGGAGTAGTGTTTTATCTCCCCGGTCCAGGTCTTACAGTCTTCCTCTCATCATTACACACAGAAAAGAATATAAAATGCGATTGGGTCTGGCGGGCTGGCCAAGTTTGGTACCCATTTTTAAGTCTTACAGACAAGAAGAAAATAAAAAACATTTAAAGTTGAAGAGTTTTCTGTGGTGGTCGCTGGAGTGGTGGTGGTGGACGCTGGAGTGGTGGTGGTGGACGCTGGAGTGGTGGTGGTGGACGCTGGAGTGGTGGTGGTGGACGCTGGAGTGGTGGTGGTGGACGCTGGAGTGGTGGTGGTGGACGCTGGAGTGGTGGTGGTGGACGCTGGAGTGGTGGTGGTGGACGCTGGAGTGGTGGTGGTGGACGCTGGAGTGGTGGTGGTGGACGCTGGAGTGGTGGTGGTGGTGGTGGTGGTCGCTGGAGTGGTGGTGGTGGTCGCTGGAGTGGTGGTGGTGGACGCTGGAGTGGTGGTGGTGGACGCTGGAGTGGTGGTGGTGGTCGCTGGAGTGATGGTGGGGGGTGATGGTGGTGGTCGCTGGAGTGGTGGTGGTGGACGCTGGAGTGGTGGTGGTGGTCGCTGGAGTGGTGGTGGTGGACGCTGGAGTGGTGGTGGTGGACGCTGGAGTGGTGGTGGTGGACGCTGGAGTGATGGTGGTGGTCGCTGGAGTGGTGGTGGTGGTGGTGGTGGTCGCTGGAGTGATGGTGGTGGACGCTGGAGTGGTGGTGGTGGTGGTCGCTGGAGTGATGGTGGTGGACGCTGGAGTGGTGGTGGTGGTGGTCGCTGGAGTGGTGGTGGTGGTCGCTGGAGTGGTGGTGGTGGACGCTGGAGTGATGGTGGTGGTCGCTGGAGTGGTGGTGGTGGTGGTGGTGGTGGTCGCTGGAGTGATGGTGGTGGACGCTGGAGTGGTGGTGGTGGTCGCTGGAGTGATGGTGGTGGACGCTGGAGTGGTGGTGGTGGTCGCTGGAGTGGTGGTGGTGGTGGTGGTCGCTGGAGTGATGGTGGTGGTGGTGGTGGTCGCTGGAGTGGTGGTGGTGGTGGTGGTCGCTGGAGTGATGGTGGTGGTGGTGGTGGTCGCTGGAGTGATGGTGGTGGTGGTGGTGGTCGGTGGAGTGGTGGTGGTGGTGGTGGTGGTCGCTGGAGTGGTGGTGGTGGTGGTGGTCGCTGGAGTGGTGGTGGTGGTGGTGGTGGTCGCTGGAGTGGTGGTGGTGGTGGTGGTCGCTGGAGTGGTGGTGGTGGTGGTGGTCGCTGGAGTGGTGGTGGTGGTGGTGGTCGCTGGAGTGGTGGTGGTGGTGGTGGTCGCTGGAGTGGTGGTGGTGGTCGCTGGAGTGGTGGTGGTGGTGGTCGCTGGAGTGGTGGTGGTGATGGTGGTGGTCGCTGGAGTGGTGGTGGTGGTGGTGGTCGCTGGAGTGATGGTGGTGGTGGTGGTGGTCGCTGGAGTGGTGGTGGTGGTGGTGGTGGTGGTGGTGGTGGTGGTCGCTGGAGTGGTGGTGGTGGTCGCTGGAGTGGTGGTGGTGGTGGTGGTCGCTGGAGTGGTGGTGGTCGCTGGAGTGGTGGTGGTGATGGTGGTGGTCGCTGGAGTGGTGGTGGTGGTGGTCGCTGGAGTGGTGGTGGTGGTGGTCGCTGGAGTGGTGGTGGTGATGGTGGTGGTCGCTGGAGTGGTGGTGGTGATGGTTGCTGGAGTGGTGGTGGTCGCTGGAGTGATGGTGGTGGACGCTGGAGTGGTGGTGGTGGTGGTCGCTGGAGTGATGGTGGTGGTCGCTGGAGTGGTGGTGGTGGTCGCTGGAGTGGTGGTGGTGGACGCTGGAGTGATGGTGGTGGTCGCTGGAGTGGTGGTGGTGGTGGTCGCTGGAGTGATGGTGGTGGACGCTGGAGTGGTGGTGGTGGTGGTCGCTGGAGTGATGGTGGTGGACGCTGGAGTGGTGGTGGTGGTGGTCGCTGGAGTGATGGTGGTGGTCGCTGGAGTGGTGGTGGTGGTCGCTGGAGTGGTGGTGGTGGACGCTGGAGTGATGGTGGTGGTCGCTGGAGTGGTGGTGGTGGTGGTGGTGGTGGTCGCTGGAGTTGGTTAGTCGGGTTCCCCGTTCTACACCTGTCTATTACCTGTATTTAGTGAAGTACTTAGAGTCACGGCTTCACGGGCTCACCATAGGCCGTGCTACATGGACACTTCGTTCTGAGTAGCTAAATCTATAACAACAACCGTCACGGCTGCCACTTCAGGAGAGTGTTCGCCGTCAATAATGATCACTAACTACCTGTTGCTATGTACCCATGCCAGGACGAACTGATGTGAAATAAGTGAAATTGTATGCGACTTCGAACTAAGATTAAAGTGTCTGAATAACCTTCACATTTTGACCTCAGGAGACAACTTGATAAACACTTCCAAATGTCACCAGATCAACCAGGCTGTGGTTAATGCGGTGAACTGGAAGTTGCGGGCACAGTCTGACTGATCACACCATCAGCCAGGAGGCCAGGTGGATGGAGACGCTGGGGTAGTTGTGTGTCTTTCTTGGTAAGGTCAAGACACTGCAACCCGTTCTCGCACTTGCTTATAGTCAATATTGGCTTATTTAATAAGTGCATATGTGATATACTAATTGATTGTGAATATTTTAGTTTACCTTAAAAAGCTTCATAGAAAACACCGACCTCACCTAACCTTCTTAGTATGTTAAAATAAGCATCTTATTGCTTCTTATTTACAATTATTACTTAACCTATCAACGGTATAGGTTAAGTAATAATTGTAATTAAGAAGCAATAAGATGCTTATTTTAACATACTAAGAAGGTTAGGTGAGGTCGGTGTTTTCTATGAAGCTTTTCAAGGTAAACTAAAATATTCATAATCAATTAGTATATCACATATGCACTTATTAAATAAGCCAATATTTGCTATAAGCAAGTGCGAGAACGGGTTGTGCGGTGAGGCCTCCCTTCCCACCCCCTTTCAACACACACACACACACACACACACACTTGACCAGTTGAGAGGCGGGACCAAAGAGACAAAGCTCAACCCCCGCAAACACAATTAGGTGAGTACACATACACCCATCTAGGTGAGTACACACACACACACACACACACACACACACACACACACACACACACACACACACACACACACACACACACACACACACACACACGCACACACGCACACACACACACACGTACGTACGTACGTAAGTATGAGCTACGAGGAAAGGCTATGGGAGCTGAACCTCACATCCCTGGAAAACAGAAGAGTAAGGGGAGACATGATAACCACCTACAAAATTCTCAGGGGAATTGACAGGGTGGACAAAGACAAACTCTTTAACACGGGTGGGACACGAACACGGGGACACAGGTGAAAACTTAGTACCCAGATGAGCAACAGAAACATTAGAAAGATTTTGTTTAGTGTCAGAGTAGTTAACAGGTGGAATGCATTAGGCAGTGATGTGGTGGAGGCTGACTCCATACACAGTTTCAAGTGTAGATATGATGGAGCCCAGTAGGCTCAGGAACCTGTACACCTGTTGATTGACGGTTGAGTGGCGGGACTTTAGAGCCAAAGCTCAACCCCAGCAAGCACAACTAGGTGAGTACACACACACACACACACACACACACACACACACACACACACACACACACACAGAAAGGGTGTGTGTGGCCTCTGCACACACACGGTGTGCAGAGGCACTTTGCCTGCCACTCTGGATAGTGTATAGTAAGTCACTAGAGACGGGAGACCTACCAGAAATATGGAAGACGGCGAATGTGGTCCCAATATACAAAAAGGGCGACAGACAAGAGGCACTGAACTACAGGCCAGTGTCCTTGACTTGTATACCATGCAAGGTGATGGAGAAGATCGTGAGAAAGAACCTGGTAACACATCTGGAGAGAAGGGACTTCGTGACAAATCGCCAACATGGATTCAGGGAGGGTAAATCTTGCCTTACAGGCTTGATAGAATTCTACGATCAGGTGACACAGATTAAGCAAGAAAGAGAGGGCTGGGCGGACTGCATTTTCTTGGATTGTCGGAAAGCCTTTGACACAGTACCGCATAAGAGGCTGGTACATAAGCTGGAGAGACAGGCAGGTGTAGCTGGTAAGGTGCTCCAGTGGATAAGGGAGTATCTAAGCAATAGGAAGCAGAGAGTTACGGTGAGGGGTGAGACCTCCGATTGGCGTGAAGTCACCAGTGGAGTCCCACAGGGCTCTGTACTCGGTCCTATCTTGTTTCTGATATATGTAAATGATCTCCCGGAGGGTATCGATTCATTTCTCTCAATGTTTGCGGACGATGCTAAAATTATGAGAAGGATTAAAACAGAAGAGGACTGTTTGAGGCTTCAAGAAGACCTAGACAAGCTGAAGGAATGGTCGAACAAATGGTTGTTAGAGTTTAACCCAACCAATGTAATGTAATGAAGATAGGTGTAGGGAGCAGGAGGCCAGATACAAGGTATCATCTGGGAGAGGAAATTCTTCAGGAGTCAGAGAAGGAAAAAGACTTGGGGGTTGATATCACGCCAGACCTGTCTCCTGCAGCACATATCAAGCGGATAACATCAGCGGCATATGCCAGGCTGGCCAACATACGAACGGCATTCAGAAACTTGTGTAAAGAATCATTCAGAACTTTGTATACCACATATGTCAGGCCAATCCTGGAGTATGCAGCCCCAGCATGGAGTCCATATCTAGTCAAGGATAAGACTAAACTGGAAAAGGTTCAAAGGTTTGCCACCAGACTAGTACCCGAGCTGAGAGGTATGAGCTACGAGGAGAGACTACGGGAATTAAAACCTCACTTCGCTGGAAGACAGAAGAGTTAGGGGGGACATGATCACCACATTCAAGATTCTGAAGGGGATTGATAGGGTAGATAAAGACAGTCTATTTAACACAAGGGGCACACGTACTAGGGGGCACAGGTGGAAACTGAGTGCCCAAATGAGCCACAGAGATATTAGAAAGAACTTTTTTAGTGTCAGAGTGGTTGACAAATGGAATGCATTAGGAAGTGATGTGGTGGAGGCTGACTCCATACACAGTTTCAAGTGTAGATATGACAGAGCCCGATAGGCTCAGGAATCTGTACACCTGTTGATTGACGGTTGAGAGGCGGGACCAAAGAGCCAGAGCTCAACCCCCGCAAACACAACTAGGTGAGTACAACTAGGTGAGTACACACACACGGGGCCTCGCGGCTGAGTGGACAGCACTCATGGGTCGTAGTCCTAAGGGCCCGGGCTCTATTCCCGGCCGAGGCGGAAACAAGTGGGCAGAGTTTCTTTCACCCTGATGCCCTTGTTCATCTAGCAGTAAATAGGTACCTGAAAGTTAGACAGCTGCTACAGGCTGCTTCCTGGGGATGTGTGCGCGTGTTAAAGAGTAATATATGTAGTAGACATAATAGAGGAAAAATAGATTGGTTAGAAAGGCGGGGGCCAAGAGCTAGATTCTGCGGACACAAGTAGTAAATACAGAGGTTTACGTCCCGGGGGCTCTTTGCTCGGGTCCCGTCACCTGTCCGTGTTGACGGGTTACCGTCCCATTTGATTGATAAAGATTAAGCCACCCAAGAGGTGGTACGGGCATGAATAACCCGTAATTACCGTCCTATCTTTCTGTCACACCTCTATTTCCCCCTCCCACTGATGCCTTCACCACTACCTGCTTCCTCACTCTACTCTAGCATTCTCCTCCTCTTGCCTCGCCTGCTCTTCCTGTCTGTCGCTCCTGCTTCTCTTCTCTCTCTTCCTCCCTCAGACTCCGGAGAGTGAAGGTAGGCGAGGCAGGAAATAGATCACACCTACACTGATGGCTCTGCTAATCCTACTAATGGCAAGACTGGAGCAGCAGTCACTGTAATTAAGAATAATATATTTCACGGTGAAAATTAAGAAATATTAGAGATTAAGAGCCACGACCCATGTGGAGATAGCCGGCATTGTTGTCATGATAAGGAGAGCTCAGAGGGAGCAACACTGACTCAAGACAATGCTATATAACCTCACATAATGTGTCATCTTATCTTAAGTTGATTTCGCGGTTTAGTGTCCCCGCGGCCCGGTCCTCGACCAGGCCTCCTGGTTGCTGGACTGATCAACCAGGCTGTTGGACGCGGCTACTCGCAGCTTGACGTACGAATCACAGCCTGGTTGATCAGGTATCCTTTGGAGGTGTTTGTCAAGTTCTCTCTTGAACACTGTGAGGGGTCGGCCAGTTATGCCCCTTATGTGTAGTGGAAGCGTGTTGAACAGTTGACTGAACCTCGTTGAACTGAACCTCTAGACTGAACAGTGTTGAACAAGTCAGTCACAAGTACACTGGAAGGAGGTAGTTTCAAACAACTTCAACCATTATGGAAGAAATGATGGTGGTGGGGAGTGTTGAAAAGCCTTAATGAACACTTAATGTAGATACATTTATAATTTACTGTTTAATGGGGATAATTTACATATTCTGCCACGTCTTCTGACCTGTAGCGAATTATTTCATGGTGTACATATAGGAGTATTAATATTTAATAATTTTATTATTAAATAAATATTTTATTATTTATTTTATTATATTTTCTGTTTTCCAGATGTGACTTACGATGTATTTCGTCTGCACTCCAGTGATACAATTCCAGGAAGTTTAAGCGAGCCCAATAACTTAAGTGCTTGTAGTGAACGGTCTCTGGGCCTAAATGCTATACATCTCTACATTCTCTACATCAGCTCTCCAACATTGCCAACGTTAGAGAGAGCAGTTAGCAAGCAACAATATCCCACTCAAGATAGCTCTATTGTCTTGACAATTTAACTCATTGCTTTGGCATCTTTTGGTTGCCAGGTGTCCATCTGCCTCACGCCAGAGGCCAATACTTGAAGTGCTTTATGCTCTCAACTTTGCATTTAGAAGGAAATACATTATTGCTCACCTAACATAAGTATAATAAATCCTACACTGAGCTAGGAAAATACTTTGTGTCAAATTTAGATACTACTTTGCAACTTCAAGATGACGTAAGCTTGAGGGGCGGTAGATGGTAATCTTATTTAAAAATGTGTTCACTTGAGAGAGTCGAGTCCCAGCTGTGTCGAGGAGTGTTGTTGTGGCTCCGTGTTCACTCGGGGGTGAGTGACGCTGCCTCATACACTCCACTCACGGCGAAAAATTTATTAAAATAAACGAGAGGCGTGTGTGGGTGGGGTGGGGGTGTGGATCGGGGTGGGGGTGGGGGTGGGGGTGAGGGTGTGGGTGAGGGTGTGGGTGTGGGTGAGGGTGTGGGTGAGGGTGAGGGTGTGGGTGAGGGTGTGGGTGAGGGTGTGGGTGTGGGTGAGGGTGTGGGTGAGGGTGTGGGTGTGGGTGAGGGTGTGGGTGAGGGTGTGGGTGTGGGTGAGGGTGTGGGTGAGGGTGTGGGTGTGGGTGTGGGTGAAGGTGTGGGTGTGAGTGGGGGAGTGGGTGTGGGTGAGGATGTGGGTGAGGATGTGGGTGAGGGTGTGGGTGAGATGTGGGTGAGGATGTGGGTGGGGGCGTGGTGAGGGTGTGAGTGGGGGCGTGGTGTGGGTGGGGGTACTCACCTAGTTGTGCATGCGGGGGTTGAGCTCTGGCTCCTGAGTCCCGCCTGTCAACTGTCAATCAACAGGTGTACAGATTCCTGAGCCTACTGGGCTCTATCATATCTACACTTGAAACTGGGTATGGAGTCAGCCTCCACCACATCACTGCCTAATGTATTCCATTTACTAACTACTCTGACACTGAAAAAGTTCTTTGTAATGTCTCTGTGGCTCATTTGGGTACCCGGCTTCCACCTGTGTCCCCTTGTTCGTGTTAAATAATCCATCCTTGTCTACCCTGTCAATTCCCCTGGGAATCTTATATGTGGTGATCATGTCTTCCCGAGCTCTTCTGTCTTCCAGCGACGTGAGGAGCAGTTCCCTCAGCCTCTCGTAACTCATGCCTCTTTGTGCCGGGACTAGTTTAGTGGCATGCCTCTGAACTTTTTCCAGGTTCGTTTTGTGCTTGACAAGGTACGGGCTCCATGCTGGGGCTGCATACTCCAGGATTGGTCTTACATATGTGGTATACAAGGTTCTGAAGGATTCCTTACACAGGTTTCTGAAGGCAGTTCTGATCTTGGTCTAGGTGTGGAGAGTGTGGAGGAGAGTGTGGAGGAGAGTGTGGAGGAGAGTGTGGAGGAGAGTGTGGAGGAGAGTGTGGAGGAGAGTGTGGAGGAGAGTGTGGAGGAGAGTGTGGAGGAGAGTGTAGAGGAGAGTGTAGAGGAGAGTATAGGCAAATTCAAGTGGGGTTGACTGTGGGTGATTGTGAAGGTGGAGGCCAGGATCTGAGGCTCGACCCTTAAAGCTCGGCTAGATAAGTGCACACACACACAGTTTCACTGCACCATTATCTTCATCTCCCGCTCCTCACCCGTGGTGGAGGGTCACCCGTGGTGGAGGAAGGGAGGGTCACCCGTGGTGGAGGGAGGGAGGGTCACCCGTGGTGGAGGGAGGGAGGGTCACCCGTGGTGGAGGGAGGGAGAGTCACCAGTGGTGGAGGGAGGGAGGGAGAGTCACCCGTGGTGGAGGGAGGGAGGGAGAGTCACCCGTGGTGGAGGGAGGGAGGGAGGGTCACCCGTGGTGGAAGGAGGGAGGGAGGGTCACCCGTGGTGGAGGGAGGGAGGGAGGGTCACCCGTGGTGGAGGGAGGGAGGGAGGGTCACCCGTGGTGGAGGGAGGGAGGGAGGGTCACCCGTGGTGGAGGGAGGGAGGGAGGGTCACCCGTGGTGGAGGGAGGGAGGGAGGGTCACCCGTGGTGGAGGGAGGGAGGGAGGGTCACCCGTGGTGGAGGGAGGGAGGGAGGGTCACCCGTGGTGGAGGGAGGGAGAGTCACCCGTGGTGGAGGGAGGGTCACCCGTGGTGGAGGGAGGGAGGGGAGGTCACCCGTGGTGGAGGGAGGGAGGGGAGGTCACCCGTGGGGAGGGAGGGAGGGGAGGTCACCCGTGGTGGAGGGAGGGAGGGTCACCCGTGGTGGAGGGAGGGAGGGAGGGTCACCCGTGGTGGAGGGAGGGAGGGTCACCCGTGATAGAGGGGGAGCCAGCCCCCCCCCCCTCACACCAGCCGCCAGAGACGCCACCAACAGGGAGGAGCCAGAGAGAAAAAAGAATGTCCCCATTAATGTCACTGTTTAGATAAAAGAGAATGAGTCTATTGTCACTAATTACCTTCGTTTAATCACGTAATTGACTAGATGGCATTCCATTATTGCTGAGTTTGAATGAGGGCCTCGGGCGGGAGGGTGCTGAGTGGGAGGGTGTGGAGTGGGAGGGTGTGGAGTGGGAGGGTGTGGAGTGGGAGGGAGTGGAGTGGGAGGGAGTGAGGGTGTGGAGTGGGAGGGAGTGAGGGTGTGGAGTGGGAGGGAGTGAGGGGGAGTGGGAGGGAGTGAGGGTGTGGAGTGGGAGGGAGTGAGGGTGTGGAGTGGGAGGGAGTGAGGGTGTGGAGTGGGAGGGAGTGAGGGTGTGGAGTGGGAGGGAGTGAGGGTGTGGAGTGGGAGGGAGGATGTGGAGTGGGGAGGGAGGGTGTGGAGTGGGAGCGTGGGAGGGTGTGCAGGGAGGGTGTGGAGTGGGAGGGAGGGTGCTGAGTGGGAGGGTGTGGAGTGGGACAGAGGGATGAGCACTGGAGCTGGGACACTAGGAAGTATAAGGTGGAGTGAGACACAGATGGATGACCAGACGGAAGGTGTGGAGTGAGACACAGATGGATGACCAGACGGAAGGTGTGGAGTGAGACACAGATGGATGACCAGACGGAAGGTGTGGAGTGAGACACAGATGGATGACCAGACGGAAGGTGTGGAGTGAGACACAGATGGATGACCAGACGGAAGGTGTGGAGTGAGACACAGATGGATGACCAGACGGAAGGTGTGGAGTGAGACACAGATGGATGACCAGACGGAAGGTGTGGAGTGAGACACAGATGGATGACCAGACGGAAGGTGTGGAGTGAGACACAGATGGATGACCAGACGGAAGGTGTGGAGTGAGACACAGATGGATGACCAGACGGAAGGTGTGGAGTGAGACACAGATGGATGACCAGACGGAAGGTGTGGAGTGAGACACAGATGGATGACCAGACGGAAGGTGTGGAGTGAGACACAGATGGATGACCAGACGGAAGGTGTGGAGTGAGACACAGATGGATGACCAGACGGAAGGTGTGGAGTGAGACACAGATGGATGACCAGACGGAAGGTGTGGAGTGAGACACAGATGGATGACCAGACGGAAGGTGTGGAGTGAGACACAGATGGATGACCAGACGGAAGGTGTGGAGTGAGACACAGATGGATGACCAGACGGAAGGTGTGGAGTGAGACACAGATGGATGACCAGACGGAAGGTGTGGAGTGAGACACAGATGGATGACCAGACGGAAGGTGTGGAGTGAGACACAGATGGATGACCAGACGGAAGGTGTGGAGTGAGACACAGATGGATGACCAGACGGAAGGTGTGGAGTGAGACACAGATGGATGACCAGACGGAAGGTGTGGAGTGAGACACAGATGGATGACCAGACGGAAGGTGTGGAGTGAGACACAGATGGATGACCAGACGGAAGGTGTGGAGTGAGACACAGATGGATGACCAGACGGAAGGTGTGGAGTGAGACACAGATGGATGACCAGACGGAAGGTGTGGAGTGAGACACAGATGGATGACCAGACGGAAGGTGTGGAGTGAGACACAGATGGATGACCAGACGGAAGGTGTGGAGTGAGACACAGATGGATGTGGACACAGACCAGACGGAAGGTGTGGAGTGAGACACAGATGGATGACCAGACGGAAGGTGTGGAGTGAGACACAGATGGATGACCAGACGGAAGGTGTGGAGTGAGACACAGATGGATGACCAGACGGAAGGTGTGGAGTGAGACACAGATGGATGACCAGACGGAAGGTGTGGAGTGAGACACAGATGGATGACCAGACGGAAGGTGTGGAGTGAGACACAGATGGATGACCAGACGGAAGGTGTGGAGTGAGACACAGATGGATGACCAGACGGAAGGTGTGGAGTGAGACACAGATGGATGACCAGACGGAAGGTGTGGAGTGAGACACAGATGGATGACCAGACGGAAGGTGTGGAGTGAGACACAGATGGATGACCAGACGGAAGGTGTGGAGTGAGACACAGATGGATGACCAGACGGAAGGTGTGGAGTGAGACACAGATGGATGACCAGACGGAAGGTGTGGAGTGAGACACAGATGGATGACCAGACGGAAGGTGTGGAGTGAGACACAGATGGATGACCAGACGGAAGGTGTGGAGTGAGACACAGATGGATGACCAGACGGAAGGTGTGGAGTGAGACACAGATGGATGACCAGACGGAAGGTGTGGAGTGAGACACAGATGGATGACCAGACGGAAGGTGTGGAGTGAGACACAGATGGATGACCAGACGGAAGGTGTGGAGTGAGACACAGATGGATGACCAGACGGAAGGTGTGGAGTGAGACACAGATGGATGACCAGACGGAAGGTGTGGAGTGAGACACAGATGGATGACCAGACGGAAGGTGTGGAGTGAGACACAGATGGATGACCAGACGGAAGGTGTGGAGTGAGACACAGATGGATGACCAGACGGAAGGTGTGGAGTGAGACACAGATGGATGACCAGACGGAAGGTGTGGAGTGAGACCAGACGGACAGATGGATGACCAGACGGAAGGTGTGGAGTGAGACACAGATGGATGACCAGACGGAAGGTGTGGAGTGAGACACAGATGGATGACCAGACGGAAGGTGTGGAGTGAGACACAGATGGATGACCAGACGGAAGGTGTGGAGTGAGACACAGATGGATGACCAGACGGAAGGTGTGGAGTGAGACACAGATGGATGACCAGACGGAAGGTGTGGAGTGAGACACAGATGGATGACCAGACGGAAGGTGTGGAGTGAGACACAGATGGATGACCAGACGGAAGGTGTGGAGTGAGACACAGATGGATGACCAGACGGAAGGTGTGGAGTGAGACACAGATGGATGACCAGACGGAAGGTGTGGAGTGAGACACAGATGGATGACCAGACGGAAGGTGTGGAGTGAGACACAGATGGATGACCAGACGGGTGTGGAGTGAGACACAGATGGATGACCAGACGGAAGTGTGGAGTGAGACACAGATGGATGACCAGACGGAAGGTGTGGAGTGAGACACAGATGGATGACCAGACGGAAGGTGTGGAGTGAGACACAGATGGATGACCAGACGGAAGGTGTGGAGTGAGACACAGATGGATGACCAGACGGAAGGTGTGGAGTGAGACACAGATGGATGACCAGACGGAAGGTGTGGAGTGAGACACAGATGGATGACCAGACGGAAGGTGTGGAGTGAGACACAGATGGATGACCAGACGGAAGGTGTGGAGTGAGACACAGATGGATGACCAGACGGAAGGTGTGGAGTGAGACACAGATGGATGACCAGACGGAAGGTGTGGAGTGAGACACAGATGGATGACCAGACGGAAGGTGTGGAGTGAGACACAGATGGATGACCAGACGGAAGGTGTGGAGTGAGACACAGATGGATGACCAGACGGAAGGTGTGGAGTGAGACACAGATGGATGACCAGACGGAAGGTGTGGAGTGAGACACAGATGGATGACCAGACGGAAGGTGTGGAGTGAGACACAGATGGATGACCAGACGGAAGGTGTGGAGTGAGACACAGATGGATGACCAGACGGAAGGTGTGGAGTGAGACACAGATGGATGACCAGACGGAAGGTGTGGAGTGAGACACAGATGGATGACCAGACGGAAGGTGTGGAGTGAGACACAGATGGATGACCAGACGGAAGGTGTGGAGTGAGACACAGATGGATGACCAGACGGAAGGTGTGGAGTGAGACACAGATGGATGACCAGACGGAAGGTGTGGAGTGAGACACAGATGGATGACCAGACGGAAGGTGTGGAGTGAGACACAGATGGATGACCAGACGGAAGGTGTGGAGTGAGACACAGATGGATGACCAGACGGAAGGTGTGGAGTGAGACACAGATGGATGACCAGACGGAAGGTGTGGAGTGAGACACAGATGGATGACCAGACGGAAGGTGTGGAGTGAGACACAGATGGATGACCAGACGGAAGGTGTGGAGTGAGACACAGATGGATGACCAGACGGAAGGTGTGGAGTGAGACACAGATGGATGACCAGACGGAAGGTGTGGAGTGAGACACAGATGGATGACCAGACGGAAGGTGTGGAGTGAGACACAGATGGATGACCAGACGGAAGGTGTGGAGTGAGACACAGATGGATGACCAGACGGAAGGTGTGGAGTGAGACACAGATGGATGACCAGACGGAAGGTGTGGAGTGAGACACAGATGGATGACCAGACGGAAGGTGTGGAGTGAGACACAGATGGATGACCAGACGGAAGGTGTGGAGTGAGACACAGATGGATGACCAGACGGAAGGTGTGGAGTGAGACACAGATGGATGACCAGACGGAAGGTGTGGAGTGAGACACAGATGGATGACCAGACGGAAGGTGTGGAGTGAGACACAGATGGATGACCAGACGGAAGGTGTGGAGTGAGACACAGATGGATGACCAGACGGAAGGTGTGGAGTGAGACACAGATGGATGACCAGACGGAAGGTGTGGAGTGAGACACAGATGGATGACCAGACGGAAGGTGTGGAGTGAGACACAGATGGATGACCAGACGGAAGGTGTGGAGTGAGACACAGATGGATGACCAGACGGAAGGTGTGGAGTGAGACACAGATGGATGACCAGACGGAAGGTGTGGAGTGAGACACAGATGGATGACCAGACGGAAGGTGTGGAGTGAGACACAGATGGATGACCAGACGGAAGGTGTGGAGTGAGACACAGATGGATGACCAGACGGAAGGTGTGGAGTGAGACACAGATGGATGACCAGACGGAAGGTGTGGAGTGAGACACAGATGGATGACCAGACGGAAGGTGTGGAGTGAGACACAGATGGATGACCAGACGGAAGGTGTGGAGTGAGACACAGATGGATGACCAGACGGAAGGTGTGGAGTGAGACACAGATGGATGACCAGACGGAAGGTGTGGAGTGTGGATGACCAGGAGGTGTGGAGTGAGACACAGATGGATGACCAGACGGAAGGTGTGGAGTGAGACACAGATGGATGACCAGACGGAAGGTGTGGAGTGAGACACAGATGGATGACCAGACGGAAGGTGTGGAGTGAGACACAGATGGATGACCAGACGGAAGGTGTGGAGTGAGACACAGATGGATGACCAGACGGAAGGTGTGGAGTGAGACACAGATGGATGACCAGACGGAAGGTGTGGAGTGAGACACAGATGGATGACCAGACGGAAGGTGTGGAGTGAGACACAGATGGATGACCAGACGGAAGGTGTGGAGTGAGACACAGATGGATGACCAGACGGAAGGTGTGGAGTGAGACACAGATGGATGACCAGACGGAAGGTGTGGAGTGAGACACAGATGGATGACCAGACGGAAGGTGTGGAGTGAGACACAGATGGATGACCAGACGGAAGGTGTGGAGTGAGACACAGATGGATGACCAGACGGAAGGTGTGGAGTGAGACACAGATGGATGACCAGACGGAAGGTGTGGAGTGAGACACAGATGGATGACCAGACGGAAGGTGTGGAGTGAGACACAGATGGATGACCAGACGGAAGGTGTGGAGTGAGACACAGATGGATGACCAGACGGAAGGTGTGGAGTGAGACACAGATGGACACAGATGGATGACCAGACGGAAGGTGTGGAGTGAGACACAGATGGATGACCAGACGGAAGGTGTGGAGTGAGACACAGATGGATGACCAGACGGAAGGTGTGGAGTGAGACACAGATGGATGACCAGACGGAAGGTGTGGAGTGAGACACAGATGGATGACCAGACGGAAGGTGTGGAGTGAGACACAGATGGATGACCAGACGGAAGGTGTGGAGTGAGACACAGATGGATGACCAGACGGAAGGTGTGGAGTGAGACACAGATGGATGACCAGACGGAAGGTGTGGAGTGAGACACAGATGGATGACCAGACGGAAGGTGTGGAGTGAGACACAGATGGATGACCAGACGGAAGGTGTGGAGTGAGACACAGATGGATGACCAGACGGAAGGTGTGGAGTGAGACACAGATGGATGACCAGACGGAAGGTGTGGAGTGAGACACAGATGGATGACCAGACGGAAGGTGTGGAGTGAGACACAGATGGATGACCAGACGGAAGGTGTGGAGTGAGACACAGATGGATGACCAGACGGAAGGTGTGGAGTGAGACACAGATGGATGACCAGACGGAAGGTGTGGAGTGAGACACAGATGGATGACCAGACGGAAGGTGTGGAGTGAGACACAGATGGATGACCAGACGGAAGGTGTGGAGTGAGACACAGATGGATGACCAGACGGAAGGTGTGGAGTGAGACACAGATGGATGACCAGACGGAAGGTGTGGAGTGAGACACAGATGGATGACCAGACGGAAGGTGTGGAGTGAGACACAGATGGATGACCAGACGGAAGGTGTGGAGTGAGACACAGATGGATGACCAGACGGAAGGTGTGGAGTGAGACACAGATGGATGACCAGACGGAAGGTGTGGAGTGAGACACAGATGGATGACCAGACGGAAGGTGTGGAGTGAGACACAGATGGATGACCAGACGGAAGGTGTGGAGTGAGACACAGATGGATGACCAGACGGAAGGTGTGGAGTGAGACACAGATGGATGACCAGACGGAAGGTGTGGAGTGAGACACAGATGGATGACCAGACGGAAGGTGTGGAGTGAGACACAGATGGATGACCAGACGGAAGGTGTGAGAGATGGATGACAGACGGAGGTGTGGAGTGAGACACAGATGATGACCAGACGGAAGGTGTGGAGTGAGACACAGATGGATGACCAGACGGAAGGTGTGGAGTGAGACACAGATGGATGACCAGACGGAAGGTGTGGAGTGAGACACAGATGGATGACCAGACGGAAGGTGTGGAGTGAGACACAGATGGATGACCAGACGGAAGGTGTGGAGTGAGACACAGATGGATGACCAGACGGAAGGTGTGGAGTGAGACACAGATGGATGACCAGACGGAAGGTGTGGAGTGAGACACAGATGGATGACCAGACGGAAGGTGTGGAGTGAGACACAGATGGATGACCAGACGGAAGGTGTGGAGTGAGACACAGATGGATGACCAGACGGAAGGTGTGGAGTGAGACACAGATGGATGACCAGACGGAAGGTGTGGAGTGAGACACAGATGGATGACCAGACGGAAGGTGTGGAGTGAGACACAGATGGATGACCAGACGGAAGGTGTGGAGTGAGACACAGATGGATGACCAGACGGAAGGTGTGGAGTGAGACACAGTGGAGACCACGGAGGTGTGGAGTGGACACAGATGGATGACCAGACGGAAGGTGTGGAGTGAGACACAGATGGATGACCAGACGGAAGGTGTGGAGTGAGACACAGATGGATGACCAGACGGAAGGTGTGGAGTGAGACACAGATGGATGACCAGACGGAAGGTGTGGAGTGAGACACAGATGGATGACCAGACGGAAGGTGTGGAGTGAGACACAGATGGATGACCAGACGGAAGGTGTGGAGTGAGACACAGATGGATGACCAGACGGAAGGTGTGGAGTGAGACACAGATGGATGACCAGACGGAAGGTGTGGAGTGAGACACAGATGGATGACCAGACGGAAGGTGTGGAGTGAGACACAGATGGATGACCAGACGGAAGGTGTGGAGTGAGACACAGATGGATGACCAGACGGAAGGTGTGGAGTGAGACACAGATGGATGACCAGACGGAAGGTGTGGAGTGAGACACAGATGGATGACCAGACGGAAGGTGTGGAGTGAGACACAGATGGATGACCAGACGGAAGGTGTGGAGTGAGACACAGACGGAAGGTGTGAGTGAGACACAGATGGATGACCAGACGGAAGGTGTGGAGTGAGACACAGATGGATGACCAGACGGAAGGTGTGGAGTGAGACACAGATGGATGACCAGACGGAAGGTGTGGAGTGAGACACAGATGGATGACCAGACGGAAGGTGTGGAGTGAGACACAGATGGATGACCAGACGGAAGGTGTGGAGTGAGACACAGATGGATGACCAGACGGAAGGTGTGGAGTGAGACACAGATGGATGACCAGACGGAAGGTGTGGAGTGAGACACAGATGGATGACCAGACGGAAGGTGTGGAGTGAGACACAGATGGATGACCAGACGGAAGGTGTGGAGTGAGACACAGATGGATGACCAGACGGAAGGTGTGGAGTGAGACACAGATGGATGACCAGACGGAAGGTGTGGAGTGAGACACAGATGGATGACCAGACGGAAGGTGTGGAGTGAGACACAGATGGATGACCAGACGGAAGGTGTGGAGTGAGACACAGATGGATGACCAGACGGAAGGTGTGGAGTGAGACACAGATGGATGACCAGACGGAAGGTGTGGAGTGAGACACAGATGGATGACCAGACGGAAGGTGTGGAGTGAGACACAGATGGATGACCAGACGGAAGGTGTGGAGTGAGACACAGATGGATGACCAGACGGAAGGTGTGGAGTGAGACACAGATGGATGACCAGACGGAAGGTGTGGAGTGAGACACAGATGGATGACCAGACGGAAGGTGTGGAGTGAGACACAGATGGATGACCAGACGGAAGGTGTGGAGTGAGACACAGATGGATGACCAGACGGAAGGTGTGGAGTGAGACACAGATGGATGACCAGACGGAAGGTGTGGAGTGAGACAGGAACAACACATTCCATAAACATTTCGAAGGACGAATACCAATTTCCTTAAATGGATAAAAATGAGATTGAGTCTTATGGAAAAGAACGTGTTATATGCTTCAGATAACACGGCTTAACAGCACGAAAGTCTCTTCTCAGAGCCATATATTTGTCAATATTCCACAGCATATGCCAGACATTCCCAAGTCCAATACCTTCTGTGTTGGACTTTGCTTATAATCCCTGACACTATATTTGAAATTGTCTTTAACACAATGTTACTTGGACCAAGTTATGGCAAGTCAAGTCTGGCCCCGGGCCGGCCTTGGGGGAGCAGCACTCCTCCAATGCTCTCTAATCTAAAACCCCAACAAATCTAAACAGGGAATAGAGCTTTATGGCCCACAAGGGTGGTGGTTGTTTAAGATTCAGCTACTGGGAACAAAAAGTTCCAAGTAGCACGGGCTATGGTGAGCACACCAGGGCCAGATAGCTCATGGCAAGAGAGCTGAACACATTGGTCACTGTGTTATCCTGTGCTCAGAGCATCCGCTTCACACACGACACACTCACCCATCTGGGCGTCAGAGCACGCAGTCCTCCCCCTTACACAAGAGATAGGGGGCCTTCCAAGGGTAAAATTTAAGGGTTTTCTTCCTATTGGGGAGTGCCCTTCAAGGATGCCACAGTATGATCACTACACAGCCGAAAGGAATACAAATATATTACTTCTTGATTTAGTCTTACGAGAAACCCTTGGCTTCACGTGTAGTGCAGTTGTGCAGGCGACGGCCGACAGGAAGGTGCTGGCCGCTCCCTCTATGGTTACTTGAGGCGCTGACGAGTCCATCCCTGCCCGCAAGCCTCACTCTACTCTGAGATTTGCTCCTTCCTACAGATGGGAGAACAACTCAACCTCATCTTCCAGTCGCGAATCGCTTCTGACTGAAAAACAATGCAAGTGGGAGAGGGAGGGGGGGAGAGAGAGAGAGAGAGGAAAAATTAAAAGAATGAGCTCTTGAGAGAGAGAGAGAGAGAGAGAGAGGAGAGATGAGAGAGAGAGAGAGAGAGAGAGAGAGAAGAGAGAGAGAGAGAGAAAGAGAGAGAGAGAGAGAGAGAGAGAGAGAGAGAGAGAGAGAGAGAGAGAGAGAGAGAGAGAGAGAGAGAGAGAGAGAGAGAGAGAGAGAGAGAGAGAGAGAGAGAGAGAGAGAGAGAGAGAGAGAGAGAGAGAGAGAGAGAGAGAGAGACAGACAGACAGACAGACAGACAGACAGACAGACAGACAGAGACAGACAGAGACAGACAGAGACAGACAGAGACAGACAGAGACAGACAGAGACAGACAGAGACAGACAGAGACAGACAGAGACAGACAGACAGACAGACAGACAGACAGACAGACAGACAGACAGACAGACAGACAGACAGACAGACAGACAGACAGAGGGGCAGGGGAGCAGAGTCAGTCCTACTCACTGCCGTCAGCGCTCACAGGAAACCACCATAATTGAACATGAAAAACGTTTCTAACTGCCGCTCTCTGGTAAAAGGCATGAATCATACACGCCCCTCACTATTTACACAGGATCCCATACCCGCAAGTGGTAACCCAGCCAGTAAAAACTCTCATCTTTTCATCCTGAAACACTTTCTTTTTTACACAGGAGGTAAGGGTTCCGACTCCTGTTAAGGGGGGTGTGGAGCTCTCCGTCCTATAGCTCCATTTGAACTCTTTCCCGACTAGTTTTCAAGGAACACGATCCGTCAATTGATTTACAGCCAGATCCCTAACAACTACTGGGTTAAGGATTGGTTTCCAGTCATCCAAGCTGACTGGGGCTCGAACCCAGGCCAAAATCTCTGACGATATGTCTCTCGCCCTGCATCACTGTCGTTCCTTCTCAACTTATTATTATTTTTATTAACAAATTTATTGACAAAATTTAATTACTATTAAGTCTTATTCAATTAAGACTTATTCAATTAATTCAATTAAGTCTTATTAAAGTGAGGATAATGCTGGTATTCACTGTCACGCAGGACAGAGGGTCATACACAAGACAATAAGTCTGAACTGTAGGCTGAAGCACATATATATCATGGTTACAATCAATGTTTTAATATATGGAGATGTAAGATCAACTTTCTACTGTGCACTGCCACACAAGGGCAGGGATGGGTTCATAAGTGATGCAGCTTAAGAATAATATAAATAAAATTATTCTTCATTCTTGGAAATGGACAAGCAAATTTTGGATAAATTGTTGGGATGTCGTCCAGAACACCTGAGTCAATAAAATAGTTACACAGTTGGTGGTACAAAAGGCCAGGAGGTCTAAAGTTCTTTACGGTTTCACATTCATCAATATAGTGTTCTTGTGAGTGCCTTAAAGGTTTATCACAGAGTTTACAATCTGAATATTCTGGTAGTGGCTCAGCCTCACTAACCTGCCAGATGGGCCTTCTCAACGACGCCCCAGACACCCCCCCCCCCCCACTCTCCCTCCCTCTTCGTCCCCCAGATCTGTCCTTCATCTCTCCCGTCCCTCCTTATGACGGCTCCGTCTAGCTGCCCTCCTTCACAACCCTTCCCATTAAGTGCCTCCGCCTCTTGAACCTTCGAACCCTGAGTCGTGACAAACGAGAGGAGGAGGAGGAGCAGAGAAGCCACCTACTCCATGACCATTCCCCCCCCCCCCACCGCCAGCACACCATCCCTGCTCCTGTACAGGCGGTGGAGGGCTCGGGCGGGCGGGCGTGTTTACCCTGGGTCGAGTCGCCCAGGGGCCCGCACTGCCCATTACCTCGGCAAACAATGATAACAACAACAATCAGATGTGTAAACAGAGTTCAAAGAGCGTAATCGTTGTTCCCGTATTGCTGGGAGCGGCCGCCGGCACCTCTCCCCTACACACACAGCTCCTCTCCTCTCGCCTTACTCTCACCACCTTCACTTTCCCTCACCCCTCTCCCTCGCCTTTTTCAATTCCTCTTCTCTCCACTATCGCTACTCTCACCTCTAATTTGCTCACTCCTCGTGACCCCATTGAATCACCTTCTCCACCTCCCTCCTACTTCACCCTCCTCATATTCCCTGAACTCACCTCATGACCTCACTTCCCCTCAACTCTCCCACACATCTCTTTCTCCTCTCACCCTTCACTCTCGCCTCTCCCTCATGAAGGTATCGCCCTCTCCTCTGGCGCCCACCACACACCCAGTGGCTCCCTCGCCAACACCTGAAATACCTTGAGGGTTACCTTACCTTGAGGTTACCTTACCTCGAGGTTACCTTACCTGGAGGTTACCTTACCTTGAGGTTACCTTACCTCGAGGTTACCTTACCTGGAGGTTACCTTACCTCGAGGTGATTTCGGGGGCTCAGCGACCCCGCGGCCTGGTCGTCGACCAGGCCTCCTCGTTGCTGGACTGGTCAACCAGGTTGTTGGGCGCGGCTGCTCGCAGCCTCACGTATGAGTCACAGTCTGATTGATCAGGTATCCTTTGATCACAAAACAAATTTGTTATAACGTTTATGCCGACCAGACCACACACCAGAAGATGAGGAGACGACTAGGATTCCGTTCGTCCAGGACCATTCTCAAGTCGACAATGTCGGTCCGGGACCATTATAAGGACAATCGACTTAATAATGGTCCAAGACGGACCTAAACGTCGTCGTCTCCTCATCTTCTGATGTGTGGTCTGTGGTCACCATTCAGCCCCGTTATTGTGACTCATTGTCTGTTTATATTTACCAACATTGAATGTCTCAAGACACACATCTCAGGAAGTCCAACGTGGGAGCAATGTACGGAAATAAACTAGACAAAATTCACGTTAATAACGCCGATATAATTGGTCAAATTGTAACAGTGAAATCAACTACGTTGTCGGGCCAGACGAGGTGTACAGCAGCCTCAGAGGAGTGCAGAGAGCAACTCTGTGACACACTAATGAGTTGATTGAATAAATCAAGTGCCTATGACAGGAGGAAAGTGAGGCGAATATTAAACTCGAATGAGATCCTTCAGAAAAACTTCATCAGACTGCAGATCTGGGCAGAGAAGTGCCAGATGAAGTTCAACATTGATAAGTGTAAAGTCCTGAACTTGGGAAATGAGAGTGGTACAGTCTACGTGGTGAATAATGCAGAGCACCTGACACCCCAGACTCCTGGGGTCACGACCAGGGGTGACCTGACACCCCAGACTCCTGGGGTCACGACCAGGGGTGACCTGACACCCAGACTCCTGGGGGTCACGACCAGGGGTGACCTGACATCCAGACTCCTGGGGTCACGACCAGGGGTGACCTGACACCCCAGACTCCTGGGGTCACGACCAGGGGTGACCTGACATCCAGACTCCTGGGGTCACGACCAGGGGTGACCTGACATCCAGACTCCTGGGGTCACGACCAGGGGTGACCTGACATCCAGACTCCTGGGGTCACGACCAGGGTGACCTGACACCCCAGACTCCTGGGGTCACGACCAGGGGTGACCTGACATCCAGACTCCTGGGGTCACGACCAGGGGTGACCTGACATCCCCAGACTCCTGGGGTCACGACCAGGGGTGACCTGACACCCCAGACTCCTGGGGTCACGACCAGGGGTGACCTGACATCCAGACTCCTGGGGTCACGACCAGGGGTGACCTGACATCCAGACTCCTGGGGTCACGACCAGGGGTGACCTGACATCCAGACTCCTGGGGTCACGACCAGGGGTGACCTGACACCCCAGACTCCTGGGGGTCACGACCAAGGGTGACCTGACACCCCAGACTCCTGGGGTCACGACCATGGGTGACCTGACACCCAGACTCCTGGGGTCACGACCAGGGGTGACCTGACACCCCAGATTCCTGGGGTCACGACCAGGGGTGACCTGACATCCAGACTCCTGGCGTCACGACCAGGGGTGACCTGACATCCCCAGACTCCTGGGGTCACGACCAGGGGTGACCTGACACCCCAGACTCCTGGGGTCACGACCAGGGGTGACCTGACACCCCAGACTCCTGGGGGTCACGACCATGGGTGACCTGACACCCCAGACTCCTGGGGGTCACGACCATGGGTGACCTGACACCCCAGACTCCTGGGGGTCACGACCATGGGTGACCTGACACCCCAGACTCCTGGGGTCACGACCATGGGTGACCTGACACCCAGACTCCTGGGGTCACGACCATGGGTGACCTGACACCCAGACTCCTGGGGTCACGACCATGGGTGACCTGACACCCCAGACTGTAGTGTCAAGCAGTGTACCCTGGGTGGTGGACACTGTACCTGCGGGTGGTACTCGTTATAAGCCTAAGTACAGATATCTTGACCCCGACAATAGGACTCATAAGGACCATTAACAGGGGAGACACGAACAAGGACAGAAGCCGTAACAATGGCTGTAAGGTAAACAAGTTCAAAAGTTCACACACACACACACACACACACACACACACACACACACACACACACACACACACACACACACACACACACACACACACAGAGAGAGGCCATCAGGCCGCACGCTCTCTGCCTTAACTCAAATCGGTGAGAAATTTTTCCAATCGGCAGCTTGTTACAGGTCTCTGTATTGTGTAGCTCCAGTGGGACGACCCGTGGGACCTCTCTCTCTCTCCAGTGGGACGACCCGTGGGACCTCTCTCTCTCTCTCCAGTGGGACGACCCGCGGGACCTCTCTCTCTCTCTCCAGTGGGACGACCCGCGGGACCTCTCTCTCTCTCTCCAGTGAGACGACCCGCGGGACCTCTCTCTCTCTCTCCAGTGGGACGACCCGCGGGACCTCTCTCTCTCTCCAGTGGGACGACCCGTGGGACCTCTCTCTCTCTCCAGTGGGACGACCCGCGGGACCTCTCTCTCTCTCCAGTGGGACGACCCGCGGGACCTCTCTCTCTCTCTCCAGTGGGACGACCCGCGGGACCTCTCTCTCTCTCCAGTGGGACGACCCGCGGGACTTCTCTCTCCAGTGGGACGACCCGTGGGACCTCTCTCTCTCTCCAGTGGGACGACCCGTGGGACCCCTCTCTCTCTCTCCAGTGGGACGACCCGCGGGACCTACCTCTCTCTCTCCAGTGGGACGACCCGCGGGACCTCTCTCTCTCTCTCCAGTGAGACGACCCGCGGGACCTCTCTCTCTCTCTCCAGTGGGACGACCCGCGGGACCTCTCTCTCTCTCCAGTGGGACGACCCGTGGGACCTCTCTCTCTCTCCAGTGGGACGACCCGCGGGACCTCTCTCTCTCTCCAGTGGGACGACCCGCGGGACCTCTCTCTCTCTCTCCAGTGGGACGACCCGCGGGACCTCTCTCTCTCTCCAGTGGGACGACCCGCGGGACTTCTCTCTCCAGTGGGACGACCCGTGGGACCTCTCTCTCTCTCCAGTGGGACGACCCGTGGGACCCCTCTCTCTCTCTCCAGTGGGACGACCCGCGGGACCTACCTCTCTCTCTCCAGTGGGACGACCCGTGGGACCTCTCTCTCTCCAGTGGGACGACCCGCGGGACCTCTCTCTCTCCAGTGGGACGACCCGCGGGACCTACCTCTCTCTCTCTCCAGTGGGACGACCCGTGGGACCTACCTCTCTCTCTCCAGTGGGACGACCCGCGGGACCTACCTCTCTCTCTCCAGTGGGACGACCCGTGGGACCTACCTCTCTCTCTCCAGTGGGACGACCCGTGGGACCTACCTCTCTCTCTCCAGTGGGACGACCCGTGGGACCTACCTCTCTCTCTCCAGTGGGACGACCCGCGGGACCTACCTCTCTCTCTCCAGTGGGACGACCCGTGGGACCTACCTCTCTCTCTCCAGTGGGACGACCCGTGGGACCTACCTCTCTCTCTCCAGTGAGACGACCCGTGGGACCTACCTCTCTCTCTCCAGTGAGACGACCCGTGGGACCTACCTCTCTCTCTCCAGTGAGACGACCCGTGGGACCTACCTCTCTCTCTCCAGTGGGACGACCCGCGGGACCAGGTACACACCCCACCAAGCCAGGTGACATACATTAATATATGTCACAATCACTGGGACATGGCTGTCACTCTGAATTAACTTATGCCAGTGTTGCACTGTACTCCACTGTCACTATGCACTACTCTATGTCAATGTTCCACTGTCACTATGCACTACTCTATGTCAATGTTCCACTGTCACTATGCACTAGCTTGTCGCCCCCCTTGCTTACGACTTTACATGCAAGTACTTCGTTAGATTATGATATATTCGGACGTGTTACTGCACTGAGAGAACATTGTTCCTTTCCAAAATGACAGACCATCCTGAACTACTCGTCTTCCCAACAACGCCTGCGACAGCTTGATAAGGATCTCGGGCTCACTCGAACACCGGTGTGTTCAAGTGTTCTCACATCACATCTCTCTGAACTTGTCGAGAGATGGTGTGTGGGGGGACAGATGGTCTGATCTCTCCCAGTCTCTGTCTACAAGACACTTCCCATCTATCTGACTCCTAATGTTGGCTTTACCTCTTCTTCAAACTTCTCCAGTTGAAACAAGACTGTCTCCGTCTGATCGCCGTGGGCATTCTTTATGTTTCAGGGCTGGTACCTACTTGATGGGGTTCTGGGAGTTCTTCTACTCCCCAAGCCCGGCCCGAGACCAGGCTTGATTTGTGAGAGTTTGGTCCACCAGGCTGTTGCTTGCAGCGGCCCGCAGGCCCACATACCCACCCAAGGGCTCTTGTCCTCTCGCACCTACGACCAGGGACATGCTCGATGGTCCAGGGCCATTGTCCTCTTACGGCCACCAGCTCGTGGTCACAATTCATCTGTCTGCTGAAATCTACAAGCGCAGCAGGTCTTCCTCATGCCGTCAAATAC
>NC_059657.1:11562448-11802448 GCF_020424385.1 Procambarus clarkii
TACATACATTGTATAATTGATACATTACATGGTTAATCTTGGGTACAAGTCCAATATATCAAGTGTTCCAGTACTCATATAGTAATTACAGAGTTCAGCATACCTTAGCCCAGGAGGGCGAAAGTCAGTCAATATGGGACATTCTACAATATAATGTTCAAGAGAGTGCATGTTTTCTCTTTCACAAAGTTGACACATTGTGTACTCGACATTTGGGTTTTGAGAAAGCTGCCAGATACGTCTATATCCCAGGCGTATTCTGGCCACTATAACATCACATTGCCGGGTTCTTGTTCTATTAGTCCCATATGTGACTGTTTCCTCACGATATCTATCATAATATTTAATGCTACAACTTTCAGGTCTTTGTGAATTTGTTAGGTCGGTGAGATCTTTAGATATTAGATCTTTAGATTAGATAGATCTTTCTCCCAGCAAGCATAAGAAATATTGCCGGAACAACCGTGGACATTTTCAAGAGGAAACTAGATTTATTCCTCCAAGGAGTGCCGGACCAACCGGGCTGTGGTGGGTATGTGGGCTTGCGGGTCGCTCCAAGCAACAGCCTGGTGGACCAAACTCTCACAAGTCAAGCCTGGCCTCGGGCCGGGCTTGGGGAGTAGAAGAACTCCCAGAACCCCATCAACCAGGTATATTTGTTTAAGTATTGTCTTTGTCACTGCTAATGAAACACCCATATCAATTTCTACCACTGGTTTTCTGCAGGTTGTCTTTGCAAGCATATCAACAGTGTCATGCCTTGAGATGCCAACATGTGATGGTATCCATAGGAATTTAATCTCAAATCTGTTTTCTTTAGCAGTTAAAACATTCATTCGAATATCATTGACTATTTTCTGGGTGTTACTACTATGTGCGTTCAATGCCAGGAGTGTACTCTGCGAGTCACAGTATATTAAGTCCACTGCCTTTGTCTTTCCACAGATACCCCCCAACACGTCTAGGGGGTACCTGGGCACCTCTGGGTACCCACCATACAAACGGCACCCATTTAAACCACACTCATGGCGGCTCCATTTAGAAAAAAAAAGCTTTTTCCCGTTACATATTTTTGTTGGGCCAATCTCACAGTCGGCTCCTGACGGGTGGTGATTTGTGGTCAGAGAACCAGCCGCTACTGGCTCATCCTGTACCACCAGGCTGGCTCACTACACCCCCATCCCATCCCCCCCTCCCTCCCTCCCTCTCTCTCTCTCTCCCCCCCCTCTTTCTCTCTCCCCCCCTCTCTCTCTCTCTCTCTCTCTCTCTCTCTCTCTCTCTCTCTCTCTCTCTCTCTCTATGCCCTCTCTCTCTCTATGCCCTCTCTCTCTCTGCCCTCTCTCTCTCTGCCCTCTCTCTCTCTGCCCTCTCTCTCTCGCTCTCTCTCTCTCGCTCTCTCTCTCTCGCTCTCTCTCTCTCGCTCTCTCTCTGCCCTCTCTCTCTCGCTCTCTCTGCCCTCTCTCTCTCGCTCTCTCTGCCCTCTCTCTCTCGCTCTCCCCCCTTTCTCTCTCTGTGCCGTCTCTCTCTCCTCTCCTCATTCGTCTGTACCGGGCCTTGACATATACGGCTGTCCGGTTTGTCAGGGAGTAAAAGGTACCATGATTCTGATAACTGAATTTTGGTAGCGACACAACAGATCGCTCACGATAACAAAAATTGTAATATGAAAAAGTTTTTCAATTTTTTTTTTTACCGACAAGCGGAGGCGCGCCGTCGGCAATATTTCGTGAGGAGTCGCAAGGAACACGGAGCTGCTCCTTGAACGACACCTTCCTCCGTCACTTACCTGTCCAAGATATTTACTGTCCTACAACATGCCAGGCCTGCCACACCTATTTCTTGTTTTTTTTTTTTTTTGTAAAGTAACATTTTAAGAATCAGGAAATCTATTAGCAAGTGCGTGGGGGTAATAGATGTAAATATTGATAAAAGAATGAGCTCAAAATTGCTTGACGCCCGTTACGCTATTCTCTTATATATATATCTCTCTCCCCCCCCCTCTCGCCACACACACACGCACACGCACGCACACACACACACACACACACACACACACACACACACACACCACACACACACACACACACACACACACACACTTAGGGCGCCTAATGGCTGAGTGGACAGCACGCTGGATACTTAGTCACCCTGATGCCCCTGTTACCTAGAAGTAAATAGGTACCTGGGAGCTAGACAGCTGTTACGGGCTGCTTTCTTAGGGAGGGGTCGAAATCCGTTGATTAATCGACAGTTGAGAGACGGGACGAAAGAGCCAGAGCTCAACCCAGGCAAACACAACTAGGTGAATACACACACACACACACACGACCCACCAACACACTATCCCCATTCACTAGACTCCTTCACCGGCAACAGTCCACATCTCATACAAATTACTAGTTATAAAATTTCATCAAGTAAAAGGGTAGGTGGATAGCGAACACTTCCTCATACACCTGCCCCTTGACTCCAGCACCAGTCGTCGTGGTGACGGGGCATGATATCGTCCTCGCCTCACTCCCACAGTCTAACCAACATGTCGTCAACCACCAAAAACTAGAACCAAAAAAAAAATAGCTTGGACCTTTTTTAGACAAAACTCTCAACTGATATGAACTTAAATTGTATGGAACATTTCTTAATCGACAATAAAATCTAAGCCCAGGTTCGCACAGACATAAGACCAGTTCATCCTCATGCAGCGCTACCTAAGGAGAATTAAGTCAGCCAAGAATATACGACTTGACAGAAAACTAACCAAACGTGACCTCAAGAAAATCAGTAGATAATAACACGGGAGTGACACTAAACTAGTGCCTGGAGAGAGAGGCACAGTGCCTGGAGAGAGAGGCACAGTGCCTGGAGAGGCACAGTGCCTGGAGAGAGAGAGGCACAGTGCCTGGAGAGAGAGAGGCACAGTGCCTGGAGAGAGAGAGAGGCACAGTGCCTGGAGAGAGAGAGAGGCACAGTGCCTGGAGAGAGAGAGAGACAGGCACAGTGCCTGGAGAGAGAGAGAGAGAGAGAGAGAGAGGCACAGTGCCTGGAGAGAGAGAGAGAGAGAGAGGCACAGTGCCTGGAGAGAGAGAGAGGCACAGTGCCTGGAGAGAGAGAGAGGCACAGTGCCTGGAGAGAGAGAGAGGCACAGTGCCTGGAGAGAGAGAGGCACAGTGCCTGGAGAGAGAGAGAGAGGCACAGTGCCTGGAGAGAGAGAGAGGCACAGTGCCTGGAGAGAGAGAGAGGCACAGTGCCTAGAGAGAGAGAGAGGCACAGTGCCTGGAGAGAGAGGCACAGTGCCTGGAGAGAGAGAGGCACAGTGCCTGGAGAGAGAGAGAGAGAGAGAGAGAGGCACAGTGCCTGGAGAGAGAGAGGCACAGTGCCTGGAGAGAGAGGCACAGTGCCTGGAGAGAGAGAGAGAGAGGCACAGTGCCTGGAGAGAGAGAGACAGGCACAGTGCCTGGAGAGAGAGAGAGAGAGAGGCACAGTGCCTGGAGAGAGAGAGAGAGAGAGAGAGGCACAGTGCCTGGAGAGAGAGAGAGAGAGAGAGGCACAGTGCCTGGAGAGAGAGAGAGAGAGAGAGAGAGAGAGAGAGAGAGAGAGAGAGAGAGAGAGAGAGAGAGAGAGAGAGAGAGAGAGAGAGAGAGAGAGAGAGAGAGAGAGGCACAGTGCCTGGAGAGAGAGGCACAGTGCTTGGAAAGATAAGCACAGTGCCACTAGAATCATTCTCAACACACAATTAAATTTGTAGAGGACGCAGATGAGAACAAGAACTACTCCCCCTCAAGAGGTGAAGAAAGCAAATAACAGAATTACTCCAACGTCCCATTGTTCTCCTCCCAGGAACGAAGAGAAAGAAGAACTGGCATGAAACCCGAGGGACCAACGCCTCAGAAGCAGCAAAACTAAATAAATTAGAAAAACTCAGGCATATTAAATATTTCTGTACAACACCCAAAGCTATTTTACTCACAATTATTGTAATTAGACCCTATGTAATATTTAGGATATTAGGATATTATTATTAAACACACTGAACATTGTGGCAGCTACCTTGACCTTGAGGCTACCTTGAGGTGCTTCCGGGGCTTAGCGTCCCCTCGGCCCGGTCGTCGACCAGGCCTCCTGGTTGCTGGACTGATCAACCAGGCTGTTGGACGCGGCTACTCGCAGCCTGACGTATGAGTCACAGCCTGGTTGATCAGGTATCCTTTGGAGCTGCTGAGATTTTGTTTAAAACAGAACAAGTTTAACAGCTTCATTCAACCATTTGGCTCATTAGGGCCACTGTAAACATATATTTAATTTACACCTTACATATAAATTGTGTGTTCACTATTTTGTTATGAGAGAATATTCACTATAAGTTGTGAATATAAATATTATATGTAGTATTAAATTAATACTGATATTGGACTTAAATAATACTATTAATACAATAAATACAACACAACACTCGCTGAAAAATGTATTATATATAATGGAACTGAATGATTGAATCACGACACTTTAATACACGCTGGGTGAGTGGAAGAGGAGCTGGGTGAGTGGAAGAGGAGCTGGGTGAGTGGAAGAGGAGCTGGGTGAGTGGAAGAGGAGTTGGGTGAGTGGAAGAGGAGCTGGGTGAGTGGAAGAGGAGCTGGGTGAGTGGAAGAGGAGCTAGGTGAGTGGAAGAGGAGCTGGGTGAGTGGAAGAGGAGCTGGGTGAGTGGAAGAGGAGCTGGGTGAGTGGAAGAGGAGCTGGGTGAGTGGAAGAGGAGCTGGGTGAGTGGAAGAGGAGCTGGGTGAGTGGAAGAGGAGCTGGGTGAGTGGAAGAGGAGCTGGGTGAGTGGAAGAGGAGCTGGGTGAGTGGAAGAGGAGCTAGGTGAGTGGAAGAGGAGCTGGGTGAGTGGAAGAGGAGCTGGGTGAGTGGAAGAGGAGCTGGGTGAGTGGAAGAGGAGCTGGGTGAGTGGAAGAGGAGCTGGGTGAGTGGAAGAGGAGCTGGGTGAGTGGAAGAGACGCTGGGTGTGTGGAAGAGGAGCTGGGTGAGTGGAAGAGGAGCTGGGTGAGTGGAAGAGGAGCTGGGTGAGTGGAAGAGGAGCTGGGTGAGTGGAAGAGGAGCTGGGTGTGTGGAAGAGGAGCTGGGTGAGTGGAAGAGGAGCTGGGTGAGTGGAAGAGGAGCTGGGTGTGTGGAAGAGGAGCTGGGTGTGTGGAAGAGGAGCTGGGAGTGTGGAAGAGGAGCTGGGCGAGTGGAAGAGGAGCTGGGCGAGTGGAAGGGGAGCTGGGCGTGTGGAAGAGGAGCTGGGCGTGTGGAAGAGGAGCTGGGTGTGTGGAAGAGGAGCTGGGTGTGTGGAAGAGGAGCTGGGAGTGTGGAAGAGGAGCTGGGAGTGTGGAAGAGGAGCTGGGCGAGTGGAAGAGGAGCTGGGTGTGTGGAAGAGGAGCTGGGTGAGTGGAAGAGGAGCCGGGTGAGTGGAAGAGGAGCCGGGTGAGTGGAAGAGGAGCCGGGTGAGTGGAAGAGGAGCTGGGTGAGTGGAAGAGGAGCTGGGTGAGTGGAAGAGGAGATGGGTGAGTGGAAGAGGAGCCGGGTGAGTGGATGAGGAGCCGGGTGAGTGGAAGAGGAGCTGGGTGAGTGGAAGAGGAGCTGGGTGAGTGGAAGAGGAGCTGGGTGAGTGGAAGAGGAGCTGGGAGTGTGGAAGAGGAGCTGGGTGAGTGGAAGAGGAGCTGGGTGAGTGGAAGAAGAGCTGGGTGAGTGGAAGAGGAGCTGGGTGAGTGGAAGAGGAGCTGGGTGAGTGGAAGAGGAGCTGGGTGAGTGGAAGAGGAGCTGGGTGAGTGGAAGAGGAGCTAAGAGTGAGGAAGAAGAGACGGGTCTTAATAACATAGAGAATGAGGAGAATGAGAAAAGTGAGAAGTAACAGGAGTAATGAGAGACACTGGGCCAGGTGCAGCCCATGTCTCCTTAACTCATACTTCCTTGTTAACTCCCGTCCCACGCCCACACCACCCGTCCCACGCCCACACCACCCGTCCCACGCCCACGCCACCCGTCTCACGCCCACGCCACCCGTCTCGCGCCCACGCCACCCGTCTCGCGCCCACACCACCCGTCCCGCGCCCACACCACCCGTCCCGCGCCCACACCACCCGTCCCACGCCCACGCCACCCGTCCCACGCCCACGCCACCCGTCTCGCGCCCACGCCACCCGTCTCGCGCCCACACCACCCGTCTCGCGCCCACACCACCCGTCTCGCGCCCACACCACCCGTCCCGCGCCCACACCACCCGTCCCACGCCCACACCACCCGTCCCACGCCCACGCCACCCGTCTCGCGCCCACGCCACCCGTCTCGCGCCCACACCACCCGTCCACGCCAACACCACCCGTCCCACGCCAACACCACCCGTCCCACGCCAACACCACCCTTCCCACGCCCACGCCACCCGTCTCGCGCCCACGCCACCCGTCCCGCGCCCACGCCACCCGTCCCGCGCCCGCGCCACCCGTCCCGCGCCCGCGCCACCCGTCCCGCGCCCGCGCCACCCGTCCCGCGCCCGCGCCACCCGTCCCACGCCCGCGCCACCCGTCCCACGCCCGCGCCACCCGTCCCACGCCCGCGCCACCCGTCCCACGCCCGCGCCACCCGTCCCACGCCCGCGCCACCCGTCCCACGCCCGCGCCACCCGTCCCACGCCCACGCCACCCGCCCCACGCCCACGCCACCCGTCCCACGCCACCCGTCCCACGCCACCCGTCCCACGCCACCCGTCCCGCGCCACCCGTCCCGCGCCCGCGCCACCCGTCCCGCGCCCGCGCCACCCGTCCCGCCCGCGCCACCCGTCCCGCGCCACCCGTCCCGCGCCACCCGTCCCGCGCCACCCGTCCCGCGCCACCCGTCCCGCGCCCGCGCCACCCGTCCCGCGCCACCCGTCCCGCGCCCGCGCCACCCGTCCCGCGCCACCCGTCCCACGCCACCCGTCCCGCGCCACCCGTCCCGCGCCACCCGTCCCGCGCCCGCGCCACCCGTCCCGCGCCCGCGCCACCCGTCCCGCGCCCGCGCCACCCGTCCCGCGCCACCCGTCCCGCGCCCGCGCCACCCGTCCCGCGCCACCCGTCCCGCGCCCGCGCCACCCGTCCCGCGCCACCCGTCCCGCGCCCGCGCCACCCGTCCCGCGCCCGCGCCACCCGTCCCGCGCCACCCGTCCCGCGCCCGCGCCACCCGTCCCGCGCCCACGCCACCCGTCCCGCGCCCACGCCACCCGCCCACACCACCCGTCCCACGCCCACACCACCCGTCCCACGCCCACACCACCCGTCCCACGCCACCCGCTACACACGCACGCCACCCGCTCCACGCCCACACCACCCGCCCAACGCCCACGCCACCCGCCCAACGCCAACACCACCCGCCCAACGCCCACGCCACCCGTCCCACGCCCACACCATTCGTCCCACGCCCACACCACCCGTCCCACGCCACCCGCTCCACGCCCACACCACCCGTCCCACGCCACCCGCTCCACACCCACGCCCACACCCCCCGTCCCACGCCCACACCCCCCGTCCCATGCCCACACCCCCTGTCTCACGCCCACACCACCCGTCCCACGCCCATGCCACCCGTCCCACGCCCACACCACCCGTCCCACGCCACCCTCTCCACGCCCACACCACCCTCTCCACGCCCACACCACCCGCCCCACGCCCACACCACTCGCCCCACGGCTGCTGTTGCTACGTTCTTTTTCTTGCAATTATTCTTCCTTATACCTTAATTACAGTCAGACGCCCACTCCCGACCTGAGGAACATCAATCCTTGTTACCTCTATTCTTGCCTCTACCTCCCCCCCCCCCTTACTCTACCCACTCCGTTACTCTACTTCCTCTCTACCCCCTCCGTTACTCTACTTCCCCTCTACCTCCTCCGTTACTCTACTCCCCCTCTACCTCCTCCGTTACTCTACTTCCCCTCTACCTCCTCCGTTACTCTACTTCCTCTCTACCCCCTCCGTTACTCTACTTCCTCTCTACCCCCTCCGTTACTCTACTTCCCCTCTACCCCCTCCGTTACTCTACTTCCTCTCTACCCCCTCCGTTACTCTACTTCCCCTCTACCCCCTCCGTTACTCTACTTCCCCTCTACCCCCTCCGTTACTCTACTTCCTCTCTACCCCCCCCCGTTACTCTACTTCCCCTCTACCCCCTCCGTTACTCTACTTCCTCTCTACCCTCTCCGTTACTCACTTCCCCTCTACCCCCTCCGTTACTCTACTTCCTCTCTACCCCCTCCGTTACTCTACTTCCTCTCTACCCCCTCCGTTACTCTACTTCCTCTCTACCCTCTCCGTTACTCACTTCCCCTCTACCCCCTCCGTTACTCTACTTCCTCTCTACCCCCTCCGTTACTCACTTCCCCTCTACCCCCTCCGTTACTCTACTTCCTCTCTACCCCCTCCGTTACTCTACTTCCTCTCTACCCCCTCCGTTACTCTACTTCCTCTCTACCCCCTCCGTTACTCTACTTCCTCTCTACCCCCTCCGTTACTCTACTTCCTCTCTACCCCCTCCGTTACTCTACTTCCTCTCTACCCCCCTCCGTTACTCTACTTCCTCTCTACCCCCTCCGTTACTCTACTTCCTCTCTACCCCCTCCGTTACTCTACTTCCTCTCTACCCCCTCCGTTACTCTACTTCCTCTCTACCCCCCCCCCGTTACTCTACTTCCCCTCTACCCCCTCCGTTACTCTACTTCCTCTCTACCCTCTCCGTTACTCACTTCCCCTCTACCCCCTCCGTTACTCTACTTCCTCTCTACCCCCTCCGTTACTCTACTTCCTCTCTACCCCCCCCCCCCCCCCCGTTACTCTACTTCCCCGTGTTAAGTGTAAAGAAGTCTTTGAGAATGTAAGAAGCCATTACGAAACGCTTCTAAGCGTCAGATCATTAATAAAAAATTGAATTTTGGAGAATTGATATTTTCCTTACCACCGACAGTGAAAAAAAAAACAAGAAATATTGAAAAAAATGTGTTAGAATTATTAATCTTACTTTTTCGATCATATTCAACAAATGTTTACAAGAAAGACTTGTAAATATAAACCTTGTCCCCGAGAAAACGAATTAATATTATGTCGAGAAGACGGAGCATAAGGTTGGCCAAGGACCCAGGAGCTAGAGACCACAGCGTTAAGGTGTAGGTTGTGAGGGCTGAAGGTGGACGTGTGACTGACGGTGTTGAGGAAGGTGAGAGGCAACAGCCGACGGCCTCCAGTAAAGTGACGGCCTCCAGTAAGGTGACGGCCTCCAGTAAGGTGACGGCCTCCAGTAAGGTGACGGCCTCCAGTAAAGTGACGGCCTCCAGTAAGGTGACGGCCTCCAGTAAAGTGACGGCCTCCAGTAAGGTGACGGCCTCCAGTAAGGTGACGGCCTCCAGTAAGGTGACGGCCTCCAGTAAAGTGACGGCCTCCAGTAAAGTGACGGCCTCCAGTAAGGTGACGGCCTCCAGTAAAGTGACGGCCTCCAGTAAAGTGACGGCCTCCAGTAAGGTGACGGCCTCCAGTAAGGTGACGGCCTCCAGTAAGGTGACGGCCTCCAGTAAGGTGACGGCCTCCAGTAAGGTGACGGCCTCCAGTAAGGTGACGGCCTCCAGTAAGGCGACGGCCTCCAGTAAGGTGACGGCCTCCAGTAGGTCAGAGGGAACTTGGGTCAGAGGGAACTTGGGTCAGAGGGAACTTGGGTCAGAGGGAACTTGGGTCAGAGGGAACTTGGGTCAGAGGGAACTTGGACCAGAGACAACTTGGACCAGAGACAACTTGGACCAGAGACAACTTGGACCAGAGACAACTTGGACCAGAGACAACTTGGACCAGAGACAACTTGGACCAGAGACAACTTGGACCAGAGACAACTTGGACCAGAGACAACTTGGACCAGAGACAACTTGGACCAGAGACAACTTGGACCAGAGACAACTTGGACCAGAGACAACTTGGACCAGAGACAACTTGGACCAGAGATAACTTGGACCAGAGACAACTTGGACCAGAGACAACTTGGACCAGAGATAACTTGGACCAGAGACAACTTGGACCAGAGACAACTTGGACCAGAGATAACTTGGACCAGAGACAACTTGGACCAGAGATAACTTAGATCAGAGGGCAGTATTGGGAGACACGTGGAAGCAACACTGCCGTACAAGCAAAGGAACAACAGCTCTTGTACAATAATATACACATAAGGAGAAAAACAACAGCAGTTCATCATGTAATCAAATTGAATAGACATGAGATAATTCTCATGGCACCTGAAGGAACTAGATTAATATCATTCCAGCCATTACAGGAAGCTTGAGACACATTTCCTAAGTTATAATCACACTTGCTAATTATAATTTTAAATATAACATTCAAGACAGGAGATCTCCCAAAATTCTAGAAGTGAACTCAATACCAACATAACAAAAGGAGACAGATAGGCGGCACTACATTATAGATCAGAAACGCGAATTTTGAGTGGTTAAGTCTTGCCTGACAATCCTCGAATATATTCCATAGTTACCAAAATACGTACTTCCTAATTTGTGAACAAAATACAATTTATACTCTTCGTCAAGTAAAGATGGAGATAGGAGATGGGATAACTGAACACCCGTCATTGGCTCAGGGAGTACCTGAGGGGCAGGAAACAAAGGGTCACAATGAGAGAGGTGTGAGGAAGGTTGATGTGATAAGAGAGGTCCTCCAAGGCTGGTGTTAGGGGCCACTGCTGCTCCTGAGTCATGTGAACAGCCTGCCTGAAGGAGCTCATATATGTCAATGTTTGCAGATCATGCAACGCTAATCTGCTAATCTTGCAATGTCGAAATGCAAGAGGTTACAGGAAGCCTGACAGCTGAGTGGACAGCGCTTCGGATTCGTAGTCCTGAGGTTCCGGGTTCGATCCCCGGTAGAGGCGGAAACAAATGGGCAAAATGTTTCTTTCACCCTGACGCCCCTGTTACCTAGCAGTAAACAGGTACCTGGGAGTTAGACAGCTGCTACGAGCTGCTTCCTGGGGGTGTGTAACAAAAAGGAGGCATGGTCAAGGACAGGGCCGCGGGGGTGGTAAGCCCCGAAATCATCTCAAGATAACCTCAAGAAGATCGTGACAAACTCAAGAAGTGCTGGCCGGACATATGACCCCTAGAATTCAATCTCCGCGAGTGTAAACTAATGAAGATGAAAAATGGGGATAAATCTACACAATGAGACGACAACTACAAGAATAGATAAAGGAGAGAGATTTGGGAGTGGGTATTGTTCAACACAAACACCGGAGGTACACACACACACAGAGTAACATCAGCAGCATTCAGGAAGCTGAAAAACATTAGATCGTCGCTTATAACCTAAATGTGGACTCCCTCTCAAGGCAATCTACTCAGCTTTTGTTAGGTAAGCACTCTAGCGCTCCGAGCCTTAACCCTCCTATCCCTCCCTCCACAAGTATTAACTTGGTACAGGAGCTGCGGAGACCCTCAACTTACTCCGATGTCCAACTCCATTAAACTTTCTCGGTAAATCCACGTACATTCCGCACCAGTCCTCGGCGGGGCTCCCACCCAGCTGCTCCTACTTCCTAGCAATCGCCCAATTAAATGCTGCTTCCCGGCCCTTAAACTCACGTTAAAACCTCAAGCACTTCCTGCCAGGTGTTGAGGAGCTGGAGGTTACGAGGCGCGGGCCAGCCATTACTTTAACACCTTTACTGACAAAACTTAGGCACAATTTTGCCTAATGCGAGTAATTCAGTCAGGTCTTATTGCAGTGAGCATGTTGCTTATGCTGCTCACACCAACACAGGACGTCCTGAGGGTGTAGCTGCTTGGTGCTAGCGGGACGTCCTGAGGGTGTAGCTGCTTGGTGCTAGCGGGACGTCCTGAGGGTGTAGCTGCTTGGTGCTAGCGGGACGTCCTGAGGGTGTAGCTGCTTGGTGCTAGCGGGACGTCCTGAGGGTGTAGCTGCTTGGTGCTAGCGGGACGTCCAGTGGGTGTAGCTGCTGGGTGCTAGCGGGACGTCCTGAGGGTGTAGCTGCTTGGTGCTAGCGGGACGTCCAGTGGGTGTAGCTGCTGGGTGCTAGCGGGACGTCCTGAGGGTGTAGCTGCTGGGTGCTAGCGGGACGTCCTGAGGGTGTAGCTGCTGGGTGCTAGCGGGACGTCCTGAGGGTGTAGCTGCTTGGTGCTGGTGCTAGCGGGACGTCCTGAGGGTGTAGCTGCTGGGTGCTAGCGGGACGTCCTGAGGGTGTAGCTGCTGGGTGCTAGCGGGACGTCCTGAGGGTGTAGCTGCTTGGTGCTAGCGGGACGTCCTGAGGGTGTAGCTGCTAGGTGCTAGCGGGACGTCCTGAGGGTGTAGCTGCTTGGTACTTGCAGGACGTCCTGAGGGTGTAGCTGCTGGGTGCTAGCGGGACGTCCTGAGGGTGTAGCTGCTTGGTACTAGCAGGACGTCCTGAGGGTGTAGCTGCTTGGTACTAGCAGGACGTCCAGTGGGTGTAGCTGCTGGGTGCTAGCGGGACGTCCAGTGGGTGTAGCTGCTGGGTGCTAGCAGGACGTCCAGTGGGTGTAGCTGCTGGGTGCTAGCAGGACGTCCAGTGGGTGTAGCTGCTGGGTGCTAGCGGGACGTCCAGTGGGTGTAGCTGCTTGGTACTAGCAGGACGTCCAGTGGGTGTAGCTGCTTGGTACTAACAGGACGTCCTGAGGGTGTAGCTACTTGGTACTAGCAGGACGTCCAGTGGGTGTAGCTGCTTGGTACTAGCAGGACGTCCAGTGGGTGTAGCTGCTTGGTACTAGCAGGACGTCCAGTGGGTGTAGCTGCTTGGTGCTAGCGGGACGTCCTGAGGGTGTAGCTGCTTGGTGCTAGCGGGACGTCCTGAGGGTGTAGCTGCTTGGTGCTAGCGGGACGTCCTGAGGGTGTAGCTGCTTGGTGCTAGCGGGACGTCCTGAGGGTGTAGCTGCTGGGTGCTAGCAGGACGTCCTGAGGGTGTAGCAGCTTGGTACTAACAGGACGTCCTGAGGGTGTAGCTGCTTGGTACTAGCAGGACGTCCAGTGGGTGTAGCTGCTGGGTGCTAGCGGGACGTCCAGTGGGTGTAGCTGCTGGGTGCTAGCAGGACGTCCAGTGGGTGTAGCTGCTGGGTGCTAGCAGGACGTCCAGTGGGTGTAGCTGCTGGGTGCTAGCGGGACGTCCAGTGGGTGTAGCTGCTTGGTACTAGCAGGACGTCCAGTGGGTGTAGCTGCTTGGTACTAGCAGGACGTCCAGTGGGTGTAGCTGCTTGGTACTAGCAGGACGTCCAGTGGGTGTTGCTGCTTGGTACTAACAGGACGTCCTGAGGGTGTAGCTACTTGGTACTAGCAGGACGTCCAGTGGGTGTAGCTGCTTGGTACTAGCAGGACGTCCAGTGGGTGTAGCTGCTTGGTACTAGCAGGACGTCCAGTGGGTGTAGCTGCTTGGTACTAGCAGGACGTCCAGTGGGTGTAGCTGCTTGGTACTAGCAGGACGTCCAGTGGGTGTAGCTGCTTGGTACTAACAGGACGTCCAGTGGGTGTAGCTGCTTGGTACTAGCAGGACGTCCTGAGGGTGTAGCTGCTTGGTACTAGCAGGACGTCCTGAGGGTGTAGCTGCTTGGTACTAGCACGACGTGCTCAGGGTGTAGCTGCTTGGTACTAGCAGGACGTCCAGTGGGTGTAGCTGCTTGGTACTAGCAGGACGTCCTGAGGGTGTAGCTGCTTGGTACTAGCAGGACGTCCTGAGGGTGTAGCTGCTTGGTACTAGCAGGACGTCCTGAGGGTGTAGCTGCTTGGTACTAGCAGGACGTCCTGAGGGTGTAGCTGCTTGGTACTAGCAGGACGTCCTGAGGGTGTAGCTGCTTGGTACTAGCAGGACGTCCTGAGGGTGTAGCTGCTTGGTACTAGCAGGACGTCCTTAGGGTGTAGCTGCTTGGTACTAGCAGGACGTCCTGAGGGTGTAGCTGCTGCCACAGCCCCCCATCACCCACCCCACATCCCCCATCACCCTCCCCACAGCCCCCATCACCCTCCCCACAGCCACTTCCCCCACACAAGCAAGGGATGAGCCCCACGCCACACTGCCCAACCTGACCACTTCAATCACACACAAATGAGATTAAACGCAGCTCGCGGCCCGACCCCTAAGCCCAGGCTAAGTGTAACGCCGTGTTGAATTTCAGAATAAATGGTTGATTGGGATTAAATGACCACGTGAATGGTAACGAGTACGAGGCAAAATATCAGCGTCAGTTGCCAAAGAGAGGCTGCCACATCAATCGTTGAGGCGAACACCTTGTTTGAAAGAGCAAGTTAGTCGCTGCCTAGGGAATGGTCACGTGACTAATGCATGGTAAACAGGCAAGTGATGATGAACGAGAGTAGCAGTCAACACGCAAAACTACACGCACTAATATTTTAAAGAGTAATCATCTCTCGTTACTGCACATTAAAGACTGAGGAGCATATAATTATTATGTGACACACACACACACACACACACACACACACACACACACACACACACACACACACACACAAACACACACACACACAATCTCATATCTTCAAGTGTAGATATGATAGAGCCCAATAGGCTCAGGAATCTGTACACCTGTTGATTGACGGTTGAGAGGCGGGACCAAAGAGCCAGAGCTCAACCCCCGCAAACACAACTAGGTGAGTACAACTAGGCGAGTACACACACACACACACGCACACACGCACGCACGCACGCACGCACGCACGCACGCACGGACTCGCGTGCGGCTTTCACAAAGCCTGGAGTTAGAGTATCACGCATATAAAATCAAGATAAATCACCTCCATATTTCACCTACACAAAAATTCATTATACGGACACAACGAATATCGAATGTTTGTTTGTTTTAAATGAAATACGAGTTAATTTATCTTCACCTCTGCTTCTTGGAACCCGTGTCGTAGCCCGGGGGGGGGGGCAACAGGACACGCTGAGGCTGTCTTCTTCAACACCAAGAGGCTCAAGACTTTTCACAGACCTTGACAAACACGTTCAGAAGATATCTGATCAACCAAGCTGCGAGCAGCTGTGTCCAACAGCCTGGTGGATCAGACCGCCAGCCTCGACATTGATCGGCAAAAGGTAGATAGCCAATAATCGAATGGTGTTTTAACCCATAATTAACAAGCGTTTTTATATTTATTATTCAAACAGGTGACACGACTCAAAATGTGGATGTACGAAGTCACAGTTAATGGTATTACCTGGAAGCCGGCGAACACGTCCAAACAAATGAACAAATCCACAAGGGCCGTGAAGAGGATTCGAACCTGCGTCCGGGGAGCATCCCAGACACTGCCTTAATCGACTGAGCTACGACAGGGTAAAAAGGGTTGAAACCGAAGTTCTACTGAACTTACTGGATCCCGTAGCCTCTCCGAGGCACAAACCAGGCTTTTACACAACCCCCCCTCCCCCTGCACCCGAGCTATGTCATAGTGGCTCTTGTGGATTTGTTCATTTGATGCATCACGTTATTGTGATCTCTGTGTGTGACGTCCAAACACTGACGTGTTGGACACAGCTTCCTCTCCCAATAATGTTCTGGTCGAGCCAAAATATTGGTGGCAATGACCTGGTCCACAGCCCATGGCAACTGCCTCACTATCCAGCAGCACACAACACCACTAAACCAATAGCCAATATTCCCACTTTTAACAAATCTAACGCGAAACGGATCCGTTTAACGCCTTTTCCAATAATTTCAACAAGTCAGAATACAAAAGTTATATAAATATAAAAGACCCAGAGGCACCCATCGAGAAAATTGAGCCGTACTCTGCCTTGTTTGTGTGTACTCTAGTTGTGTTGACGGGGCCGGGCTTAAGCTCTTGGGTCCTACCTGTCAATAGTCAACTCATTGGTGAACAAGTTTTGGGCTTGTCAAATCTTCATTTCAATCCGTGAATGAAGCTTCACCAATCATTCCACTTCTCAGTTTCTCTGATAATGAGGTTTATCATACTATTATCCACTATCTAAAAGCTAAGAACGGACGAAATCGTGACTATTGAAGATAGTCACAATAGGTACTACCTGAACAGGTGCATGGGGTTGTATTGTCACACTGATAACAGTGTGTTACACACTAACACACACACACACACACACACACACACACACACACACACACACACACACACACACACACACACACACACGCACACACGCACACACGCACACACGCACACACGCACACACGCACACACACACACACACGCACACACGCACGCGCACACACACACACACACAACCACTCAAAGCATTACCATCTTCCGCCATAAGAATCTACCATCATACAATACCTTATAAATCCTGCACCACTACCTCAACCATACCACTATACCCTGTTATCCACTACACCAACCTTGTATACCCCTATACCTTGTATAGGGGTATACACTGTATACCACTACACTGTATACCACTACACCAACCCTGTATACCACTATAACATGTTTACCAACATTACAATGTATACTATACCCAGTACCCCACCATACCCAGCCCCCACCACCGTTTACCCCCCTCCCCCCCACATAGCCACTATACACCAGGTATACACTCTACAACAATAACAACGTAAGCCTATACAACAAAATCCACATATAAGTAACAAGCCGATTAAGAGGAAACTCTCCAATTAGAGTTTGCAACTCTTGTTATCTTGCGACTCTTGTTATCTTGCTATATCATAGTTCACAATACTACACACATAATACACTCACAATACATACGAACTAAAGCCTAAGCATGACTATTATAGTAAACATCTTGAGATTATCTTGAGATGGTTTCGGGGCTTAGCGTCCCCGCGGCCCGGTCCTCGATCAGGCCTCGTTTTTGTTACACACCCCCAGGAAGCAGCCCGTAGCAGCTGTCTAACTCCCAGGTACCTATTTACTGCCAGGTGAACACGGGAAATCAGGGTGAAAGAAATATTTTGCCCATTTGTTTCCGCCTCCACCGGGGATCGAACCCGGAACCTCAGGACTATGAATCCGAGGCGCTGTCCACTCAGCTGTCAGGCACCGTAACGTGAAGCCCCCATATTTGATAAACCGAATATTATACAATACATAATGATTGTAGTATATTATCTCATACAATGTTGCATTTGACCTCAATGATTGTAATACAATACTACGGATCAACACCTTCCCTCACACGCACCAATGGTGAGCCTCCCTCACCCTCACACCACTCCTCATGCGTCTAGCTCCTGACAGTTGAGTGGACTGCGCTTCGGATTCATAGTCCTGAGGTTCCGGATTCGATCCCCGGTGGAGGTGGAAATAAATGGGGGTTTCTATAACTTTGATGCGCCTGTTCACCTAGCAGTAAATAGGTACCTGAGAGTTAGACAGCTGCTACGAGCTGCTTCCTTGGGGGGAGGGGGGGTAACAAAAAGGAAGCCTGATCGAGGACCGGGCCGCAGGGACGCTAAGCCCCGAAATCATCTCAAGATAACTTCAAGATAGCCATCTGCTCTCCTTACCTCATCCTGTGTCGCTACCCCCTTCCCCCCCCCTCCCCAACTCTACACCTTGCTAGTCCCCCCTCATCTTCCCCCACCAGACGTCCGTTTCCCCCAGTAATAAAACTGCTCACCAATGCCCATAACTGTGGCCATTAGCATCGTATCCTTCATAAAGGGCGCCAAATGGCAGTCTAGGCCCCCCCCCCTTGTCCTCAGATTCCAACAACTTGTCTAGGCCTCCATTACCGCCACCTAAACCAGGATTAGTGCGTCCATCATTACCCAATTAATGAAGATGAAGAAGTGGGCTAATGGCCTCCCTGAGGAGGTATATTAGCGGTTAATGTTATAATCTGATAAGTGATCTCCTTCAGGTGAAGATTAACGTCATGATGCATACATGGTCGCCTGATTCACACATTATAGTCGCCGGCTGATGCCACACTCCGGCCGGCGTGTTTCAGGTCTCCCCGCGGCCTTGACGGACAAGGGTGACGGGGAAGACACCTGCTTGATGGGGTTCTGGGAGTTCTTCTACTCCCCAAGCCCGGCCCGAGGCCAGACTTGACTTGTGAGGGTTTGGTCCACCAGGCTGTTGCTTGGAGCGGCCCTCAGGCCCACATACCCACCACAGCCCGGTTGGTCCGGCACTTTTTTTTTTTGTTAGAAAACAACTAGTTTTCTCTTGAATATGTTCAGGGTTATTCCGGCAATATTTCTTATGCTCGCTGGGAGGACGTTGAACAACCGCGGACCTCTGATGTTTATACAGTGTTCTCTGATTGTGCCTATGGCACCTCTGCTCTTCACTGGTTCTATTCTGCATTTTCTTCCATATCGTTCACTCCAGTATGTTGTTATTTTACTGTGTACATTTGGGACCAGGCCCTCAAGTATTTTCCATGTGTATATTATTTGGTATCTCTCTCGTCGCCTTTCTAGTGAGTACATTTGGAGAGCTTCGAGACGATCTCAATAATTTAGGTGCTTTATCGCGTCTATGCGTGCCGTATATGTTCTCTGTATTCCCTCTATTTCAGCAATCTCTCCTGCTCTGAAAGGGGAAGTGAGTACTGAGCAGTACTCGAGACGGGACAGCACAAGTGACTTGAAGAGTACAACCATTGTGATGGGATCCCTGGATTTGAAAGTTCTCGTAATCCATCCTATCATCTTTCTGGCTGTCACAATATTTGCTTGGTTAAGCTCCTTAAACGTAAGGTCGTCGGACATCATTATTCCCAAATCCTTGACATGCTGTTTTCCTACTATGGGCAGATTCGATTGTGTTTTGTACCCTGTATTATGTTTCAGGTCCTCATTTTTGCCGTACCAGAGTACCTGAAATTTATCACTGTTAAACATCATGTTATTTTCTGCTGCCCAATCGAAAACTTTGTTAATCTGCTTGTAGTTTTTCAATGTCTTCAGCAGAGGTAATTTTCATGCTGATTTTTGTGTCATCTGCAAAGGATGACACGAAACTGTGACTTGTATTTTTGTCTATATCTGATATGAGAATAAGGAACAGCAGTGGTGCAAGGACTGTACCTTGAGGTACATAACTTTTAGCTGCGCTTGGAGTCAATTTTATTTGATTGACTGTTACTCTGTGTTCTGTTCGACAGGAAATTCAGTATCCAGCGTCCTTCTTTACCAGTTATTCCCATTGACCTCATTTTGTGAGCTAACACTCCATGGTCACATTTGTCGAATGCCTTTCTATATAACATCTGCATTTTGCTTTTCGTCTAGAGCTTCTGTGATTTTGTCATAGTGGTTGAGTAACTGTGACAGACAGGATCTCCCCGCTCTAAATCTATGTTGTTCTGGGTGTAGCTCATTATTTTCCATAAAACTAGAAATTTGATTCCTAATCATTCAAAAACTTTATTATGTGTGATGTTAGTGCAACTCGTCTATAATTTTTTGCCAAGGCTTTACTCCCCCCTTGTGCAGAGGAGCTATATCTGCAGATTTAAGTGCTGCTGGTATTTTCCCTGTATCTAGGCTCTTTCTCCATATTACGCTGAGTGCTCGCGCTACTGGTACTTTACATTTCTTTATGAATATTGAATTCCACGAGTCCAGTCCAGGAGCTGAGTGCATAGGCATATTGTCAATTTCTCTTTCAAAGTTTTCCGAGTTCGTGTTAATATCGGTTATATTATCTGCAGCTTGAATGTCATTCATAAAGATCAACTTTCATGTTGTTTATTGGTGTGCTAAACATGGCCTCATACTGGCTTCTTAGAATTTCACTAATTTCTTTGTCCTCTGTGTACGTACGTTCAGTTGTAATTAAAGGTCCAATACTGGTGGAGGATTTTGATTTTGCGTATGTGAAAAAATATTTTGGATTTTTCTTTTACCTCTTGTATAGCATTCTGTTCCAATTCCATTTCCTCAGACTCGTATGATCGCTTTAACGTTTGTTCTATTTCCTCAATCTCCCTGCTTAGGCTTGTTTTCCTTGCTTGTGATAGTTGTGTCTGCCTAAGCATTTCCGTTATTTTTTTCCTTCTCCTGTACAGTCGTCTGCGTTCTCTTTCTAGAGTGGTCCTCTTTCTGCCCCTCCTCACAGGTACGTGCTTCAAGCAGACCTTGTAAGCTTCAGCTGTCAGTTGAGCTATTCCCTGTGTGGGCGTTTTGTCGCTTAAGACCGTCTCCCATTGAATGGTTGCAAGGTCTACATTTATTTTCCCCAGTCAATCCTCTTATTGTTGAAATTGAATTGAATATTCCTTCTTGCTTGTTGGGTCTCTTAGACCTACTACCGTTATTTATGCTAGTTCGCACATCAATGAGCTTATGGTCTGAGTATGTAGTATCTGAGATTGTGATGTCTCTGATTAGTTCTTCATTGTTTGTGACTAACAAGTTTAGTGTGTTTTCGTTCCTAGTTGGTTCTGTAATCTGTTGATTGAGCGAGAATTTGTCACAGAATCTCAAAAGTTCTCTGACCTGTGGTTGGTTATTTCCCGGGTCATTCCCTGCTATGATATTTGTGTTTGCTATTCTCCATCTTAGACTCGGTAAATTGAAATCTCCAAGGAAGATAATATCTGGAGCTGGGTTTGTTAGGTTATCAAGGATGTTCTTTATTTTGTGCATCTGTTCTGTGAATATCTCAACCGTTGTATCTGGCGGTTTATATATTAGAATAATAATTAGGTTTAGTTTCCTCATTTTTACGTGGGATATTTATTCTTACGTGGGATAAGACCCTATGTTTGCCTTGCTGAAGCCACAGGCCTACCTCAGGGATGGCCGGCCTCGCGTGGGCGTCTCCATACGGGCGTCCGCGGCCTCGCGCGGCCGTCCCCGCGGCCTCGCGCGGCCGTCCCCGCGGCCTCGCGCGGCCGTCCCCGCGGCCTCGCGCGGCCGTCCCCGCGGCCTCGCGCGGCCGTCCCGCGGCCTCGCGCGGCCGTCCCCGCGGCCTCGCGCGGCCGTCCCCGCGGCCTCGCGCGGCCGTCCCCGCGGCCTCGTGCGGCCGTCCCCGCGGCCTCGTGCGGCCGTCCCCGCGGCCTCGCGCGGCCGTCCGCTCACCGCACTCAACGGTTTAAAGAATCACTTCCCTGAATCCTGATGAAAGTCTCCATACTTCCATTTTTACTCGAATTTCCCCTCGTTTTACGACGTAAAACTTGCATTGTACCGACTTCTCTTTACCTAAAGACCTAAAGTTCATTTAGTCTTTGACACGTCTGAAACATGTCTTGAACTGGTATATATATATATTGGTCACACTTTATCGTCCCTTCACTAATACCTGGAGGCACACACTCTCTTCCTCAGATACGTTCGAGTCAGTCCATATTACGGCAGCTTTCTGCTGCAGCGGAAGTTGAATTAAACCCGAACTATATTTCGAACACAGTATTTCATTTCAAACACAGCATGTGATTTCGTACACGGCATGTGATTTCGTACACGGCATGTGATTTCGAACACGGCATGTGATTTCGAACACGGCATGTGATTTCGTACACGGCATGTGATTTCGTACACGGCATGTGATTTCGAACACGGCATGTGATTTCGAACACGGCATGTGATTTCGTACACGGCATGTGATTTCGAACACGGCATGTGATTTCGTACACGGCATGTGATTTCGTACACGGCATGTGATTTCGAACACGGCATGTGATTTCGAACACGGCATGTGATTTCGAACAAGGCATGTCATTTCGAACACAGTATGTCATTTCGAACACAGTATGTCATTTCGAACACAGTATGTCATTTCGAACACAGCATATAATTTCGAAAACAGTATATCATTTCGAACACAGCATGTCATTTCGAACACAGCATGTCATTTCGAACACAGCATGTCATTTCGAACACAGCATTTCATTTTGGTCTGAGTTATATTCGGACCCAGTGCGCGCTTCGCTGGGTCTCCGCCTGCGAGAGTTTGCGAAGAAAACTTAATCTATCATCTGGTATACAAATGCTCCCCTCCTCAGCTTTAAGCTTTTAAAGCTGAAGATTTGATCATTTCCATACCCAGTACACGACTTGGCTTTAAGAGGAGTCCAGTCAAGTGTGGATCCAATATAACCATATTCAGCCTTTCTCAAACCCCTCTGCAAGATCTCCTCAAATTATCACATGTATGAAGGAAGCTGAGGAAATATTATTTTTTGTATGTAAGCTGAGGAGAGTATGGATTTATAGCATATTTATAACAGCGATATTTATTAGATTTATAAGAGCGTGGACAATAGCAATATATATAATAGAATAGCTATATATGGCTTATATAACAGTAGCTCCTCCTCCTACATATAACAATAGCATATATAACAGCGTATAAAAGATTGGGTTAATAAACAATTAATAAGGCTACCGAATCTTTTTTCCAGCTGGTGGTAGTAACATAAATGTAAAATGTTAATAAGGATGTTCAATCCTGGTCATCAATGCCTCCTGATAGTAAGGGCAGGAGGCAACATATGTCCTTCAGCATCTAATAAAACCTTCACTTGTCACCGGGTTGTATAAACATTCCAGCCTTCATGTATCAGCCCTCAGATATTTAACTTTGGACATCAGTCAAGGGAAACTTCTACCAACAGTTCCGCGTAAGCTTTTTGGCATTTCTCAAGCCGACGAAAGCCCTCGGGCTCCCTCCAAAGTCCAAACGGAGGCCACTAACATCTATTAAAGTGGTCAGTCACTGTGAAGAGTAGAGAGGACGTCCGCATCAAACCCACGTTGTCTGGGTTATAAGAGCTACTCCCGGCTTGGATGGATTCCTCGACTTTACCTCCCACCACTCTTTCAGGGCTTTAATGGATCGCGCGCCTTCAATGCCGCCCCACTGTAATTTTTCGATATTGCCTTTTCCTACTTCGTAGAGAGGAGCTGCATTGGCTTATTTCCAAAATCTCTAGAATGACGCTGGAGAGACATTCTATCTTCCATGAAAAGGTTTTAGCCCGTCATGGTCCGAGTACGCAGCATCTTGTGAAGACTGAGTTTGAAGAGTTCGATTCAAGAATGGGACAATCAAAGCTGTTAGAGTCAGGTCTTGGAGCGGAGTAAACAGAACAATTACGAGTCAGGTCTTGGAGCAGAGTATACACTCTAGCAGTCAGGATCCACGTAGGAAGACACAACACTTGGGAGCCAAGTTATGAAACATGCAATACCCCTTGTTTTCGTGTCAAGTAATGCCGTACACAGAATCTTATGAGATTAGGTTCTGTAAATCAATAAAACATCGAGATATCTATCCTCCAACGAATACACATAATTAGCCTACACACCTGCACACACACACATACCTGGCTTGCACTCCAACACACACACGGCTGACACTCCAGCACACACACACGTAGCCCTCCTCTCCCTCAGCTCCCACAAACACGACTGGAACACCACCTAGCAGGCACATGGCATTTTTCTGAACAAATCCCTAATGAGTCTGTAGACGGCGCCTGTCACTTGCAGCCACAAGCAGTTAGTATTATGGTGGGACCCACACCGTACATGTGTGTGTGTGTGTGTGTGTGTGTGTGTGTGTGTGTGTGTGTGTGTGTGTGTGTGTGTGTGTGTGTGTGTGTGTGTGTGTGTGTGTGTGTGTGTGTGTATGTGGGTGGGTGTGCGTGTGTGGGTATGTGTGCGTATGTGGGTGGGTGTGTGTGTATGTGTGTGTGTGTGGGAGCTATATACTCTGATTAATGAATCATTTAAGCTTTTGGTTTGGGCGACAATGCAAGCTCGGTTACTTAGCAGACGTGTGAAACGGAAGACGAAACACACTGTGGCACACAAGCCTTAGAACTTCTCACTACTCTTAGTCTATCTTATATCCTTTTACAATACGAGTGGCTCCGTAGGACACGCTTCTCTCCTGGTCGTGTTCAAGTGGTTGGTTGGTTGTTAGTTTTCACTCATATGTATTGACATATACGCAAGTCACAGCACCTGAACACAAGTGAGAGAGAGAGAGAGAGAGAGAGAGAGAGAGAGAGAGAGAGAGAGAGAGAGAGAGAGAGAGAGAGAGAGAGAGAGAGAGAGAGAGAGACAGACAGACAGACAGACAGACAGACAGACAGACAGACAGACAGACAGACAGACACACACACACACACACACACACACACCTTACCCTTTCTTACCGCTTTTCAAACAAAATTTTATTCCAGTGCCGTTTGAGCTCCAGCAAATTTTATCGAATAAGGGGCAGAGGTCAATATGCTCCACGGACGGCTGAAGGGGCAGAGGTCAATATGCTCCACGGACGGCTAAGGGGCAGAGGTCAATATGCTCCACGGACGGCTGAGGGGCAGAGGTCAATATGCTCCACGGACGGCTGAGGGGCAGAGGTCAATATGCTCCACGGACGGCTGAAGGGCAGAGGTCAATATGCTCCACGGACGGCTGAGGGGCAGAGGTCAATATGCTCCACGGACGGCTGAAGGGCAGAGATCAATATGCTCCACGGACGGCTGAGGGGCAGAGGTCAATATGCTCCACGGACGGCAGAGGTCAATATGCTCCACGGACGGCTGAGGGGCTGAGGTCAATATGCTCCACAGACGGCTAAGGGGCAGAGGTCAATATACTTCACGGACGGCAGAGGTCACTATGCTCCACGGACGGCAGAGGTCACTATGCTCCACGGACGGCAGAGGGGCAGAGGTCAATATGCTCCACGGACGGCTAAGGGGCAGAGGTCAATATGCTCCACGGACGGCTTAGAGCGAGAGGTCAATATATAAATGTGGGAAGTAGGGTAAATAGATATACTAGGGTTAATATCTAGACGTCTGATGTGGATTACGCAGTTCAATGTTGGTCAACGAACCGTAGACTGTACACGTATTACTGATACGTGTACAGAGCAGCTACAGTAGACAGAACACACTGTACAGAGCAGCTACAGTAGACAGAACATACTGTACAGAGCAGCTACAGTAGACAGAACATACTGTACAGAGCAGCTACTGTAGACAGAACATACTATACAGAGCAGCTACAGTAGACAGAACATACTGTACAGAGCAGCTACAGTAGACAGAACATACTGTACAGAGCAGCTACAGTAGACAGAACACATTGTACAGAGCAGCTACAGTAGACAGAACACACTGTACAGAGCAGCTACAGTAGACAGAACACACTGTACAGAGCAGCTACAGTAGACAGAACACACTGTACAGAGCAGCTACAGTAGACAGAACATACTATACAGAGCAGCTACAGTAGACAGAACATACTGTACAGAGCAGCTACTGTAGACAGAACACACTATACAGAGCAGCTACAGTAGACAGAACACACTGTACAGAGCAGCTACAGTAGACAGAACACACTATACAGAGCAGCTACAGTAGACAGAACACACTGTACAGAGCAGCTACAGTAGACAGAACACACTATACAGAGCAGCTACTGTAGACAGAACATACTGTACAGAGCAGCTACTGTAGACAGAACATACTATACAGAGCAGCTACAGTAGACAGAACACATTGTACAGAGCAGCTACAGTAGACAGAACACACTGTACAGAGCAGCTACTGTAGACAGAACACACTGTACAGAGCAGCTACAGTAGACAGAACATACTGTACAGAGCAGCTACTGTAGACAGAACATACTGTACAGAGCAGCTACAGTAGACAGAACATACTGTAAAGAGCAGCTACAGTAGACAGAACATACTATACAGAGCAGCTACAGTAGACAGAACACACTGTACAGAGCAGCTACTGTAGACAGAACATACTGTACAGAGCAGCTACAGTAGACAGAACATACTGTACAGAGCAGCTGCTGTAGACAGAACATACTGTACAGAGCAGCTACAGTAGACAGAACACACTGTACAGAGCAGCTACAGTAGACAGAACATACTGTACAGAGCAGCTACTGTAGACAGAACATACTGTACAGAGCAGCTACAGTAGACAGAACATACTGTACAGAGCAGCTACAGTAGACAGAACATACTATACAGAGCAGCTACTGTAGACAGAACACACTATACAGAGCAGCTACTGTAGACAGAACACACTGTACAGAGCAGCTACAGTAGACAGAACATACTGTACAGAGCAGCTACAGTAGACAGAACATACTGTACAGAGCAGCTACAGTAGACAGAACATACTGTACAGAGCAGCTACAGTAGACAGAACATACTGTACAGAGCAGCTACTGTAGACAGAACATACTGTACAGAGCAGCTACAGTAGACAGAACATACTGTACAGAGCAGCTACTGTAGACAGAACATACTGTACAGAGCAGCTACAGTAGACAGAACATACTGTACAGAGCAGCTACAGTAGACAGAACATACTGTACAGAGCAGCTACTGTAGACAGAACATACTGTACAGAGCAGCTACAGTAGACAGAACATACTGTACAGAGCAGCTACAGTAGACAGAACATACTGTACAGAGCAGCTACTGTAGACAGAACATACTGTACAGAGCAGCTACAGTAGACAGAACATACTGTACAGAGCAGCTACAGTAGACAGAACATACTGTACAGAGCAGCTACTGTAGACAGAACATACTGTACAGAGCAGCTACAGTAGACAGAACATACTGTACAGAGCAAGTACAGTAGACAGAACACACTGTACAGAGCAGCTACTGTAGACAGAACATACTATACAGAGCAGCTACTGTAGACAGAACACACTGTACAGAGCAGCTACTGTAGACAGAACATACTATAAAGAGCAGCTACAGTAGACAGAACATACTGTACAGAGCAGCTACAGTAGACAGAACATACTATACAGAGCAGCTACTGTAGACAGAACATACTGTACAGAGCAGCTACAGTAGACAGAACACACTGTACAGAGCAGCTACAGTAGACAGAACACACTGTACAGAGCAGCTACAGTAGACAGAACATACTATACAGAGCAGCTACTGTAGACAGAACATACTGTACAGAGCAGCTACAGTAGACAGAACATACTGTACAGAGCAGCTACAGTAGACAGAACATACTATACAGAGCAGCTACTGTAGACAGAACACACTGTACAGCCCGTCCACTTGCCACTCCGTAAAATAATCAAACCTTTTAACCTAACCTGAAACACAGGAACCCAAGCAACCCACCCAACCTATCGAGTCTTATGCATAGAAAACGCAGGTATTGTAAGCCGTTACTTTTCACAGTAGGTTGGTAACGTCCGTCACAATAACGTAACAAACGCAACCTATATTAATTGTGAGGATTAGTTGTAGTTTAAGCGGGCACTCACAACCATACATCGTAGCTATAATACTGTAATTACAACACTTCTCTTTGTAACAAATTGGATGCAAATTAAAACATTAACCATTGCATCATAAATGTAAATTGTTTAGCCCATTGCAGCACCTGAAGACAATTTCTTAACCCATTATGTGACTGTAATCTTGTGTTAAATTAATCATATCTGAGATTAGACTGTGGATGTGTGTGTTAACAAAATGTAACTTGTGCCTTAGTGCTGTATCGTGCTGTATTGTGCTGTAGCGTGCTGTAGTGTGCTGTAGTGTGCTGTAGTGTGCTGTAGTGTGCTGTATCGTGCTGTAGTGTGCTGTAGCGTGCTGTATTGTACTGTATCGTGCTGTAACTAAGCTAATAATAGGGGGTTCAGTTGCTCACACCACTGTACCACTGGGTATGGACTAACACTCCAGTGATTACAGTTTGACGGGTTTAGAGTGGTGTTTAAAGACTAAAGCCCCTCTGTGACTCTAGATACATGAGGTGCTCAACACACTGATGTGCTCAACACATGAGGTGCTCAACACGTAAGGAGCTCAACACACTGGCGTGCTCAACACATGACGTCCTCAACACATGAAGTGCTCACCACATAAGGTGCTCAACACATGAGGTGCTCACCACATGAGGTGCTCACCACATGAGGTGCTCACCACATAAGGTGCTCACCACAGGAGGTGCTCAACACAGGAGGTGCTCAACACATGAGGTGCTCAACACACTGACGTCCTCAACACACTGACGTTCTCAACACACTGACGTCCTCAACACATGAGGTGCTCAACACATAAGGGGCTCAACACATGAGGTGCTCAACACATAAGCTCAACACATGAGGTGCTCAACACATAAGAAGCTCACCACATGAGGTGCTCAACACATAAGGTGCTCAACACATGACGTGCTCAACACATGAGGTGCTCAACACATAAGGTGCTCAACACATGAGGTGCTCAACACATAAGGTGCTCAACACATAAGGTGCTCAACACATGAGGTGCTCAACACATGAGGTGCTCAACACATGAGGTGCTCAACACATAAGGTGCTCAACACATGAGGTGCTCAACACATAAGGTGCTCAACACATGAGGTGCTCAACACATGAGGTGCTCAACACATGAGGTGCTCAACACATAAGGTGCTCAACACATAAGGTGCTCACCACATGAGGTGCTCAACACATGAGGTGCTCAACACATGAGGTGCTCAACACATGAGGTGCTCAACACATAAGGTGCTCAACACATGAGGTGCTCAACACATGAGGTGCTCAACACATGAGGTGCTCAACACATGAGGTGCTCAACACATGAGGTGCTCAACACATGAGGTGCTCAACACATGAGGTGCTCAACACATAAGGTGCTCAACACATAAGGTGCTCAACACATGAGGTGCTCAACACACCTCGCCACACCGTGCTCAACAATACGGCCTAGGCCTGGCCTCCAGCTGCTTCACTCACTCATGACTCATCGTCAGTTACTGGGCTTTCTCCGCCCCTGGCACATGTACTGATGACGTCATTAACGGCGGGATGGGCAGGGCTTGATTGTTAAGGGGAAGTGGGGAGGGGGGAGGGGGAGGGGAAAAGAGTGGGGGAGGGAGACGAGAGGATGAGGGGAAGATTGGGATGAGGGGAAGAGTGGGATCAGGGTGAGTACGGGATGAGACTGCGGGGGAGGGGGTGCTTGGGGAGGTGCTACTGGGGTAGGGGGGAGAGTAAGGAGGGGGGGAGAGAGGGAGGGAGGGAGGGAGGGGGGGGGGGGGAGGTGGGAGGGGGGAGGTGGGAGGGGGGAGGTGGGAGGGGGGAGGTGGGAGGGGGGAGGGGGGAGAGTGGGGGAGGGGGGAGAGTGGGGGTGGAGACGAGAGGATGAAGGGAAGATTGGGATCAGGGTGAGTACGGGATGAGACTGGGGAGGATGGGGTGCTTGGGGAGGTGCGACTGGGGTAAGGGGGAGAGTGAGGATGGGGGGGAAGAGTGTGAGGAGGGAGGAGAGTGTGAGGGGGAAGGAGTGTGTGCCGAGGGGCAAAGAGTGAGGAGGGGGGGGGAAGAGTGAGGAGGGGGGGGGAAGAGGTTAAGGAGAGTGAGGTAGCAGGGACTCCCCACCTCCACACACACACACACACACACACACACACACACACACACACACAGGTTCAGCAGTACTGGTGGCATATGTAACACGTATTTGTTCAAGTTTCGCATTTAAATGATGTGTTTGTTTTCAGATGCACGCGGCTCTCCTCACTGTGATGCAGTACTTGGCCAACGCTCCGTGTAAGCCCGCCAGCCTTCAACCAGTGCAACTCTTGCCAAATTCTTTCATCATTTGTTGTGTAAGTTGATGGTGAACGTATTACCGATGTCCCGTGACTATATTTCTTAATAAAGCGCTTCCTGCTGGCTAAATGATCTCGGTGGAACAGACTGGCAGCCAGGCAGAGGCTTGCTAGCAGGGAGAGCCGTGGCGGTACTCTCTGGATCACGCAGACCACTCACACAACAGACTAGCAACATACACACACAGGAATGAATACTTACACATACACGATGATGAATTGTAATAGCAGGTCCTAGCGCCTGGTCCCAGGGCGTGGTCCCAGGGCGTGGTCCCAGGGCGTGGTCCCAGGGCGTGGTCCCAGGGTCTGGTCCCAGGGCCTGGTCCCAGGGCCTGGTCCCTGGGACCTATACTAACATCACTTCACCTAAAAATTCTAAGATACCTGCCAGACGTGTCAGTCACACCTCGTAAGTTTATCTTATATCATAATTAAAACGCTGCGAAACTGTCTGCATTAGAAACCTCATTGAGTTTAAACATGATAAATTGTGTTGATTGTTGAACAAGTGAACTCAATTAACACCTCACAAGGGTATGACTCGTCCAAGCCAAAACAGTCTTTTGGGTAGGGCTCGTCCAAGCCAGTAGTCACTTGGGTAGGGCTCGTCCAAGCCAGTAGAGTCACTTGGGTAGGGCTCGTCCAAGCCAGTAGTCACTTGGGTAGGGCTCGTCCAAGCCAGTAGAGTCACTTGGGTAGGGCTCGTCCAAGCCAGTAGTCACTTGGGTAGGGCTCGTCCAAGCCAGTAGTCACTTGGGTAGGGCTCGTCCAAGCCAGTAGAGTCACTTGGGTAGGGCTCGTCCAAGCCAGTAGTCACTTGGGTAGGGCTCGTCCAAGCCAGTAGAGTCACTTGGGTAGGGCTCGTCCAAGCCAGTAGAGTCACTTGGGTAGGGCTCGTCCAAGCCAGTAGAGTCACTTGGGTAGGGCTCGTCCAAGCCAGTAGTCACTTGGGTAGGGCTCGTGCAAGCCAGTAGTCACTTGGGTACGACTCGTCCAAGCCAGTAGTCACTTGGGTACGACTCGTCCAAGCCAGTAGTCACTTGGGTACGACTCGTCCAAGCCAGTAGTCACTTGGGTAGGACTCGGCCAAGCCAGTAGTCACTTGGGTAGGACTCGGCCAAGCCAGTAGTCACTTGGGTACGACTCGGCCAAGCCAGTAGTCACTTGGGTAGGACTCGGCCAAGCCAGTAGTCACTTGGGTAGGGCTCGGCCAAGCCAGTAGTCACTTGGGTACGACTCGTCCAAGCCAGTAGTCACTTGGGTACGACTCGTCCAGGCCAGTAGTCACTTGGGTAGGACTCGGCCAAGCCAGTAGTCACTTGGGTACGACTCGTCCAAGCCAGTAGTCACTTGGGTAGGACTCGTCCAAGCCAGTAGTCGCGGAGCTACCGTGGTGCAGACACTCACCATACACCGTAAGATTGCTCGAGGTACCGTGAGTGCAGGGAGGTGCTCTTGTTGATACACACTGTTAATATTATGTTGATGGTCCTTTCCTCCGGTACGTTAGTGAACACACTTTCAAAGTCAAGGGAAGTGGGTACTCGCCTAATTGTGCTTGCGGGGGTTGAGCTTTGGCTCTTTGGTCCCGCGCCTCAACTGTCAATCAATTGGTGTACAGGTTCCTGAGCCTACTGGGCTCTATCATATCTACACTTGAAACTGTGTATGGAGTCAGCCTCCACCACATCACTGCCTAATGCATTCCATCTGTTAACTACTCTGACGCTGAAAAAGTTCCTTCTAACGTCTCTGTGGCTCATATGGGTACTCAGTTTCCACCTGTGTCCCCTTGTTCGCGTCCCACCAGTGTTGAATAGTTTATCCTTGTTTACCCGGTCGATTCCTCTGAGGATTTTGTAGGTTGTGATCATGTCTCCCCTTGCTCTTCTGTCCTCCAGGGTCGTAAGGTGCATTTCCCGCAGCTTTTCCTCGTAACTTATGCCTCTTAGTTCCGGGACTAGCCTAGTGGCATACCTTTGGACTTTTTCCAGCTTCGTCTTGTGTTTGACAAGGTACGGGCTCCATGCTGAGGCCGCATACTCTTGGATTGGTCTTTCATATGTGGTATACAAGATTCTGAATGATTCTTTATACAGGTTCCTGAAAGCTGTTCTGATGTTAGCCAGCCTCGCATATACCGCAGACGTAATTCTATTTATGTGGGCTTCAGGAGACAGGTTTGGTGTGATATCAACTCCTGGATCTTTCTCTCTGTCCGTTTCATTAAATACTTCATCTCCTATTCTGTATCCTGTGTCTAGCCTCCTGTTTCCACTGCCTAGTTTCATTACTTTGCATTTACTCGGGTTGAACTTCAACAGCCATTTGTTGGACCATTCACTCAGTCTGTCTAGGTCATCTTGTAGCCTCCTACTATCATCCTCTGTTTCAATCCTCCTCATAATTTTTGCATCATCAGCAAACATTGAGAGAAACGATTCTATACCCTCTGGGAGATCATTTACATATATCAGAAACAGTATAGGTCCAAGGACTGACCCCTGCGGGACTCCACTTGTAACGTCTCGCCAATCTGAGACCTCACCCCTCACACTGACTCGTTGTCTCCTGTTGCTTAGGTACACTCCTTTATCCAATGAAGTACCTTCCCTCTCACACCGGCCTGCATCTCCAGCTTTTTCACTAGACTCTTGTGTGGTACTGTATCAAAGGCTTTCTGACAATCCAAAAATATGCAGTCTGCCCACCCTTCTCTTTCTTGCCTGGTCGTAGAATTCAAGTAACCCTGTGAGGCAGGACCTGCCATCCCTGAACCCATGTTGATGCTGTGTTACAAAGTTCTTTCGCTCCAGATGCTCCACTAGCTTTCTTCGCACAATCTTCTCCATCAGCTTGCATGGTATGCAGGTTAGGGACACTGGCCTGTAGTTCAGTGCCTCCTGTCTATCCCCTTTCTTGTATATCGGGACCTACCTACCTTACCTTGAGGTGCTTCCGGGGCTTAGTGTCCCCGCGGCCCGGTCGTCGACCAGGCCTCCTGGTTGCTGGACTGATCAACCAGGCTGTTAGACGCGGCTGCTCGCAGCCTGACGTATAAGTCACAGCCTGGTTGATCAGGTATCCTTTGGAGGTGCTTATCCAGTTCTCTCTTGAACACTGTGAGGGGTTTGCCAGTTATGCCCCTTATGTATAGTGGAAGCGTGTTGAACAGTCTCGGGCCTCTGATGTTGATAGAGTTCTCTCTCAGAGTACCTGTTGCACCTCTGCTTTTCAACGGGGGTATTCTGCACATCCTGCCATGTCTTCTGGTCTCATGTGGTGTAATTTCTGTGTGCAGGTTTGGGACCAGCCCCTCTATTATTTTCCACGTGTAAATTATTATGTATCTCTCCCGCCTGCGCTCAAGGGAGTACAGATTTAGGCTCTTTAGTCGGTCCCAGTAATTTATATGTTTTACTGAGTGGATTCTAGCAGTAAAGGATCTCTGCACGCTCTCTAGGTCAGCAATTTCTCCAGCTTTGAAAGGGGCTGTCATTGTGCAGCAGTACTCCACTCTAGATAGCACAAGCGTTTTGAAAAGTATCATCATCGGTATAGCATCTCTAGTGTGAAAAGTTCTTGTTATCCAACCTGTCATTTTTCTTGCAGTTGTGACGGCTACTTTATTGTGTTCTTTAAAGGTAAGGTCTTCCGACATGAGTACACCCAGGTCCTTTACATTGCCTTTTCGTTCTATGTTATGATTTGCCTGAGTTTTGTACGTGGTTTCTGTTTTTATATTTTCAATTTTTCCGTAGCGCATGAGCTGAAACTTATCCTCGTTGAATACCATATTATTTTCTGTAGCCCATAGAAAGACCTGATCTACATCTGATTGGAGGTTTGCCGTGTCCTCTATGTTGCCAACTCTCATGAAAATCCTAGTGTCATCTGCAAAGGATGATACAGTGCTATAGGTTGTGTTCTGGTCTATGTCCGATATGAGGATGAGAAAAAGTACTGGAGCAAGCACAGTACCCTGGGGGACTGAGCTCTTCACGGTTGATGGGCTGGATTTTATTTTGTTGACTATTACACACTGGGTTCTGTCAGTCAGGAAATTGTAGATCCATCTGCCTATTTTCCCGGTAATTCCTTTTGAACGCGGGACTACGTTAGCTGCTTTCCAAATTTCTGGCAGTTCCCCAGAAATTCTAAGTGTGAAGTGCGAAGTGTGCGTGTGTACTCACCTAGTTGTACTCACCTAGTTGTGATTGCGGGGGTTGAGCTCTGGCTTTTTGGTCCCGCCTCTCAACCGTCAATCAACAGGTGTACAGATTCCTGAGCCTATCGGGCTCTGTCATATCTACATTTGAAACTGTGTATGGAGTCAGCCTCCACCACATCACTTCCTAATGCATTCCATTTGTCAACCACTCTGACACTAAAAAAGTTCTTTCTATATCTGTGTGGCTCATTTGGGCACTCAGTTTCCACCTGTGTCCCCTTGTGCGTGTTCCCCTTGTGTTAAATAGACTGTCTTTATCTACCCTATCAATTCCCTTCAGAATCTTGAATGTGGTGATCATGTCCCCCTAACTCTTCTGTCTTCCAGCGAAGTGAGGTTTAATTCCCATAGTCTCTCCTCGTAGCTCATACCTCTCAGCTCGGGTACTAGTCTGGTGGCAACCTTTGAACCTTTTCCTGTTTAGTCTTATCCTTGACTAGATATGGACTCCATGCTGGGGCTGCATACTCCAGGATTGGCCTGACATATGTGGTATACAAAGTTCTGAATGATTCTTTACACAAGTTATCCACACACACACAAGTGTGTGTGTGTGTGTGTACTCACCTAGTTGTACTCACCTAGTTGTGTTTGCGGGGGTTGAGCTCTGGCTCATTGGTCCCGCCTCTCAACCGTCAATCAACAGGTGTACAGATTCCTGAGCCTATCGGGCTCTGTCATATCTACATTTGAAACTGTGTATGGAGTCAGCCTCCACCACATCACTTCCTAATGCATTCCATTTGTCAACCAGTGTGTGTGTGTGTGTGTGTGTGTGTGTGTGTGTGTGTGTGTGTGTGTGTGTGTGTGTGTGTGTGTGTGTGTGTGTGTGTGTATTAGTTTAAATTAACTCTATAAATTTTCACCCGAGAGAATATTAGAAAACGGGATGAATGAGCCTCATTATTTTGTTACCCGGAAGGTGAACAAATCTCATTTTCTATGTAAATAAGAGATGATTCGAGCGACAGCTCCGAGTTCTGAGCTCCGAAGCTTTTGGCAAATGTCCCGGAGCCTTTTGGGAAGCCTCAAAGGCCACCATCACCACTGCAAACACGGTGGGGGGGGAGGGGGGGAACCTGTTCCTCAGGCTAGTGGGGGGGATGCTGCACCAAGGACATGGGATGGGATGCTGCACCAAGGACAAGGACAGATGGGATGGCACCAAGATGCTGCACCAAGGACAGATGATGGGATGTTGCACCAAGATGGGATGCTGCACCAAAGACAGATGATGGGATGCTGCACCAAGGACAGATGATGGGATGCTGCACCAAGATGGGATGCTGCACCAAGGACATGGGATGGGATGCTGCACCAAGGACATAGGATGGGATGCTACATCAAGGACAGATGATGGGATGCTGCACCAAGGACAGATGGGATGGGATGCTGCACCAAGGACAGATGGGATGGGATGTTGCACCAAGGACAGATGATGGGATGCTGCACCAAGGACAGATGATGGGATGCTGCACCAAGGACAGATGATGGGATGCTACACCAAGGACATGGGATGGGATGCTGCACCAAGGACAGATGATGGGATGTTGCACCAAGATGGGCTGCATGATGGGATGCTGCACTAAGGACAGATGATGGGATGCTGCACCAAGATGGGATGCTGCACCAAGGACATGGGATGGGATGCTGCACCAAGGACATAGGATGGGATGCTACATCAAGGACAGATGATGGGATGCTGCACCAAGGACAGATGGGATGGGATGCTGCACCAAGGACAGATGGGATGGGATGTTGCACCAAGGACAGATGATGGGATGCTGCACCAAGGAGATGGTATGCTACATCAAGGACAGATCATTTCCTCTTAACTCCCTGCTGGAGGTTCCAAGAATCACGGCCTGGTCAATCAACTTGTTTGTGTTAAAAGCTCGCAGGCTGACCTTGACACTACAGTCAGGCTAATCAGGAATAAACCAATTAATCTTGAAGACACTCGGGAGACCTGGTAATAATCCCATTATAATTAATAGTGTATTTACAGAGCCCTTAGCATTATAAACTTAAGAGCCACCGTACATGACACGATGATGGCACCCTGACCTCCTCATGGGGGCTGGTAACTGCGTAGTCTGGCCAGCCTGGCATTGGTGTAAAGAACAGTTTCAGTGTGAATATTTGCATCCTGTCTCCCGGTATTTTCCTGGTGTGTCATCCTCGCCCGAGTCCCTCCACTGATTGCTGGCTTGTAGGAGGTCACCACACTGTAAGTGTATGTGGGCAGTCTGTGGTGGGCTGGGAATGTGGGTAGTCTGTGGTGGGCTGGGAATGTGGGCAGTCTGTGGTGGGCTGGGAATGTGGGCAGTCTGTGGTGGGCTGGGAATGTGGGTAGTCTGTGGTGGGCTGGGAATGTGGGCAGTCTGTGGTGGGCTGGGAATGTGGGTAGTCTGTGGTGGGCTGGGAATGTGGGTAGTCTGTGGTGGGCTGGGAATGTGGGTAGTCTGTGGTGGGCTGGGAATGTGGGTAGTCTGTGGTGGGCTGGGAATGTGGGTAGTCTGTGGTGGGCTGGGAATGTGGGTAGTCTGTGGTGGGCTGGGAATGTGGGTAGTCTGTGGTGGGCTGGGAATGTGGGTAGTCTGTGGTGGGCTGGGAATGTGGGCAGTCTGTGGTGGGCTGGGAATGTGGGTAGTCTGTGGGGGCTGGGAATGTGGGCAGTCTGTGGTGGGCTGGGAATGTGGGTAGTCTGTGGTGGGCTGGGAATGTGGGTAGTCTGTGGTGGGCTGGGAATGTGGGTAGTCTGTGGTGGGCTGGGAATGTGGGCAGTCTGTGGTGGGCTGGGAATGTGGGCAGTCTGTGGTGGGCTGGGAATGTGGGCAGTCTGTGGTGGGCTGGGAATGTGGGCAGTCTGTGGTGGGCTGGGAATGTGGGTAGTCTGTGGTGGGCTGGGAATGTGGGTAGTCTGTGGTGGGCTGGGAATGTGGGCAGTCAATAGTCGCCACATTTTCTTGTGAAGTAGTTTCCTACACGTTAAATGTGGCAGGTTGTATATAGGAATACTGGTGAGAGGGAGGGAGGGGGGCGGCGTTTCTTGGGTCTGTTTTTGTTTCTTTATGTCTGGCCCCTCCCCCCCCCCCCCCCTCCCACCCCTCTCTCTCTCTCTCCCCCTCTCTCTCCTCTCTATCTCCCTCTCTCTCTCTCCCTCTCTCTCTTCCCCTCTCCCCCTCTCTCATGTACTCAGAATATAATAGTTCCCCTTTGGCGTCGAATCTGTTCTTCTTCGGTTTTCCTTAGCAGGGTGGAGGACAGGTTATCTTGAGACGATTTCGAGGCTGAGTGTCCCCGCGGCCCGGTCCTCGACCAGGCCTCCACCCCCGGGAAGCAGCCCGTGACAGTTGACTAACTCCCAGGTACCTATTTACTGCTAGGTAACAGGGGCATCAGAGTGAAAGAAACCCAGGACCACAGGATCACGCGTGCAGTGTCTTGTCCGCTCAGCCACCGGCTCCCTATACTGACAGTTGAAGTTAAGTGCTTTATGGTATTATGGACAATGTATGAATAGCAATATTTTTTTTAATTTACCCTAGATCAGTGATTAATAGTGTATATTCCTATAAGAAAAAGTGGTTTTAGAATTTTTTCAATATATTTAGCAAACTGTTTCCAGCGGGCAGTGCCCGACATCGTCATGGGGGTCAGCATGTGACCAGGGAGCCGGCGGCTGAGCGGACAGAACACTGGACGCGTGATCCTGTGGTCCCGGGTTCGATCCCGGGCGCCGGCGAGAAACAATAGGCAGAGTTTCTTTCACTCTGATGCCCCTGTTACCTAGCAGTAAATTGGTACTTGGGAGTTAATCAGCTGTCACGGGTTGCTTCCTGGGGGGTGGAGGCCTGGTCGAGGACCTGGCCGCGGGGACACTAAAGCCCCGAAATCATCTCAAGATAACCTCAAGATGGTATGCTGTTCTCTCTTGAATTTTGAAGACCTCGACCAACCTATGTCCGTTCAGTACCCCAAACAATTCCTCCTGCACAGTTGGGTCAGACAAGCCCCAAACATCTGTCATCCAACCTTAGACAAACACCCACACAACTTATATTCTCTTTTATATACAGTATATAGATTCCAAGGGCCAGATTCACGAAAGCACTTACGCAATCACTTACGAACGTGTACATCTTTCCTCAATCTTCGACGACTTTGGTTACATTTATTAAACAGTTTACAAGTATGAAAACTTCCCATTCAACTGTTGTTATTGTTATAAACAGCCTCCTGGTGCTTCCGAGCTCATTAACTATTTAATAATTGGAAACAAAGCCGCCAAAGATTGAGACAAGATGTACACGTTCGTAAGTGCTTGTTTAAGTGCTTATTCTCCATTCTCTTCATGTTAACTATACTGTTAATGGAGTGCCCGTGGAGACTTGTGAGTCTTATAAATATCGTAGAGTCGAGGTTAATGATACAAATCTCGTCAGCAACCTGCGCAAAAAACTAGTTGAGTGTCTTAAACCTCTCAAAACTCTTGTTGGCAAAGGATTTGACATTATTCACGGAAGGCTGAGTGAGACGGGGAGTTGATCCACGGAGACAAGAGATGGAGAACTAACTTCACTGACTGGGAGAACTGCGAGATTTAACACAGTCAAGAGAGTGAAAGAGAGCCAGAGTACAACATGGATGAGTACACGCTAGAGAACAACCACACATGCTGAGAGATTTAGTGTAACAGAACACACAAACATTCTAAGTAAAAGATTTATGGTCACAAAACCAACTCAGAGAACGTAAGACTTAACACAGAACACATGGTGAGTGTTACTTAGTGACACAGAACACATGGTGTTACTTAGCGACACACAACACATGGTGACTGTTACTTAGCGACACACAACACAAGGTGAGTGTTACTTAGCGACACACAACACAAGGTGAGTGTTACTTAGCGACACAGAACACATGGTGAGTGTTACTTAGCGACACAGAACACATGGTGAGTGTTACTTAGCGACACAGAACACATGGTGTTACTTAGTGACACAGAACACATGGTGAGTGTTACTTAGCGACACAGAACACATGGTGTTACTTAGCGACGCAGAACACATGGTGAGTGTTACTTAGCGACACAGAACACATGGTGTTACTTAGCGACACAGAACACATGGTGAGTGTTACTTAGTGACACAGAACACATGGTGAGTGTTACTTTGCGACACAGAACACATGGTGAGTGTTACTTTGCGACACAGAACACATGGTGAGTGTTACTTTGCGACACAGAACACATGGTGAGTGTTACTTAGTGACACAGAACACATGGTGAGTGTTACTTAGTGACACAGAACACATGGTGAGTGTTACTTAGTGACACAGAACACATGGTGTTACTTAGCGACACAGAACACATGGTGAGTGTTACTTTGCGACACAGAACACATGGTGTTACTTAGCGACACAGAACACACGGTGTTACTTAGCGACACAGAACACATGGTGAGTGTTACTTAGCGACACAGAACACATGGTGAGTGTTACTTAGCGACACAGAACACATGGTGAGTGTTACTTAGTGACACAGAACACATGGTGTTACTTAGCGACACACAACACATGGTGAGTGTTACTTAGCGACACAGAACACATGGTGAGTGTTACTTAGCGACACAGAACACATGGTGTTACTTAGTGACACAGAACACATGGTGTTACTTAGCGACACAGAACACATGGTGTTACTTAGCGACACAGAACACATGGTGAGTGTTACTTAGTGACACAGAACACATGGTGTTACTTAGTGACACAGAACACATGGTGTTACTTAGCGACACAGAACACATGGTGTTACTTAGCGACACAGAACACATGGTGTTACTTAGCGACACAGAACACATGGTGTTACTTAGCGACACAGAACACATGGTGAGTGTTAGCGACACAGAACACATGGTGTTACTTAGCGACACAGAACACATGGTGTTACTTAGCGACACAGAACACATGGTGTTACTTAGCGACACAGAACACATGGTGTTACTTAGCGACACAGAACACATGGTGAGTGTTACTTAGCGACGCAGAACACATGGTGAGTGTTACTTAGCGACACAGAACACACGGTGTTACTTAGCGACGCAGAACACATGGTGAGTGTTACTTAGCGACACAGAACACATGGTGAGTGTTACTTAGCGACACAGAACACATGGTGTTACTTAGCGACACAGAACACATGGTGAGTGTTACTTAGCGACACAGAACACATGGTGAGTGTTACTTAGCGACACAACACATGGTGATTGTTACTTAGCGACACAGAACACATGGTGAGTGTTACTTAGCGACACAGAACACATGGTGAGTGTTACTTAGCGACACAGAACACATGGTGAGTGTTACTTAGCGACACAGAACACATGGTGAGTGTTACTTAGCGACACAGAACACATGGTGAGTGTTACTTAGCGACACAGAACACATGGTGAGTGTTACTTAGCGACACAGAACACATGGTGAGTGTTACTTAGCGACACAGAACACATGATGAGTGTTACTTAGCGACACAGAACACATGGTGAGTGTTACTTAGCGACACAGAACACATGGTGAGTGTTACTTAGCGACACAGAACACATGGTGAGTGTTACTTAGCGACACAGAACACATGGTGAGTGTTACTTAGCGACACAGAACACATGGTGAGTGAAAGACTCAGTGACACAGAACGCACCATGTAAGTCACAGATTAAATTTTCACAGCCCCCCACAAAGAGTGTCATCCCCCACCAACGGACGCACCGGGCCATCACACGATGTGTGTGTGTGTGTGACGAGAGCAACTCTGCTTTAAGCGTGCTGAAACAGCCTGCTGAATCACGGCGGACAGGAGGCACATTCTATACACGCTCCGGCCCTAAATTTCCGATCATCCATATGACAGACAGCGCACCCGATTGTCGCATATATATTGCGTTTTATCTTGATGGGCGACCATGTGATACATACCTGCTGACATACATAAATGTATACCTAAACAAACACGCATACATACATTATGCAAGTACCGTAAGGCTACACAAACACGTATGTAAGCAAATATACAAAAGTACAAACATGAATACATCATTCAAGATTCAAAACAATATGGTAAGCAATGATTTATCAATACTCAATTTTGTGATGTTTCAGCGTCAAAAGATGCTAATAATGGGCTCACAAGCACATGCGTAAGAGCTGCGGTGACAGACAGAGACAGACAGACAGACACAGACAGACAGCTCACAACACTATACACCTTTCTCTGTTACAAGAAGGCATCATTATACACACTCTTCTACCATTAATTGTTAATATTAGTTTTCTTATTTTGTGTTCCTGATGAACCATAACACTAGCTGCACTTGGCCCTAGACCAATCAGTGGCGAGAATGAGGCACAAACCACACCAATCAAGTTGGAATATTGGTACTCGGACGCGGGCTTTCCTGACGGTGGCGGGAAACACAGTCGGCGGGGCCCTGGGGAGCGCGGGAAATAATTATCGTTCCTCTTTCATTAATTACTCAGGCCCTCACAACCCTTCCAAAGCCTAGGCATTTCGCCCCTAGATGAGTAGACCTTAAATGAAATCGGAGCCTGGAAGGTGGAGCAGGTGGAGAGGGGTAGACAGCTGTGTGAGGGGGAACTGTTATTTCCCTCCTTCCCAATAGTTGCCTGGTACACCACTGTCAGAATCTATTTAGAAAATTGATCTCTCAGACACGAGGATGCTGAAGTCTTATACTAAATGACTCCCAACGTACCTCTCTACACTTCCATATACTACAAGAATGTGTCTGTTGATCAGTGGTTCACTGCATGGGCTATATTATATCTGCTGGTGCTGCCTCTAGTGCCTATATCCTCCAAGGCTGCTTTAGAGACATCAACAACTTTGGGACATACACACACTAGAGTAATCTTTGAAAATACACTCCGTAATAAAACCTCAAAATACCTCATATACACCATTAGCAACCTTAGAACTTGAGAACTCGATCGAATTTTTTCAGTCACCAACCTCAAGGCTACAATTGCTAGTAACAGCCAGCTTACCGCTACCACCAACTATATCACCAGCCTCCACCCCACCGCTGCCACCAAACTCCACCCCACCGCTGCCACCAAACTCCACCCCACCGCTGCCACCAAACTCCACCCCACCGCTGCCACCAAACTCCACCCCACCGCTGCCACCAAACTCCACCCCACCGCTGCCACCAAACTCCACCCCACCACTGCCACCAAACTCCACCCCACCACTGCCACCAAACTCCACCCCACCACTGCCACCAAACTCCACCCCACCACTGCCACCAAACTCCACCCACCACTGCCACCAAACTCCACCCCACCGCTGCCACCAAACTCCACCCCACCACTGCCACCAAACTCCACCCCACCACTGCCACCAAACTCCACCCCACCACTGCCACCAAACTCCACCCCACCACTGCCACCAAACTCCACCCCACCACTGCCACCAAACTCCACCCCACCACTGCCACCAAACTCCACCCCACCACTGCCACCAAACTCCACCCCACCGCTGCCACCAAACTCCACCCCACCGCTGCCACCAAACTCCACCCCACCGCTGCCACCAAACTCCACCCCACCGCTGCCACCAACACCCACCCCACCGCTGCCACCAAACTCCACCCCACCACTGCCACCAAACTCCACCCCATCGCTGCCACCAAACTCCACCCCACCGCTGCCACCAACACCCAGCATAACACCACCCAAGATCTTTCAACTCTCAGCCCAAAGTAACAAATTAAACCAGTACAAATATTTTTTCCTCCCATCCTCGACCTCCATTACTCATGTGAGCAAAATCTTTTAAATCCCCCTCCCCCCTCCCTTCCCACCTAACCCACACGCACACTGCATGACAGAGAGCCCTGGGTCATGCATTCTGCTACCCATAAAACTCCAACTTGCGTGACATTCGACAGACAACCTGCAGAAAAACTTCCCCTCCCAGACGGACGGGAAAGCAAGACCCGTTTACCTGTTGCGCTGTCGAGTGTTGCTGTGTTGACAGCCTCTTTGGTGGTGCAGTGTTGCTTATGTTGACAGCCTCTCTGGTGGTGTAGAGTGTTGCTCATGTTGACAGCCTCTCTGGTGGTGTAGAGTGTTGCTCATGTTGACAGCCTCTCTGGTGGTGTAGAGTGCTGCTCGTGTTGACAGCCTCTCTGGTGGTGTAGAGTGCTGCTCATGTTGACAGCCTCTCTGGTGGTGTAGAGTGCTGCTCATGTTGACAGCCTCTCTGGTGGTGTAGAGTGCTGCTCGTGTTGACAGCCTCTCTGGTGGTGTAGAGTGCTGCTCGTGTTGACAGCCTCTCTGGTGGTGTAGAGTGCTGCTCGTGTTGACAGCCTCTCTGGTGGTGCTGAGTGTTGCTCATGTTGACAGACTCGCTGGGGTGTCAAGTGCTGCTCATGTCGTCCGATGCACAAAATATAAATGAAACTGTCAGCTGGGACGAAAAGAATTACAATTTCCGGCCACAAGGTATGACGTCCCTGGCATAATGTGTATGTCAGGATAATGTGTCGCTTGGCTGGTTAGTTGCTCGCTAGCTCTCTTTTATCTATTTATTATTTATTTGTATTGATGTGCACTCACGCACGCAGTGTGTGTTCAGTGTCAGAATAGTTAAACAAATGGAATGCATTAGGCAGTGATGTGGTGGAGGCAGACTCCATACACAGTTTCAAATGTAGATTTGATGAATAGGCTCCAGAATCAGTACACCAATCAATAGACAGTTGAGAGGCGGGACCAAAGAGCCAAACTCAACCCCCCGCAAACACAACTAGATGAGTACACACAGTCAGCAATCCTCATATATACCACAGATTCTAGCAGATTACAGAACTATGAGACAGAACAATGTAGAAGATACACAGTGACTATAACGCAGCGGCTACAGTATCAGGATCTGCTGCTTGGTACAAGAACTCAACTATGAACTTATTTTCATAAAATAAACAATAGAAGAACAGAAGTACACTTACACTGCAGCAGGCTTGGATATCCTTGTGCACGTGAAATAGGTTTACATGTTCCAGATGAAGAGAGGAAATATCAATATTGTTGAGAAATGCTAAACAGACCACTGGAACATTATCTAACAGTGCAGATACAAACCAGCCAAGATTGCCAATGACATTTAACAACACATAAGTTGTTAAACACACTCACCATAACCTTACAGAAGCCAATATGCGAGTCATATGAACACTAATCCTAAGTAAGACTTAAGGCCCGCGCAGGAAAGAGAACGAAAACCAATCCTGAGAGACGCGGTCAGCGCCTTTACCAGCGTCACATGTACCTCGTACACATGTGCTCAAGGCAGAGGCAGATATGGATAGAATGTTACCATTCAAATCAGACTAATTTTGTCTAGCATTGTTATGTGATTGCTAAATCTATACGGAAGGTTTGGAGGAACACCAAACGGCATCCTTTTGCTCGCAACAGGAGCCTCACTGACGAGTTTCTTGGGAGCTGGAAGAGCCCGAGGCTGGCGTATCTCTGGACGGCAAATGGACACCAAATAAAGGCGTGAGCTCCAATGTCTGAAGTCCTGGTTATGGATTAAGAACCGGATTCATCCACGGGCGCAATTCCATTATTAAAGCGACAACTAGTGATCAAGGTTGCAAGGTCATACTGGTTACCACAGATCAATGTAATTACCAAGTCAATGTTAGTGATGGTGGCACTCAAACAGGATGAAGCCCATCTCTTACATCATCGAACACTCAGGGCACCTGTGGCTGAGTGGACAGCACGCTAGACACGTAATCCTGTGCTCCGGGGTTCGATTCTCGGCGCCGGCGAGAAACAATGGGAAGTTTCTTTCACCCTGATGCTACTGTTACCTAGTAGTAAATAGGTACCTGGGATTTAGACAGCTGTTACGGGCTGCTTCCTGGGTGGGTGGGTGTGGTGGAGAAAAAAGCTAGTTAGTAGTTAGTAACAGTTGATTGATTGATATTTGATTGGCGGGCCGAAAGAGCAGAGCTCAACCCCCCCCCTCCCGCAAGCACAACTAGGTGAATATACAGAAGAAAGTAATTGGGCCAGGCAAGCTCGTCCCATCACTGTTTCCTTGCTGTGCAACTCGGCTGGCAACGCCTCTCAGCATCCATCTGTGAAAGACGGATGCTGAGAGAAGTTCCGTTACCAGTACGTTGTTGAAGCTCTCTACTACGTGGCTGGATGACTCCCAGATCACATGTGCTGTAGCACTGGACGCTGCAGGTTTCAACAACCGGTTATAGTGACTCAGGCTTTTGACCAGTTGCAACCACTATTGCTCTCTACAGCACTTTATTGAGTATCTTTAATACTACGGCAACAGCGCCGCCGGTGACGCTATCACACACCTAGAAGTCTTCGCACAGGGCGCGCATGGGACTCGTATCGACACTTGTATCAAACTCGTATCGGGGGCAATACAATAGATCCAACTGGGCTCGTTTGTCGCACCCCGACGAGCACGGTGTCACACTAACAACCTGTGTCACCTGCTGGGTGACTGACAGCAGGCGACACAGGACTGACCTCCTTTTACTGGTGGCCTTCCCTAGGGCGGGAGGCAAGGTACGCCACGCCCACCACCATACTTCACCCTCTCTCTCTCTCTCACCATTACCACCATACCTCATCTGACAGCAATATCAGCTTTAAACCCACTGGACCATTTGCTGCCAATTGGGCCGCGTGCCCAAAGAGCCTCACGCTACGGTAATCTACTATAGTCTTGTTAAATAAAACTGTCATCTAACAGAGCCACGTCTGTACAGGCTTGGCATAAACTAACACAAACCTGAAAGCTAATGGTATAAATCTGCTGAATTCTTGACAACAGAAAACAGATGAGTATTCTGTATACAATATGTACAGTGTGCTCTGCTGTTTACCAGTTCAGTGATGAATGCCACTGTTAATGTGACTGTGACACCAGGAGAGAGCAGTGTCCAGGCTAAAACTCATCAAAACATACTGGAGAACATCAGTGAAGCAACAGTGTTTGAATAGTTTGGCAATTATATCCACTGAATGTGAAATTTGCAGTTTAAACTTAAACAAAATCCTAACATATCTGGCAGAGAAAGAAGCAAGAAAGATAACTTTTTACAATAAAAGAAAGTTTTTAGAAATTCCAGAAAGATAATTTGTTTCCAACAAGACTGTTCACTTACATTTTGAATGTTAAAAAATATATATATTTTTAATAAATTATTTCATTAAACAGGCCTTGGGTGTGAACCTGGAGGCCACATACGAACCTCAGGGCGGCTCCTGAGGGCCGGCCCTGCAGGTGGTGTCCACAGCCACCACCATCAACCACCCTCCACCATACACTCACGAGGCATAGAGAGCTAGACCTTAATCCCCCGTGGTCACTAATACGTAAGTACCTATATGTACTTACCCGGCAAATTCCTCATGTTTATCTCATTTTACGAGCACAATTTTCAGCTTCAAATTTTGTAATCTTAAATTTGTGTGTGTAGCCAGCGAGCTTTTGGGGCTCATCTTAAATTAAACTTAAAATTACTGGTTGTTACTGTGAGAGAGAGAGAGAGTGAGTGTAGCTTTAGCTGTGGAGGAAGGATAAACACAGGTTAGAAATCAGTTTGTAGGCGCTCACACGCCAACTGAACCTTCACACTGACAATTACGAAAACATTCAACACGTCCCGAGGTGCACAACATGATGGCAATACTATGCACGATATTGTTGCACTCACTTGATCACACCAACTTGCAAGGGACAAAATGCATTAGCATGGACCTAGGTGTAACGTGCCAGGTCTTGTGTACTGGCAGTGTTGGACACTCTTCTAGACACAGCCTTCGAGTGTTACTACAAGTATTGTAGAGGAGTGTTGCTGCTGGTCTCCATCAACTGGCTTCCACACTCTCATTGTGTTGTTTCCCGAGTGTGTGACAGCACCTGGTGCCCTAGTGTGACAGCACCTGGTGCCCTAGTGTGACAGCACCTGGTGCCCTAGTGTGACGGCACCTGGCGCCCTAGTGTGACGGCACCTGGTGCCCTAGTGTGACGGCACCTGGTGCCCTAGTGTGACAGCACCTGGTGCCCTAGTGTGACGGCACCTGGTGCCCTAGTGTGACGGCACCTGGTGCCCTAGTGTGACAGCACCTGGTGCCCTAGTGTGACGGCACCTGGTGCCCTAGTGTGACGGCACCTGGTGCCCTAGTGTGACGGCACCTGGTGCCCTAGTGTGACGGCACCTGGTGCCCTAGTGTGACGGCACCTGGTGCCCTAGTGTGACGGCACCTGGTGCCCTAGTGTGACGGCACCTGGTGCCCTAGTGTGACGGCACCTGGTGCCCTAGTGTGACGGCACCTGGTGCCCTAGTGTGACGGCACCTGGTGCCCTAGTGTGACGGCACCTGGTGCCCTAGTGTGACGGCACCTGGTGCCCTAGTGTGACGGCACCTGGTGCCCTAGTGTGACGGCACCTGGTGCCCTAGTGTGACGGCACCTGGTGCCCTAGTGTGACGGCACCTGGTGCCCTAGTGTGACGGCACCTGGTGCCCTAGTGTGACGGCACCTGGTGCCCTAGTGTGACAGCACCTGGTGCCCTAGTGTGACAGCACCTGGTGCCCTAGTGTGACAGCACCTGTTGCCCTAGTGAGAGTGATAGCATGTCACTCACTAATACCATCTAATACACCAGTGACTACCTCACTCAACAACAGTGTTCAAGGCTACACCAACACCTACATTCCACTGGAAACTGCCTCGGCTGTCAGGACGGGAATGTTGCAAAACCTGTCCAACTTGGGGTGGATATTATATACAGCTGGGTGTAGTAGCCTCCAGGGTGTAGTAGCCTCCTTGGTGTATTAATCTCCAGGGTGTATTAATCTCCGGGGTGTATTCTTCTTCTGGGTGTATTAATCTCCTGGGTGTATTACTCTCCTGGGGTGTATCATATACAAAAGGGTGTAGTAGCTTGGGTATTACCCGCCTCGCTCGTGGCTTCTGTTTTTCTTCAACCACTCAAGTGTTGGGTGTTGAAGTATCAGCTCCTGTCTTAAAATAACATATCTTTAAAGACTAAGGAGTCTCCAAGGAGCAAGTTATTCATACCTGGCTTATGCTGCTTCTCCAGCACTGGCGGGCGAGGTACAGCATCACTCCCTCACCGCTTCCCTCACCTCTCACCTCTTCCCTCACCCTGTAGAGGAGCACACAACGTACCTGAAAGAGAGTACACACACATTAAGAGTCAGCAGGTGAGGCTCTCACTGGGCTGTGAATGACACCAGCAAACACAACCTTCTCAGGTCAGCCTTTCATCATTCCCTAAGACCACACGGAGAAGAAAAGCTCAAACTGCGAGTGAATTACACTTCTCCTCGTGTTGAGTGTACTGGGGAACGCCCCGTGCTGCGCGTACTGGGGGGACGCCCCGGGCTGCGCGTACTGGGGGGGACGCCCCGGGCTGCGCGTACTGGGGGGACGCCCCGGGCTGCGCCTACCGGGGGTACGCCCCGGGCTGCGCCTACTGGGGGGACGCCCCGGGCTGCGCGTACTGGGGGGACGCCCCGGGCTGCGTGTACTGGGGACGGTGGGTTACACCCTGTGTAGCTTACAGTAGGACCCCAAGAAGAGTATTGTAGAGATCTACCCTAACAAAGACAGACGATACCAAATTATGCTAACTTGTGAGGGAATGACCCTAAAATTACGCTGGAGTCTGTTGAGTACCCATCACTCGACTCACTCTCACTCTCACTCACTCACTCACTCACTCACTCGAATGAGAGAGAGAGAGAGAGAGAAGAAAGCAAGTATAAGAATAAAGACATCTTCAGAGAGCCTATTGACGCAAGCGAGGCCAAAGTCACACATGTCTAACCTTAGCTTGAAACACACAAGTCTTACAAGAATCTAATCTTTACCAATTTTCCATCCTTTTTTTCGAGTTCGATTTTATATTGATGTATATAACACCTCATTAACATCCCATTTGTTAGGTGTTGGGGGTGGTGTTGTGTTGGGGGTGGTGTTGTGTTGGGGGTGGTGTTGTGTTGTTGGGGGTGGTGTTGTGTTGGGGGTGGTGTTGTGTTGGGGGTGGTGTTGTGTTGGGGTGGTGTTGTGTTGGGGTGGTGTTGTGTTGGGGTGGTGTTGTGTTGGGGTGGTGGTGTGTTGGGGGTGGTGTTGTGTTGGGGGTGGTGTTGTGTTGGGGTGGTGTTGTGGTTGTGGGGGTGGTGGTGGGGGGTGGTGTTGTGTTGGGGGTGGTGTTGTGTTGGGGGTGGTGTTGGGGGTGGTGTTGTGTTGGGGGTGGTGTTGTGTTGGGGGTGGTGTTGTGTTGGGGGTGGTGTTGTGTTGGGGGTGGTGTTGTGTTGGGGGTGTGTTGTGTTGGGGGGGGTGTTGGGGGGGTGGTGTTGTGTTGGGGGTGGTGTTGTGTTGGGGTGGTGTTGTGTTGGGGGTGGTGTTGTGGGGGGGTGGTGTTGTGTTGGGGGGTGGTGTTGTTGGGGGTGGTGTTGTGTTGGGGGTGGTGTTGTGTTGGGGTGGTGTTGTGTTGGGGGTGGTGTTGTGTTGGGGGTGGTGTTGTGTTGGGGGTGGTGTTGTGTTGGGGGTGGTGTTGTGTTGGGGGTGGTGTTGTGTTGGGGGTGGTGGTGTTGTGTTGGGGGTGGTGTTGTGTTGGGGGTGGTGTTGTGTTGGGGGTGGTGTTGTGTTGGGGGTGGTGTTGTGTTGGGGGTGGTGTTGTGTTGTGTTGTGTTGGGGGTGGTGTTGTGTGGGGGTGGTGTTGTGTTGGGGGTGGTGTTGTGTTGGGGGTGGTGTTGTGTTGGGGGTGGTGTTGTGTTGGGGGTGGTGTGTGTTGGGTGGTGGGGGGTGGTGTTGTGTTGGGGGTGGTGTTGTGTTGGGGGTGGTGTTGTGTTGGGGGTGGTGTTGTGTTGGGGGTGGTGTTGTGTTGGGGGTGGTGTTGTGTTGGGGGGGGGGTGGTGTTGTGTTGGGGGTGGTGTTGTGTTGGGGGTGGTGTTGTGTTGGGGGTGGGGGGGTGTTGTGTTGGGGGTGGTGTTGTGTTGGGGGTGGTGTTGTGTTGGGGGGTGGTGTTGTGTTGGGGGTGGTGTTGTGTTGGGGGTGGTGTTGTGTTGGGGGGGTGTTGTGTTGGGGTGGTGTTGGGGGGGTGGTGTGTGTTGTGTTGGGGGTGGTGTTGTGTTGGGGGTGGTGTTGTGTGGGGGGGTGTTGTGGGGGTGGTGTTGTGTTGGGGTGGTGTTGTGTTGGGGGTGGTGTTGTGTTGGGGTGGTGTTGTGTTGGGGGTGGTGTTGTTGGGGTGGTGTTGTGTTGGGGGTGTTGTGTGTGTTGGGGGTGGTGTTGTGTTGGGGGTGGTGTTGTGTTGGGGTGGTGGGGGTGGTGGGGGGGGGGGGTGGTGTTGTGTTGGGGGTGGTGTTGTGTTGGGGTGGTGTTGTGTTGGGGGTGGTGTTGTGTTGGGGGTGGTGTTGTGTTGGGGGTGGTGTTGTGTTGGGGTGGTGTTGTGTTGGGGGTGGTGTTGTGTTGTGGGTGGGGTGTGGGGTGGTGTGTGTTGGGGTGGTGTTGTGTTGGGGTGGTGTTGTGTTGGGGGTGGTGTTGTGTTGGGGGTGGTGTTGTGTTGGGGGGTGGTGTTGGGGGGGTGTGGTGTTGTGTTGGGGGGTGGTGTTGTGTTGGGGGTGGTGTTGTGTTGGGGGTGGTGTTGTGTTGGGGTGGTGTTGTGTTGGGGTGGTGTTGTGTTGTGGTGTGTTGGGGGGGTGTTGTGTGGGGGTGGTGGTGTGTGTTGGGGTGGTGTTGTGTTGGGGGTGGTGTTGTGTTGGGGGTGGTGTTGTGTTGGGGGGTGGTGTTTGGGGGTGGTGTTGTGTTGGGGGTGGTGTTGTGTTGGGGTGGTGTTGGTGTTGGGGGTGGTGTTGTGTTGGGGTGGTGGTGTTGGGGTGGTGTGTGTTGGGGTGGTGGTGTTGTGTGTGGGGGTGGTGTTGTGTTGGGGGTGGTGTTGTGTGTGGGGGTGGTGTTGTGTTGGGGGTGGTGTTGTGTTGGGGGTGGTGTTGTGTTGGGGGTGGTGTTGTGTTGGGGTGGTGTTGTGTTGGGGTGGTGTTGTGTTGGGGGTGGTGTTGTGTTGGGGGTGGTGTTGTGTTGGGGTTGGTGTTGTGTTGGGGGTGGTGTTGTGTTGGGGGTGGTGTTGTGTTGGGGGTGGTGTTGTGTTGGGGGTGGTGTTGGGTGTGTTGGGGGTGGTGTTGTGTTGGGGGTGGTGTTGTGTTGGGGGTGGTGTTGTGTTGGGGGTGGTGTTGTGTTGGGGTGGTGTTGGGGGGGTGGTGGTGGGGTGTGGTGGGGGTGGTGTTGTGTTGGGGGGTGGTGTTGTGTGGTGGTGTTGTGTGGTGTGTTGGGGGTGTGGTGGGTGTGGGGTGGTGGTGTGTTGGGGGGTGGTTGGGGGGGTGTTGGTTGGGTTGGTGGTGTTGTGTTGGGGGGTGGTGTTGGGGGGTGGTGTTGGGGGTGGGGGGTGGTGTGGTGGGGGGGTGGTGGTGTGTTGGGGGGTGGGGGGTGGTGTTGGGGGGTGGTGTTGGGGGGTGGTGTTGGGGGGTGGTGTTGGGGGGTGGTGTTGGGGGGTGGTGTTGGGGGGTGTTGGGGGTGGTGTGTTGGGGGGTGGTGTTGGGGGTGGTGTTGGGGGGGGGGTGGTGTTGGGGGTGGTGGTGTTGGGGTTGTAGGGAAGCAGAGAGCAGTCAGTAGACACGTTGCTAGCCGGGCGGCGCACAAGAAAATTAACGACCTTTCTGACCTTTCCAGCTCATGTTGTATTTTCTAATTCCAACCCTCTGACCCTCCTCCCCCCCCCCCCCACCCCACCGCTCCCACTCCTCGAGCCTAATGAAACTCAACAACTAAGTTGAATAGTAAAGAAAAACTAAAGACAAAAGCCCAATTCACCACCACAGTTGGGTCAATAGGAACCCACGAGAGCCTTACGGAGCCCTCCGCCCTTCTCTGGGAACCAACAAGGCCCCAATGACCTCCTACACTAAAGCAATAAGGCTCTAGGGACCTCTCATCCCCTCTTTACGCGCGCGAGACTTCTGGTATTGGCAGAATATAGACAGAGGCGGGGGTCGGACGGCGGTGGGAAAGCCACAGGTGAGAAGCCAACAGCTTCCCCGAGACTCATTACTGCTACTGTTCTGTTCACACACCTGAAGGGTTGGGGGAAGGTAGGGGGGGGGAGCTGGGGAGTACTTCACCAGAAAAAGCTTTCTACGTAAGTCCCACCTTCCTTTCCTCCTTGTACCAGCCCCAACACTCCTTCCTCCTTGTACCAGCCCCAACACTCCTTCCTCCTTATACCAGCCCCAACACTCCTTCCTCCTTGTACCAGCCCCAACACTCCTTCCTCCTTGTACCAGCCCCAACACTCCTTCCTCCTTGTACCAGCCCCAACACTCACTCCTCCTTGTACCAGCCCCAACACTCCTCCCTCCTTATACCAGCCCCAACACTCCTCCCTCCTTATACCAGCCCCAACACTCCTTCCTCCTCATACCAGCCCCAACACTCCTTCCTCCTCATACCAGCCCCAACACTCCTTCCTCCTTATACCAGCCCCAACACTCCTTCCTCCTTATACCAGTCCCAACACTCCTTCCTCCTCATACCAGCCCCAACACTCCTTCCTCCTCATACCAGCCCCAACACTCCTTCCTCCTTATACCAGCCCCAACACTCCTTCCTCCTCATACCAGCCCCAACACTCCTTCCTCCTCATACCAGCCCCAACACTCCTTCCTCCTCATACCAGCCCCAACACTCCTTCCTCCTCATACCAGCCCCAACACTCCTTCCTCCTTATACCAGCCCCAACACTCCTTCCTCCTCATACCAGCCCCAACACTCCTTCCTCCTCATACCAGCCCCAACACTCCTTCCTCCTTATACCAGTCCCAACACACCTTCCCCCTCATACCAGCCCCAACACTAATGTGTCACAGTCAACACCGTAATATCGGGACCATCAACTGTGAAGAGCTCAGTCCCACAAGGTACTGTACTTCCTCCAAAACTTTTACTCTTCATCATATCGGACATAGACAAGGACACAGACTACAGTATCGTATCGTTCTTTGCACATGACACTAGGATTAGGTCTTTCAATGGGCCACAGGAAATATTATGTTTCATGAAGGTAAGGTCCAGCTACTGCAGTAAGGAAACACGAAAATATACAAACAGAAACCACGAATAAAACAGTCAAATCATAACATAGAACGAAAAGGTAATGTAAATGATCTGGGAGTAATCATGTCGGAAGGCCTTATCTAGAGGTTATCTTGAGATGATTTCGGGGCTTTAGTGTCTCCGCGGCCCGGTCCTCGACCAGGCTTCCACCCCCAGGAAGCAGCCCGTGACAGCTGACTAACACCCAGGTACCTATTTTACTGTTAGATAACAGGTGCATAGGGTGAAAGAAACTCTGCCCATTGTTTCTCGCCGGTGCCCGGGATCGAACCCAGGACCACAGGATCACGTGTCCAGCGTGCTGTCCGCTCGGCCGACCGGCTCCCTTTAATGAAAAGTTACCTTTAAAGAAAATAAAGTAGCCGTCACAACTGCAAGGAAAATGACAGGTTGGATATGAAGAACCTTTCAAACAAGAGATGCCAGACCAATGACAGTTTTCAAGACACTTGTGCCCTCTTAGAGATATTGTTGCACACTAACAGCCCCATTCAAAGCTGGAGACATTGCTGATCTGAAGAGCGTACAAAGGTCTTTTACTACTATAATTCATTAAACAAAACGTCTAAATTATTGGGTCTGATTAAAATTTTAAACCAATATTCTCTAGGACGCAGGCGGGACAGATACCTAATAGTTTAAACTTGTAAAATATTACAAGGACTGGTCCCAAATCTGCACATATAAATAACATCACATCAAACCAGGAGGCATGGCAGGAAGTGCAGAATAGCCCTATTGAAAAGCAGAGGAGCAACAGGTACGTCGAGAGACAAATCTATCAACATCAGAGGCTCGAGATTGTTCAACACTCACGCTACACATGAGAGAATATGTGTTTATCTCTTGTGAATACGCAAGAATAAGTGAATACACATAAGAGTTTATCGCGTTCTCTTTTGAACACTATGAGAGGCCGAAACTAGCCGGCCTCTCACAGTGTTCAAAAGAGAACGCGATAAAGACCTTCAAAGGATACCTGATCATCCAGGCTGTTATTCACATGTCAGGCTGCGAGAAGCTACCTACCAACACTCTAGTTGACCAGACCTGCCACCAGGACGTTGATGGTGGGAGTCAAGCAGGTACCCGCAAGGTGAAGGATCCCGATCAGCCTCTCCCTCTTCCACCTCACACTTTCCACCACTTAGGACAGACAAGCAAACACATTCTTGTAGTATTGATGTGCAAGAGTGGGTGTCTTTGTACGAGGTTAGAGACCAGACACTTCGAGCAAGCCTCACCCTATTTTGCAGGGTGAATGGTCTGGAGTACGGGACGACGTAGGTTGGGTCAAGGCTGGGTGCGGAGGGCGCAAGGCTGGGTGCGGAGGGCCAAGGCTGGGTGCGGGGGGCCAAGGCTGGGTGCGGGGGGCCAAGGCTGGGTGCGGGGGCCCAAGGCTGGGTGCGGGGGGCCAAGGCTGGGTGCGGGGGGCCAAGGCTGGTTGCGGGGGGCCAAGGCTGGGTGCGGGGGGCCAAGGCTGGGTGCGGGGGGCCAAGGCTGGGTGCGGGGGGCCAAGGTTGGGTGCGGGGGGGGGGCCAAGGCTGGGTGCGGGGGGGCCAAGGCTGGGTGCGAGGGGGCCAAGGTTGGGTGCGGGGGGGGCCAAGGTTGGGTGCGGGGGGGGCCAAGGCTGGGTGCGGGGGGGCCAAGGCTGGGTGCGGGGGGGCCAAGGCTGGGTGCGGGGGGCCAAGGCTGGGTGCGGGGGGCCAAGGCTGGGTGCGGGGGGCCAAGGCTGGGTGCGGGGGGCCAAGGCTGGTTGCGGGGGGCCAAGGCTGGGTGCGGGGGGCCAAGGCTGGGTGCGGGGGGCCAAGGCTGGTTGCGGGGGGCCAAGGTTGGGTGCGGGGGGGGGCCAAGGCTGGGTGCGGGGGGGGCCAAGGCTGGGTGCGAGGGGGCCAAGGTTGGGTGCGGGGGGGGCCAAGGTTGGGTGCGGGGGGGGCCAAGGCTGGGTGCGGGGGGGCCAAGGCTGGGTGCGGGGGGGCCAAGGCTGGGTGCGGGGGGCCAAGGCTGGGTGCGGGGGGCCAAGGCTGGGTGCGGGGGGCCAAGGCTGGGTGCGGGGGGCCAAGGCTGGGTGCGGGGGGCCAAGGCTGGGTGCGGAGGGCGCAAGGCTGGGTGCGGAGGGCCAAGGCTGGGTGCGGGGGGCCAAGGCTGGGTGCGGGGGGCCAAGGCTGGGTGCGGGGGGCCAAGGCTGGGTGCGGGGGGCCAAGGCTGGGTGCGGGGGGCCAAGGCTGGGTGCGGGGGGCCAAGGCTGGGTGCGGGGGGCCAAGGCTGGTGCGGGGGGCCAAGGCTGCGGGGGGCCAAGGCTGGGTGCGGGGGGGCCAAGGCTGGGTGCGGGGGGCCAAGGCTGGGTGCGGGGGGCCAAGGCTGGGTGCGGGGGGCCAAGGCTGGGTGCGGGGGGGGCTGGGCCAAGGCTGGGTGCGGGGGGGGGGGGGCCAAGGCTGGGTGCGGGGGGCCAAGGCTGGGTGCGGGGGGCCAAGGCTGGGTGCGGGGGGCCAAGGCTGGGTGCGGGGGGCCAAGGCTGGGTGCGGGGGGCCAAGGCTGGGTGCGGGGGGCCAAGGCTGGGTGCGGGGGGCCAAGGCTGGGTGCGGGGGGCCAAGGCTGGGTGCGGGGGGCCAAGGCTGGGTGCGGGGGGCCAAGGCTGGGTGCGGGGGGCCAAGGCTGGGTGCGGGGGGCCAAGGGTGGGTGCGGGGAGCCAAGGGTGGGTGCGGGGGGGCCTAGGCTGGGTGCGGGGGGCCAAGGCTGGGTGCGGGGCCAAGGCTGGGTGCGGGGGGGGCAAGGCTGGGTGCGGGGGGGGGCAAGGCTGGGTGCGGGGGGGGGCAAGGCTGGGTGCGGGGGCAAGGCTGGGTGCGGGGGGCAAGGCTGGGTGCGGGGGCAAGGCTGGGTGCGGGGGGGGCAAGGCTGGGTGCGGGGGCAAGGCTGGGTGCGGGGGGGGGCAAGGCTGGGTGCGGGGGGTGGCCAAGGCTGGGTGCGGGGGCAAGGCTGGGTGCGGGGGCAAGGCTGGGTGCGAGGGGGGAGGGCCAAGGCTGGGTGCGAGGGGGCCAAGGTTGGGTGCGGGGGGGGCCAAGGCTGGGTGCGAGGGGGCCAAGGTTGGGTGCGGGGGGGGCCAAGGTTGGGTGCGGGGGGGGGCAAGGCTGGGTGCGGGGGGGGCAAGGCTGGGTGCGGGGGGGCAAGGCTGGGTGCGGGGGGGGGGGCAAGGCTGGGTGCGGGGGGGGGCAAGGCTGGGTGCGGGGGCAAGGCTGGGTGAGGGGGGGCAAGGCTGGGTGCGGGGGCAAGGCTGGGTGCGGGGGGGGGGGCAAGGCTGGGTGCGGGGGCAAGGCTGGGTGCGGGGGGGGGCAAGGCTGGGTGCGGGGGGGCCAAGGCTGGGTGCGGGGGCAAGGCTGGGTGCGGGGGCAAGGCTGGGTGCGAGGGGGAGGGCCAAGGCTGGGTGCGAGGGGGCCAAGGTTGGGTGCGGGGGGGGCCAAGGCTGGGTGCGAGGGGGCCAAGGTTGGGTGCGAGGGGGCCAAGGTTGGGTGCGGGGGGGGGCCAAGGTTGGGTGCGGGGGGGGGCCAAGGCTGGGTGCGGGGGGGCCAAGGCTGGGTGCGGGGGGGCCAAGGCTGGGTGTGGGGGGGCCAAGGTTGGGTGCGGGGGCCAAGGCTGGGTGCGGGGGGCCAAGGGTGGGTGCGGGGGGCCAAGGGTGGGTGCGGGGGCCAAGGTTGGGTGCGGGGGGCCAAGGCTGGGTGCGGGGGGGCCAAGGCTGGGTGCGGGGGGGCCAAGGCTGGGGTGCGCCAAGGCTGGGGGTGCGGGGGGGCCAAGGTTGGGTGCGGGGGGGCCAAGGCTGGGTGCGGGGGGGGCCAAGGCTGGGTGCGGGGGGGGCCAAGGTTGGGTGCGGGGGGGCCAAGGCTGGGGTGCGCCAAGGCTGGGGTGCGGGGGGGCCAAGGTTGGGTGCGGGGGGGGCCAAGGCTGGGTGCGGGGGGGGCCAAGGCTGGGTGCGGGGGGGGCCAAGGTTGGGTGCGGGGGGGGCCAAGGCTGGGTGCGGGGGGCCAAGGCTGGGTGCGGGGGGGCCAAGGTTGGGTGCGGGGGGGGGCCAAGGCTGGGTGCGGGGGGGGCCAAGGTTGGGTGCGGGGGGGCCAAGGCTGGGTGCGGGGGGGCCAAGGCTGGGTGCGGGGGGGCCAAGGCTGGGTGCGGGGGGGCCAAGGCTGGGTGCGGGGGGCCAAGGCTGGGTGCGGGGGGGCCAAGGCTGGGTGCGGGGGGCCAAGGCTGGGTGCGGGGGGCCAAGGCTGGGTGCGGGGGGCCAAGGTTGGGTGCGGGGGGCCAAGGTTGGGTGCGGGGGGCCAAGGCTGGGTGCGGGGGGGGCCAAGGCTGGGTGCGGGGGGGGCCAAGGCTGGGTGCGGGGGGGCCAAGGCTGGGTGCGGGGGGGCCAAGGTTGGGTGCGGGGGGGGGGGGGGGCCAAGGTTGGGTGCGGGGGAGGGGGGCCAAGGCTGGGTGCGGGGGGGCCAAGGTTGGGTGCGGGGGGGGCCAAGGCTGGGTGTGGGGGGCCAAGGCTGGGTGCGGGGGGGCCAAGGCTGGGTGCGGGGGGGCCAAGGCTGGGTGCGGGGGGCCAAGGCTGGGTGCGGGGGGCCAAGGTTGGGTGCGGGGGGCCAAGGTTGGGTGCGGGGGGCCAAGGCTGGGTGCGGGGGGGGGCCAAGGCTGGGTGCGGGGGGGGCCAAGGCTGGGTGCGGGGGGGCCAAGGCTGGGTGTGGGTGCCCCCTCCCCCTGCCCGACCACATCAATACACAGCCCAGAACTGACAATTGGTGACGGACGGGATCGCTGGCCACCATGAAATTGAAATCCTCGGATGATTTTTTCTTTTCACTTTCACTAATGTTACGGAAAGAGGCGGCGAATGAGAACGCGGCGGCGGAGGTACCTACCTACTTACCTATCAGTGTCGCCCGGGCGGGTGAGCTCTAGCTCCTCATACCCCGCTTACTGGTCTTCAACCTGCTGCGTTACAATTGAACAATTCTGACGTTCAAGTTCTCTGTCGAATCTGGTCTTAAAGTTGTGGATGGAGGTGGCTTCCGCAACTTCTTTCAGTGTGCTTCACTTGTTGGCTCCTCGTGTCAGGGAGCGAGTATTTCCTTACATTCCTTCGGCTTATACGTGTTTCCAGCCTCTACCCGTGTCCTCCTGTCTTACTTTCCTCTGAATTTGAAGAGACTATACTTGTCTACTTTATTCCTCTCAGTATCTTGAATGCTGTGATCATATCCCTTTTGTTCCTTCTATCCTCTAGGATTGTGGGATTTAATTTCATTATCCTGTTCTCGTAGCTTAACCCTCTTAGCTCTGGTACCAATCGTCTGGCAAACTGTCGGTAATCCGACACACATAATACAGTTACCCTTAAAAAATCAGCGAATGGGAGATTCCGTGACGTCAACAACAACATGCAATATATTAAACTCTTATTTCTCTTAAACCTCAGTCTAATATTTAAACTTAATAAAATAGTGTTCACAAGGACTGAATATAATTATCAACACCAGGAATATAGCTTAACACACTATTCCTTAATCATAAATAGAACACAAAACATTTTAGGACGTCTCCCCTAGGGAGGCGTCGGTCGACACGGACGCCACTCAGAATCATTAACACGAGAGAGAGGTGACTCCATACGTGTTGGTATAACTCATCATATACGCACAGATTAACGTATGTTGACCAGACCACACACTAGAAAATGTGAAGGGACGACGACGTTTCGGTCCGTCCTGGACCATTCTCAAGTCGATTGTGAATATCTCCTATTCACAATCGACTTGAGAATGGTCCAGGACGGACCGAAACGTCGTCGTACCTTCACATTCTAGTGTGTGGGTCTGGTCAACATACTTTAGCCACGTTATTGTGACTCCTCGCCTGCACGCAGATTACGTGTCTACAATACTAGCAACTACCACAAGCACCTCTACAACCACAGGAACACCAGTATCCGTCTTACCAAGTATTTAATGAATAATTTGGCCCTTTGAGATATATACAAGAGTTGTTACATTCTTGTACAGCCACTAGTACGCGTAGCGTTTCGGGCAGGTCCCTGGAATACGATCCCCGCCGCGAAGAATCGTTGTTACAACCAAGTACACATTTAACTGTTGAGTTAAACAGAGGCTACAGTTAAAGATTTGCGCCCAGTAAATCCTCCTCGGCTAGGATACGAACCCATGACATAGCGCTCGCGGAACGCCAGGCGAGTGTCTTACCACTGCACCGCGGTGACTGGTATGTTATTGTTAAAGATTTAGCTATTCAGGACGGAGTGTCCATGTAGCACGGGCTATGGTGAGCCCGTAATGGTGACTGGTAAACTGGACTGGATTTTATGTCATAGATAGGTTAGGCGGTTATACTGTGGGATTTATATCCCAAACACGTACGTACTCAGCATTATACATCCCTCTTATTTCATGTCATACCTGGAACTTATATGGTAAGGTACAAATACTAATGTTAAACATCCCAAACAGATAATTGTGAGGGAAGTTACTGAAAGCTGAGCAGACCAATATAACAGTGATTTTTACTCTGTTGTACACAAAGACGCCAGCTTGCCCAGGACGCCATTTTATGCACTCTGAGGCACAGGGCCACACCCTAATCTGAAGTGCAACATATACAGCATAATTGGGCCATTACAACCAATCGGCTAAGACCTTGTTTATTTTATACTGTAGACAGATTAGTGTTCATAATTAAATTAGCTATAAGAATAGATTAGACCACCTTATGTGGTATGATTAATAATTAATAATTGTAACACTAAGGTAAACAAATACTGCTTGTACCATTTTCACTACAAGGTGGTGAGAGTTGCATTTGTCCCTCCCATTGTGTGTGTTAAGTTCTGGCAGGCTGTGGGAGCCGAGCGGACAGCACGCTGGATGTGATCCTGTGGTCCTGGGTTCGATCCCAGGCGCCGGCGAGAAACAATGGGCAGAGTTTCTTTCACCCTATGCCCCTGTTATCTAGCAGTAAAATAGGTACCTTGGTGTTAGTCAGCTGTCACGGGCTGCTTCCTGGGGGTGGAGGCCTGGTCGAGGACCGGGCCGCGGGGACACTAAAAAGCCCCGAAATCATCTCAAGATAAGAAGGCTGCATCAGAATATACACCCCACTAAATAACTAAGAACAATAACTCAATATTGAAGTTTAACTAAAAAATAATCAAATAATATAATATTCAAGTAACAAAAAATCAAATAAAGTAAGATTTAAATATTCAAAAAAGGAAAAAGAATAAAGCCTGCTAGGATTTTCCCACACAAACCCTCTGTACTTTTTAGCTTTAGTTATATCCTTCTCAATGTGCGGATTCCAGGCCGGTGCGGCGTATTCCAGGCCGGTGCGGCGTATTCCAGGCCGGTGCGGCGTATTCCAGTTCTGGTGGAAACATCTTGAGTAGATTGGCTTGCTGAAGTCTTGATTGAGGTTTCCAAACGATGTTAATATATTTCTCAGCGTTCCATATGCTGGTATGTTTGTGTGTGTGTGGTGAAGTGTTGGGTTATATCCACTTCCAGATCCTTCCCTCTCTCTCTCTCTCTCTCTCTCTCTCTCTCTCTCTCTCTCTCTCTCTCTCTCCGATTCCTTACCTGCCTTTCCGTTATGGTGTAGATGCCTTATGGTTTTCTCTCTTCCTTTCCCATCTTCATTACCTTACACTTGTTGGGAGTAAATTCTAGCAACCATTTGTTTGACCACTCCTGGAGTTTGTCAAGGCTCTGTAACTTCCTACAGTCTTCCTCTGTTTTAAATTCCTCATCAGCTTTGCGTCATCTGCAAACACTGACATGTACGAGGTCACTCCGCCTGGTGGTGGTGGTGGTGGTGGGTGCTAGTGGTGGTGCAGGTGGTGGTGGTGGTGCAGGTGGTGGTGGTGGTGGTGGGTGCTAGTGGTGGTGCTGGTGGTGGTGGTGCAGGTATGTGGTGGTGCAGGTGGTGGTGGTGGTGCAGGTATGTGGTGGTGCAGGTGGTGGTGGTGGTGCAGGTGGTGGTGCAGGTGGTGGTGCAGGTGGTGGTGGAGGTGGTAGTGGTGCAGGTGGTGGTGGTGCAGGTGGTGGTGCAGGTATGTGGTGGTGCTGCTGGTGGTGGTGGTGCAGGTATGTGGTGGTGCAGGTGGTGGTGGTGGTGCAGGTGGTGGTGGTGCAGGTGGTGGTGGTGGTGCAGGTATGTGGTGGTGCAGGTGGTGGTGGTGGTGCAGGTGGTGGTGGTGGTGCAGGTATGTGGTGGTGCAGGTGGTGGTGGTGGTGCAGGTATGTGGTGGTGCAGGTGGTGGTGCAGGTGGTGGTGGTGGTAGTGGTGCAGGTGGTGGTGGTGCAGGTGGTGGTGGTGCAGGTGGTGGTGGTGGTGCAGGTGGTGGTGGTGCAGGTGGTGGTGGTGCAGGTGGTGGTGGTGGTGCAGGTGGTAAAGGCCAGCACATGGAACATGTACAGGGGGGGGGAAGGTGAGAGACAGTGTCCGGGTGTAAACTTACAACTACCTGCCAGGTAGGTATTGACTGGTATTGGCACACGAGAGAGGAAGACGCGATATCAAGCCGCTTTCACAAGGGTTGGACTCCCGTCACTTGGTTATGTAACAGGAGCGTCTTACTGTGGCACAAGACACCCTGCGAGACGTGTGGGGGTGATAGCGGCCACTCCTGACGCCACCTTATACTTGGCTGACAGTGACAGGGAGGGTGAGGTGGTGGGTGACGGAGTGACAGGGAAGGTGAGGTGGTGGGTGACGGAGTGACAGGGAAGGTGAGGTGGTGGGTGACGGAGTGACAGGGAAGGTGAGGTGGTGGGTGACGGAGTGACAGGGAGGGTGAGGTGGTGGGTGACGGAGTGACAGGGAAGGTGAGGTGGTGGGTGACGGAGTGACAGGGAAGGTGAGGTGGTGGGTGACGGAGTGACAGGGAAGGTGAGGTAGTGGGTGACGGAGTGACAGGGAAGGTGAGGTGGTGGGTGACGGAGTGACAGGGAAGGTGAGGTGGTGGGTGACGGAGTGACAGGGAAGGTGAGGTAGTGGGTGACGGAGTGACAGGGAAGGTGAGGTAGTGGGTGACGGAGTGACAGGGAAGGTGAGGTGGTGGGTGACGGAGTGACAGGGAAGGTGAGGTAGTGGGTGACGGAGTGACAGGGAAGGTGACGTGGTGGGTGACGGAGTGACAGGGAAATGACAATGGTCGGTACTGTCATCCGTCAACGTCTTCATTTACACAAGTGATATGTCAGACTCATTATCATCTAGGATGAGTATACTGTACTAGGATGAGTATACTGTACTAGGATGAGTATACTGTACTAGGATGAGTATACTGTACTGGGATAAGTATACTGTACTAGGATGAGTATACTGTACTAGGATGAGTATACTGTACTAGGATGAGTATACTGTACTAGGATGAGTATACTGTACTAGGATGAGTATACTGTACTAGGATGAGTATACTGTACTAGGATGAGTATACTGTACTAGGATGAGTACACAGTACTAGGATGAGTATACAGTACTAGGATAAGTATACTGTACTAGGATGAGTATACTGTACTAGGATGAGTATACTGTACTAGGATGAGTATACTGTACTAGGATGAGTATACTGTACTAGGATGAGTATACTGTACTAGGATGAGTATACTGTACTAGGATGAGTATACTGTACTAGGATGAGTATACTGTACTAGGATGAGTATACTGTACTAGGATGAGTATACTGTACAGAGAGAGGAAGACTGCGAGACTCAACAGTCAGGCCAAGACACCATGACAATGACCTGTCATGTATACCTGTCATGTAGTGACACTCAAGATGGGGTGAGTGACGCCAAGTGTCAGATGAGAGGGGGACGTGTGCTGGAGACGGAGGAGGAGGCGGCACCAGGCGAGGGGGAGCGACTATAGATGTGGAGCCAGAGGCACCAAACTGGTGTTATCATTTCTTCGCTCTCCAGCTCTGACGAGATCAATGACCGCCTCACTTGGGGCTCTGTGATTGGTTACCAATAATACCTGAACGATGTCGTTACAGAGTCAGGCCAAAGCAGGGCGCTCTCTCCACACTGTACTCACGTAAATGTGCTTGAAGTGTCGAGCCTGGCTCCTAGACCCCGCTTTACGAATGTTCTTCCATTGAATGAAGAAAAAATTACTTTTTTCTCCCGCTTATATTATATTTACATTTAAAACTTTGACTCGAATTAGCTTTAACGACTTCTCCGGCAAACGTATTGACGTATTGCTAAAACTGTCACCTATTGACAGTTCTACCACTGAAAAGTTCTTCCTGACGTCTCTGTGACTCATTTGCGTCTCGAGTTTCTATCAATGAACATTCGTTCAGCTGTTCATAGCTTTGAAAAATTCTGCTTTGTTTACTTTGTCAATTTACCTTAGAATCTTATATGTTGTTATCATGTGCCCTTTTCTCTTCTTTTCTCCCGTGTGATAAGGTACAGTTCTCTCATAGCTCAATCCTTTCAGCTCCGGAACGAGTCTCGTTGTGTATCTTTGGACCTTTTCTAGTTTCTCAATGTCTCTGTTCACTTTGGGGTTCCGTGCTGCATATTCAAGTATGGTCTCACCTTCGCTATATTTAGAGCCCGAAAGCCTTTTGTCCAAGATTCTGAAGGATACACGGATGTTGACCAGTATGCCAGGCAGAACCCCAACAGCCCCCGAACGGAGGCGCCTGACACCTGGGTGGACAGCGCTTCGGATTCGTAGTCCTGAGGTTCCGGGTTCGATCCCCGGTGGAGGCGGAGACAAACGTGCAAAATGTTTCTTTCACACCTGATGTCCCTGTTACCTAGCAATAAATTGGTACTTGGGAGTTAGCTGCTACGGGTTGGGGGGTGGAGGACTGGTCGAAGACCGGGCCACGGGGACACTAAGCCTCGAAATCATCTCAAGATAACCTCAATATAACCACACGTTAGATTTCGTGTTATGCTCAATCAAAGGTCTTTCTCCTTTTATGATTAAAGAATCTGTGTTTCCAATACTGATGAACTGATCTTCACACTCATCTTCCAATCCATATCATTTTGCATTGGATTGGTTCAATTACAGCAGCTATTTTTTCAGACCACTTCTGGTGTGTGTCCAAATCCGTTTGCTGATTTGGACATCACAATCTCTGTCGTGACACTTATCATCAGTTTTGCATCTTCTGCAAACACTCGTATGAAGGAGCCAATTTCCTGCAGGTCGTTGATGTATTAGAAACAGGATGGGCCTGAGAACCGAGCCTTGTGGTACTCCACTCGTAGCTTCTCTCTGCTCCGATGTCTCGGCTCTCACTGTAACCCTCGGCTTCCTTCCTGAGCGGTACTCTCTCACCCACCTTAAGCTTCTTCACGTTAGTAATGTTATATTTCTTCCAGGGTGGAAGACTGTGAGGGCGGGTGTTAATGGTGTCTTCCAGTCATCTTCCAGTCATCTTCCAGGGTGGAAGACTGTGAGGGCGGGTGTTAATGGTGTCTTCCAGTCATCTTCCAATCATCTTCCAGGGTGGAAGACTGTGAGGGCGGGTGTTAATGGTGTCTTCCAGTCATCTTCCAATCATCTTCCAGGGTGGAAGACTGTGAGGGCGGGTGTTAATGGTGTCTTCCAGTCATCTTCCAATCATCTTCCAGGGTGGAAGACTGTGAGGGCGGGTGTTAATGGTGTCTTCCAGTCATCTTCCAATCATCTTCCAGGGTGGAAGACTGTGAGGGCGGGTGTTAATGGTGTCTTCCAGTCATCTTCCAATCATCTTCCAGGGTGGAAGACTGTGAGGGCGGGTGTTAATGGTGTCTTCCAGTCATCTTCCAATCATCTTCCAGGGTGGAAGACTGTGAGGGCGGGTGTTAATGGTGTCTTCCAGTCATCTTCCAATCATCTTCCAGGGTGGAAGACTGTGAGGGCGGGTGTTAATGGTGTCTTCCAGTCATCTTCCAATCATCTTCCAGGGTGGAAGACTGTGAGGGCGGGTGTTAATGGTGTCTTCCAGTCATCTTCCAGTCATCTTCCAGGGTGGAAGACTGTGAGGGCGGGTGTTAATGGTGTCTTCCAGTCATCTTCCAATCATCTTCCAGGGTGGAAGACTGTGAGGGCGGGTGTTAATGGTGTCTTCCAGTCATCTTCCAATCATCTTCCAGGGTGGAAGACTGTGAGGGCGGGTGTTAATGGTGTCTTCCAGTCATCTTCCAATCATCTTCCAGGGTGGAAGACTGTGAGGGCGGGTGTTAATGGTGTCTTCCAGTCATCTTCCAGTCATCTTCCAGGGTGGAAGACTATGAGGGCGGGTGTTAATGGTGTCTTCCAGTCATCTTCCAGTCTGTGAGGGCGGGTGTTAATGGTGTCTTCCAGTCATCTTCCAGTCATCTTCCCGGGTGGAAGATTGTGAGGGCGGGTGGTAATGGCGTCTTCCAGTCATCTTCCAGTCATCTTCCAGGGTGGAAGACTGTGAGGGCGGGTGGTAATGGCGTCTTCCAGTCATCTTCCAGGGTGGAAGACTGTGAGGGCGGGTGGTAATGGTGTCTTCCAGTCATCTTCCAGGATGAGAGGGGCGTGTCCCCCGAGGCGCGTCATCGTTCTGACCATTTAAGGCAACATTTATCTTCCCTGATCGTTCCTTCAAAGGCGAAGATGCAAGACTGCATCTTGCATCATGCTCAGCCGGGAGGTGTAAAGTGTGTGTACTCACCTAGTTGTACTCACCTAGTTGTGTTTGCGGGGGTTGAGCTCTGGCTCTTTGGTCCCGCCTCTCAACCGTCAATCAACAGGTGTACAGATTCCTGAGCCTATCGGGCTCTGTCATATCTACACTTGAAACTGTGTATGGAGTCAGCCTCCACCACATCACCCCCTAATGCATTCCATTTGTCAACCACTCTGACACTAAAAAAGTTCTTTCTAATATCTCTGTGGCTCATTTGGGCACTCAGTTTCCACCTGTGTCCCCTTGTGCGTGTTCCCCTTGTGTTAAATAGACTGTCTTTATCTACCCTATCAATCCCCTTCAGAATCTTGAATGTGGTGATCATGTCCCCCCTAACTCTTCTGTCTTCCAGCGAAGTGAGGTTTAATTCCCGTAGTCTCTCCTCGTAGCTCATACCTCTCAGCTCGGGTACTAGTCTGGTGGCAAACCTTTGAACCTTTTCCAGTTTAGTCTTATCCTTGACTAGATATGGACTCCATGCTGGGGCTGCATACTCCAGGATTGGCCTGACATATGTGGTATACAAAGTTTTGAATGATTCTTTACACAAGTTTCTGAATGCCGTTCGTATGTTGGCCAGCCTGGCATATGCCGCTGATGTTATCCGCTTGATATGTGCTGCAGGAGACAGGTCTGGCGTGATATCAACCCCCAAGTCTTTTTCCTTCTCTGACTCCTGAAGAATTTCCTCTCCAGATGATACCTTGTATCTGGCCTCCTGCTCCCTACACCTATCTTCATTACATTACATTTGGTTGGGTTAAACTCTAACAACCATTTGTTCGACCATTCCTTCAGCTTGTCTAGGTCTTCTTGAAGCCTCAAACAGTCCTCTTCTGTTTTAATCCTTCTCATAATTTTAGCATCGTCCGCAAACATTGAGAGAAATGAATCGATACCCTCCGGGAGATCATTTACATATATCAGAAACAAGATAGGACCGAGTACAGAGCCCTGTGGGACTCCACTGGTGACTTCACGCCAATCGGAGGTCTCACCCCTCACCGTAACTCTCTGCTTCCTATTGCTTAGATACTCCCTTATCCACTGGAGCACCTTACCAGCTACACCTGCCTGTCTCTCCAGCTTATGTACCAGCCTCTTATGCGGTACTGCGTCAAAGGCTTTCCGACAATCCAAGAAAATGCAGTCCGCCCAGCCCTCTCTTTCTTGCTTAATCTGTGTCACCTGATCGTAGAATTCTATCAAGCCTGTAAGGCAAGATTTACCCTCCCTGAATCCATGTTGGCGATTTGTCACGAAGTCCCTTCTCTCCAGATGTGTTACCAGGTTTTTTCTCACGATCTTCTCCATCACCTTGCATGGTATACAAGTCAAGGACACTGGCCTGTAGTTCAGTGCCTCTTGTCTGTCGCCCTTTTTGTATATTGGGACCACATTCGCCGTCTTCCATATTTCTGGTAGGTCTCCCGTCTCTAGTGATTTACTATACATTATGGAGAGTGGCAAGCAAAGTGCCTCTGCACACTCTTTCAGTACCCATGGTGAGATCCCATCTGGACCAACCGCCTTTCTAACATCCAGATCCAGCAGGTGTCTCTTGACCTCCTCTCTCGTAATTTCGAACTCCTCCAAGGCCGCCTGGTTTACCTCCCTTTCTCCTAGCACAGTGACCTCACCCTGTTCTATTGTGAAGACCTCCTGGAACCTCTTGTTGAGTTCTTCACACACCTCTCTTCACACACCCACCTGTGGAGTAGCTTTGGTTCGGTCTTGGCTTTGTTTGCTATATCATTTTCAAAAATTTTCTCTGCTTCTCTTCTCACCCTGACGTACTCATTCCTGGTTCTCTGGTATCTCTCCCTGCTTTCTGGTGTTCTGTTATTCCGGAAGTTCCTCCACGCCTTCTTGTTCAGTTTCTTCGCTTCCATACATGCCCTATTATACCATGGATTCTTTTGTTGCTTCTCGGATTTTTCCCTTTGGGCCGGGATGAACCTGTTTACTGCCTCCTGACACTTTTGGGTAACATAGTCCATCATACCCTGTACAGACTTGTCTCTGAGGTCGGTGTCCCAAGGTATTTCACTTAGGAAACTTCTCATCTGTTCATAATTCCCCTTTCCCCTTTGTGTGTGTGTGTGTGTGTGTGTGTGTGTGTGTGTGTGTGTGTCACTCATCACACTCACATAGAAATATTTAATGCGCAAATATCTTTGATATACGCAGTTAATATATTTCGAGAATATAACAATTTGGTGTTATATTTTTACATTATGTGTGTTATTGTGTTATAATTATTCCAAACAGACGTGTGTGAGTACTGAGTTCCAGACCCAAGTGAGGATAGGTGACCCAGGTGAGGATAGGTGACCCAGGTGAGGATAGGTGACCCAGGTGAGGATAGGTGACCCAGGTGAGGATAGGTGACCCAGGTGAGGATAGGTGACCCAAGTGAGGATAGGTGACCCAGGTGAGGATAGGTGACCCAGGTGAGGATAGGTGACCCAGGTGAGGATAGGTGACCCAGGTGAGGATAGGTGACCCAGGTGAGGATAGGTGACCCAAGTGAGGATAGGTGACCCAGGTGAGGATAGGTGACCCAGGTGAGGATAGGTGACCCAGGTGAGGATAGGTGACCCAGGTGAGGATAGGTGACCCAGGTGAGGATAGGTGACCCAGGTGAGGATAGGTGACCCAGGTGAGGATAGGTGACCCAGGTGAGGATAGGTGACCCAGGTGAGGATAGGTGACCCAGGTGAGGATAGGTGACCCAAGTGAAGATAAGCTGCTATGCTCTACCTCGTTGGCAAGACATGTTAATGGGTGACACCCACTGATGGCTGTGTAGGTGGGTGACACCCCCTGGTGGTTGTGTAGGTGGGTGACACCCCCCGGGGGGCTGTGTAGGTGCAACAAATAGAAGCAAAAGGTAGACAACACGGGGGGAACCAACAACGACCGCATCATAAACGAGCCTGTACGACGCACGACGTCAGGAGCGGTGATCCCGTGCACACAACGACCCTCTGCGACACACGACCTCTGGAAGTGGCACAATCGAGACTACCAGCGCCATCCAACGACTTCTGGCGATTGTTAAAACGAATTGAGCGACCTTCCAGGAAGTAGTAATTACAGTGTGTTAGGCCCCACACGCACCCCTCCCTCTCCCTCCCTCCCCTGCTCCTAATTTATGTGAACGACCTGCCCAAGGGAGTGATGTCAATGTTTGCAGATGATGCAAAGCTGATGAGGAACGTGAAAATGGATGAGGACTGCATAAAGTTACAGGAGGAAGTTGACACATTCCAGGAATTGTCCGACATATGGCTGCTGGAATTCAACCCCCCAACAAGTGTAAGGTAATGAAGATGGGATAGGGAGAGACGAGACGAGAAGGTATCTACACCATACGGGAAAGGCAGCTACAGGATTCAGAAACAGAGAAGGATCTGGGAGACGATATAATTCCGACACTCACACCGGAGGCACACACAAATAGGATAACATCAGCAGCATATTGGACGCTGATAAATATAAGATCATCTAGGAACCTGAATCAGAATTCCTTCAAAGTCAACTACACAATTGTTCGAACAATACTGGAATACGCATCACAGGTATGGAACCCGCACCTTGTGAAGCATGAAATACAAGAAGTACAAAGGTTTGGGACTAGACTGGTGCCAGAGCCAAGACGGCTAAGCTACGGACACAAGATACTGAGAAGAATAGATAAGGTGGATAAGGATAGCCTCTGCAGAGTGAGAGAGAGCGGGCCAAGAGGACACAGGATGCAGCTGGAAGCCCAAACGAGCCGAAGGGAAGCAACAAAGTACTGGTACCGTGTACGGGTAGTTAACACTGTAGGACTGTTCAATATGAATACGCTGTGGAAGCCACCTCCATCCACAACTTTACTGTAAGGCCAGATTCGACAAAGGATTTGAAAGTTAGAGTAGTTAAGTTGAAACGCAACAGGTATAAGACCAGAAGACAGGGCATACAGAGCTAGATCTCACTCCCCAGTAGACATTGATATGTAACTACTGATAGGTAAGTAACCTACCTCCCTCCCTCCCTCCCTCATAAAAGCACAGTTTGTTTTCCACAAGCACTATGAAGGCAATTATACACACCACTTCACAACCCCTGTGGCTAGATACTGGCAAGGTCAGGTTTATGGGGTGGCCAGGGTCATGGGGTGGCCTGGGTCATGGGGTGGCCAGGGTCATGGGGTGGCCAGGGTCATGGGGTGGCCAGGGTCATGGGGTGGCCAGGGTCATGGGGTGGCCTGGGTCATGGGGGTGACCAGGGTCATGGGGTGGCCAGGGTCATGGGGTGGCCAGGGTCATGGGGTGGCCAGGGTCATGGGGTGGCCAGGGTCATGGGGTGGCCAGGGTCATGGGGTGACCAGGGTCATGGGGTGGCCTGGGTCATGGGGTGGCCTGGGTCATGGGGTGGCCAGGGTCATGGGGTGGCCAGGGTCATGGGGTGGCCAGGGTCATGGGGTGACCAGGGTCATGGGGTGGCCAGGGTCATGAGGTGGCCAGGGTCATGGGGTGGCCAGGGTCATGGTGTGGCCAGGGTCATGGCGTGGCCAGGGTCATGGGGTGGCCAGGGTCATGGGGTGGCCAGGGTCATGGTGTGGCCAGGGTCATGGTGTGGCCAGGGTCATGGTGTGGCCAGGGTCATGGGGGTGGCCAGGGTCATGGGGTGGCCTGGGGTCTTGGGGTGGCCTGGGGTCATGGGGTGGCCTGGGGTCATGGGGTGGCCAGGGTCATAGGGTGGCCAGGGTCATGGGGTGGCCAGGGTCATGGGGTGGCCAAGGTATCTCTGGGGTTGCCAAGGTTTCGTGGACTATATAAAGGAGATATAATTCCAACAATACTAGAGAGAACAATACTGGACGAGCCACACGCCAGCAGCCACTGGCCGCGGCCAGGTGCCACAACCCACCCAACTAAAGTGCGATGGAAAACAACACTTCTCTGGCAACCTGTCCTCTTAAAAATAACGTCGCTCTTGGCCGTTTACCCGTATGGCCGAAAGTGGACGTAATTTGAAAATGAAAAAAAAATGAAAAAAAATTTGGATTTTTTTTTTTCAACAACAGTAAGTTAAGGGTCGTCTGATAGGTTAGGTGGGCAGGAAATTCTCAAACTTTCAAAATGTTATGAAAAACGTTAATTGAAAGTTTCCTCTTCTAACCTTACCGAGTAGGCCGGACGACTCAAACAGAAAACGGAACAGTACGTCACTTTTGTGAGTCGATTTCGTTTCAAATTTGGCCATAGCGCACATAGGAGCCAAAAGTGACGTTATTTTCAAGAGGTCGGGTTGGTCTGGCACCTTAACAACGAGGTCGTTAGTGTCCGGAAAAGATAATATTCTTCTAATCTTTGGCTTAGGCATTGCATATCTCGTCTCGAATGTCTAACAAAAACTAGAGGAAATAGGGCGCTGTGACTCAACAGGACCTCACGGCGTTTTCCTAGAGATGAATACTTAGTCTGTCTCATATCCACTGTCCGGAAGGGAAGATTCATATCTCGGAGAGATGGTGTACGAACTGGGTGGGAACTGGAAAGGTACATTCACTTGACCTCACGAGCACACACACCTCAGCAGTGAACTAGTGATTCCATGTGGATTCGAAGAACAGCCACTCATATTAAAATGTTGTACCTGTACGATATACGTAACGATAAAAGAGTACAGCACTTCCTGCCACCCTGGCGGATAGTACCCTTTGACATCCTGACGCCTACATTCCCCACTAAGAAACTAATCACAAACAACCATCATGCGCAGTTTGCTGCTAAATTAAGGCACCCAAGAACATACACTCTACAAACATACATCACAAAGACCATATACACTGAGGAGTCACCTAATACATCTACAGGGACGGCAGGAAGTGCTGTTATTGCTCATCAGCCCGATGGCAGCACAACTGAAAATAACTTAAGTCAGTAATTAGGCCTCGACCTTGCAAGTTGATATAATAATACTGAACACCAGCTTTGTTATGATCCTGTAATACCCCACGCAGCGAAAACAGTTATGTATTAGTGAAAAGACCTACTATTAATGTATAATAATTAACTGTAACTACATAGATACTGAAATTAAAAATCTCTGTACCCAACTGACACTAATTACAAAATGTGCAGGAAGGATGTAATTGTCAATGTAATTATCTCCGTTGAGGTCTGATAAAAACCTTTTGTGCCCTCTAATCTTTTTTGCGCTACCGCTCACAAGATGAGTATAGGGTGCACAATAAACTGGCCCCCGTCTGGCAGTAACAATAACAAAATCAATGGTCTACAAAGAACGAGGTGGCCAGCTGCCCGGGTAACTAAGAACATGAACAATTTACTATTTACAATTTTATATTTACTTACTGTAAATATATACATACATTATACAATTTATATAATACATTATACAATAAATATATACATACATTATACAATTTATATAATACATTATACAATAAATATATACATACATTATACAATAAATATATACATACATTATACAATTTATATAATACATTATACAATAAATATATACATACATTATACAATTTATATACATACATTATACAATTTATATACATACATTATACAATTTATATACATACATTATACAATTTATATAATACATTATACAATAGATATATACAATTTACTTCTGTAAATATATAGCTCTTGAAATAGAACAATCTCTGTAACTAGCTGACATTGTAATTATAAGGTGTAAAGGATAGATGAAATTGTTTATGAAATAATCTCCGTTGAGGTCTGATAAAGACCTATTGTGCCTTCTGTAATGCTTTTTGCGCTACCGCTCACAGGATGGGTATGGGGTGCACAATAAACTAGCCGCCTCCGGCGGCAACAATCAAATCAAATGAACACACACACGAGACTCGCCTCCAGTAAGGGGGAGGACGAGAAAGAACGACCCACAGAGAAGTAAAACAAGTCCTCACTTGAAAATTCCACGACACAGACAACGCAATTTAGAATTAAATTATTTAGGGTGGAGCGAAGAGTGCCGAGCGCGCCATTTTTGCTGCCTGGTGGCTAAGGAGAGACGGTTCCCGGCTTGTAAAACACCCTCCATCTCTCGGGTTCTCCCTTTTCCCCCCGGGGGCCGAGCACCCTCCGAGCACCTGCGGGGTTATTCAGGAGTGAACTCGGCCAGAACACACCCTCCTACACCACACTAATTCCCTCCCACTCAAACTTTCTCCTCTGCGGGGAAATGTAAGAGAGAGAGAAACGGAGTTTAGTCGATCCCTCTTTTTTTTTATTTTAACTTACCGATTAATGGTACTTGACGGAGTTTGGCAAGTAGATCTATATGAGGGGAAGCATGGGGTGGGTGGGGGAGGGGGTAGATGGTGCTAGGGTTGGTGTTTGTGCTATTAGTTATTAGTGGTGTCTTTACAAGGACAGAGGGTGGGATAGGAAGTAACTATTTTGCATGAACAGCATGTTAAAATTGATGAATGAGTCTTATGGGTCGATCGCTGGATGGAATGGACTTGGTCTGACGACGGGTTGCGGATGTAAACCGTTTTCTTTCATAAACATGGGGTTGGTGGCTGCGTTAAAGAGCATTTTCCCTTTATTGACGAGGATGAACTGGCGTCAATTATAGTTGATTTGTAATTGTCTTTCATTATTGAAGAGGCGGCCATAGAGGATGCTCAACCTCTAGAGGAAATGTAAGAATTTCTGATCTTGTAAGGAACGTATGATTATACTCATCACAAATGTAATAAAGTAAGAGTCAAATAATCCAATTTTTCAGTAATTTTCTGTCTTAAAACCTCAGATTATCTCACTAGTATAATTATAACGTTTTCTGGCCCGGCGTCCCTGGTGGTGCCGGACGTGTGGGTGTTGTGAGAGACGCTCCTACTGGGGGTGAGAGACGGCTCCTACTGGGGGTGAGAGACGGCTCCTACTGGGGGCGAGAGACGGCTCCTACTGGGGGGTGAGAGACGGCTCCTACTGGGGGGTGAGAGACGGCTCCTACTGGGGGTGAGAGACGGCTCCTACCGGGGGGTGAGAGACGGCTCCTACCGGGGGGTGAGAGACGGCTCCTACCGGGGGGTGAGAGACGGCTCCTACCGGGGGGTGAGAGACGGCTCCTACCGGGGGGTGAGAGACGGCTCCTACCGGGGGGTGAGAGACGGCTCCTACCGGGGGGTGAGAGACGGCTCCTACTGGGGGGTGAGAGACGGCTCCTACTGGGGGTGAGAGACGGCTCCTACTGGGGGTGAGAGACGGCTCCTACCGGGGGGTGAGAGACGGCTCCTACCGGGGGGTGAGAGACGGCTCCTACTGGGGGTGAGAGACGGCTCCTACTGGGGGTGAGAGACGGCTCCTACTGGGGGTGAGAGACGGCTCCTACTGGGGGTGAGAGACGGCTCCTACTGGGGGGTGAGAGACGGCTCCTACAGGGGGGTGAGAGGCGGCTCCTACAGGGGGGTGAGAGGCGGCTCCTACTGGGGGTGAGAGACGGCTCCTACTGGGGGTGAGAGACGGCTCCTACTGGGGGGTGAGAGACGGCTCCTACTGGGGGTGAGAGACGGCTCCTACTGGGGGTGAGAGACGGCTCCTACTGGGGGTGAGAGACGGCTCCTACTGGGGGTGAGAGACGGCTCCTACTGGGGGTGAGAGACGGCTCCTACCGGGGGTGAGAGACGGCTCCTACTGGAGGTGAGAGAAGGCTCCTACTGGAGGTGAGAGACGGCTCCTACTGGGGGTGAGAGACGGCTCCTACTGGGGGTGAGAGACGGCTCCTACTGGGGGTGAGAGACGGCTCCTACTGGGGGTGAGAGACGGCTCCTACTGGGGGGTGAGAGACGGCTCCTACTGGGGGTGAGAGACGGCTCCTACTGGGGGTGAGAGACGGCTCCTACTGGAGGTGAGAGACGGCTCCTACTGGAGGTGAGAGACGGCTCCTACTGGGGGTGAGAGACGGCTCCTACTGGAGGTGAGAGACGGCTCCTACTGGAGGTGAGAGACGGCTCCTACTGGAGGTGAGAGACGGCTCCTACTGGAGGTGAGAGACGGCTCCTACTGGAGGTGAGAGACGGCTCCTACTGGAGGTGAGAGACGGCTCCTACTGGAGGTGAGAGACGGCTCCTACTGGAGGGTGTGCAGCTCGTGCCTGGGCTTCCACTCTTCACATGGAATTATATCCTTGTACTCACCTGAGAGTATTTGGGATGGTTATCGAGCTTATTTCTTGTCACAACATGGCGCAAAAACATTAGAAACACTGGTCAATAGAACATACCAGGGGGCTATAATAGTGAGTGGAGAGAATCGAAATAGAAAAGCTTGTGAGAGAATAGATTTCCAACATTTCACACTGAAAACAAGTTGCCAAACATTTGAACGGCATTTAGCACCTAAATAAGGATTTGTTGAAACTACCTTCACATCCGAGGGAGCCGGTCGGCCGAGCGGACAGCACGCTGGACTTGTGATCCTGTGGTCCTGGGTTCGATCCCGGGCGCCGGCGAGAAACAATAGACAGTTTCTTTCACCCTATGCCCCTGTTACCTAGCAGTAAAATAGGTACCTGGGTGTTAGTCAGCTGTCACGGGTTGCTTCCTGGGGGTAGAGGCCTGGTCGAGGACCGGGCCGCGGGGACACTAAAAAGCCACGAAATCATCAAGATAACCTCAAGATAACCGATGTTAGACGAATACTGGAATATGTTGCACAGTCATATAACCCGCGAGTTGTGAAGGAAAAAAAATGTACAAAGGTTTGCAGGAAGATTAATGCAAGAACAAAAAGGGTTAAGAACTAAGAGGAACTAAGACTACGAGGACAGATTAAAGACACTCAACCTCCCAACGACAGAGGAAAGAAGGAACAGAGGGGATATGATCACGATATACAAGATACTGAGGGGGGGGGGCAGACAAGATGGTCAACGACAACCTCTTTTAAAGTGAGAGAAAATAGGACATAGGAAGAAGCTGGAAACGCTTCAGAGTTGAAGAAATGTAAGGAAACACTCGCCCTTGGTACAGACGGCCAACAAGTGGAATGCACTAAAAGTTATGGAAAGCACTTCCGTCCACAACTTCAACCCAAACTTCAGCAAGGTAATAACAAATACGATTGTTGTTGTTGTTGTTGTTCAAGATTCGCTACTTGGAACAAAAAGTTCCAAGCAGCACGGGCTATGGTGAGCCCGTAGGAAAAACAAATACGAGGTACAAGACTGGGAGGCGGGGCACAGAGCTTCAGAGCTCTCTTTCCCGTAGTCCCTGCCAGGAAGTCCCTGCCAGGAAGTCACTACCAGGAAGACCCTGCCAGGAAGTCACTACCAGGAAGACCCTGCCAGGAAGTCCCTACCAGGAAGACCCTGCCAGGAAGTCCCTACCAGGAAGTCCCTGCCAGGAAGTCCCTGCCAGGAAGTCCCTGCCAGGAAGTCCCTGTCAGGAAGTCCCTGCCAGGAAGTCCCTGCCAGGAAGTCCCTACCAGGAAGTCCCTACCAGGAAGTCACTACCAGGAAGTCACTACCAGGAAGTCGCTACCAGGAAGACACTGCCAGGAAGTCACTACCAGGAAGTCCCTGCCAGGAAGTCCCTACCAGGAAGTCCCTGCCAGGAAGTCCCTGCCAGGAAGTCCCTACCAGGAAGTCCCTGCCAGGAAGTCCCTGCCAGGAAGTCCCTGCCAGGAAGTCCCTACCAGGAAGTCCCTGCCAGGAAGTCCCTGCCAGGAAGACCTGCCAGGAAGTCCCTGCCAGGAAGACCTGCCAGGAAGTCCCTGCCAGCCAGCCAGTGTTAGGTAGTCACTACTAGGCGAGCACACGCTCGCACGCAGACAATGCACACAGAGAAATTCGTCAATTAACGGAATTTGGAGAGAAAACAGCCGTCAGAGTTATGCTTCAGTCTAAGTTTAAATCCTTAATGTCAGCGGCGCTGGGAACGGGCGCAGCCATAACGGCGAGGACACTAACGGCCCTGCAGTTGCTGACAGGTGCAGGCCGGCTGTCAGCTGCGCGTTGGCTGATAACTGAGAAATTCAAAGAAAAATAGCAGGGGGTTGGGAGGGGAAACTGCAACAAAGCGAAACAGGTATTTTAATACATTTTAACCGCGATATAAATACAGAACCTAACCTAAACTCTTCTAGCAATCCCAAGTCTAATATTAGCTGTTTTAGGCGTAATTTAGGATAAATAAGCTATACTAGGGCTAGAAATATTTAAGTTTGCTGATATCTGGTTGATACCTGGCTGATACCTGGTTGATGGGGTTCTGGGAGTTGTTCTACTCCCCAAGCCCGGCCCGAGGCCAGGCTTGACTTGTGAGAGTTTGGTCCACCAGGCTGTTGCTTGGAGCGGCCCTCAGGCCCACATACCCACCACAGCCCGGTTGGTCCGGCACTCCTTGGAGGAAAGTATCTGGTTTCCTCTTAAAGATGTTCACGGCAATATTTCTTATGCTTGCTGGGAGGACGTTGAACAACCGTGGACCTCTGATGTTTATACAGTGTTCTCTGATTGTGCCTATGGCACCTCTGCTCTTCACTGGTTCTATTCTGCATTTTCTTCCATATCGTTCACTCCAGTATGTTGTTATTTTACTGTGTAGATTAGAGACCTGGCCCTCCAATATTTCCCCACGTGTATATTATTTGACATCTCTCCCATTGTCTTTCTAGCGAGTACATTCAGAGGGCTTTGACACGATCCCAATAATTTAGATGCTCTCGTTTATGTATCCAGTATATGTTCTCTGTACTTCCTTTATTTCGGCAATCTCTCCTGCTTTGAATGGGGGAGTACTGAGCAGTACTCGAGACGGGACAACACAAGTGACTTGAAGAGTACAACAATTGTGATAGGATCCCTGGATTTGAAAGTTCTCGTAATCCATCCAGTCATTTTCCTGGCTATCTTGAGGTTATCTTGAGATGATTTCGGGGCTTTTAGTGTCCCCGCGGCCTGGTCCTCGACCAGGCTTCCACCCCCAGGAAGCAGCCCGTGACAGCTGACTAACACCCAGGTACCTATTTTACTGCTAGGTAACAGGGGCATAGGGTGAAAGAAACTCTGCCCATTGTTTCTCGCCGGCGCCCGGGATCGAACCCGGGACCACAGGATCACAAGTCCAGTGTGCTGGCCGACCGGCTCCGCAATATTTGCTTGGTTATGCTCCCTAAACGTTAGGTCGTCAGACAACATTATTCCCAAATCCTTGACATATTGCTTTCCTACTATGGGCAGATTTGATTGTGTTTTGTACTCTGTATTATGTTTAAGGTCCTCATTTTTACCGTACCTGAGTACTTGGAATTTATCGCTGTTAAACATCATGTTGTTTTCTGCTGCCCAGTCGAAAACTTTATTAATATCTGCTTGTAGTTTTTTCAATATCTTTAGCAGAGGTAATTTTCATGCTGATTTTTGTGTCATCTGCAAAGGATGATACGAAGCTGTGACTTGTATTTTTGTCTATATCTGATATGAGAATAAGGAAAAGCAGTGGTGCAAGGACTGTACATTGAGGTACTGAGCTTTTAACTGCGCTCGGACTCGATTTTATATGGTTGACTGTTACTCTGTGTTCTGTTCGGCAGAAAACTGAGTATCCAGCGACCCTACTTTACCATTGACCTCATTTTGTGCTATCACGCCATGGTCACATTTATCGAATGCCTTTGCGAAATCCATGTATACCACATCAGCATTCTGTCTTTCTTCTAATGCCTCAGTGATTTTGTCGTAGTGGTCAAGTAGCTGTGAGAGGCATAATCTTCCTGCTCTAAATCCATGTTGGCCTGGATTGTGGAGGTCATTGGTCTCCATGAAACTAGTGACCTGACTCCTGATCACTCCCTCAAATACTGTTATTATGTGGGACGTTAGTGCAACTGGTCTATAATTCTTTGCCAATGCTTTGCTCCCTCCCTTGTGTAGAGGGGCTATGTCTGCTGCTTTCAGCTCATCTGGTATCTCCCCCGTGTCCAAGCTCTTCCTCCACACTATACTGAGTGCCTGTGCTACTGGCACTTTGCATTTCTTTATAAATATTGAATTCCATGAGTCTGGACCCGGGGCTGAGTGCATGGGCATGTTGTCAATTTATCTTTCAAAATCTGCTACGCTCGTGTTGATATCAGTTATATTTACAGGGGTTCGGATATCACGCATAAAGAAGTTGTTCGGATCTTCCGCTTTCATGCTGTGTATCGGAGTGCTAAACATGTCCTCATAATGCTTTTTTAGGATTTCACTAATTTCTTTGTCATCTTCAGTGTATGAACCTTCACTAGTACGAATAGGTTCAATGCTGGCAGTGGTTTTTGCTTTTGATTTATGATATGTGAAGAAATATTTTGGGTTTTTCTTTATTTCTTGAATTGCTTTCTGTTCTAGTTGCCTTTCTTCAGTCTGATATGAATGCTTCAGTCCCTGTTCGATTTCTTCAATCTCCCTGTTTAAATTATTCCTTCTTTGTATTTAGCTGTATATTTTCCAGACTTACATAGGAGTCACTAGGACGACCTGACTTACACAACAGCCAGGAGAACGACCTGACTTACAAAACAGCCAGGAGAACGACCTGACTTACACAACAGCCAGGAGAACGACCTGACTTACACAACAGCCAGGAGAACGACCTGACTTACACAACAGCCAGGAGGACGACCTGACTTACACAACAGCCAGGAGGACGACCTGACTTACACAACAGCCAGGAGGACGACCTGACTTACACAACAGCCAGGAGGACGACCTGACTTACACAACAGCCAGGAGGACGACCTGACTTACACAACAGCCAGGAGGACGACCTGACTTACACAACAGCCAGGAGAACGACCTGATTTAAACCGTGCAATTCCTGATTAATCTGACAGCGATGCCTAGGTCAGACTGAGAGCCGCACGCACCACCAAATTGGTTGATTAGAGCATCAAGCAGAAGGGCCAATCAGAGGCCGCCGGGGGAGAAGATCTTGGACCTACTTCAAGGTACAACTTAAGAGCTTTGAGAGACTAGAATGTGTTTATATGAGGCTATTTAACCTAAGCCACGAATTGAACGCGTTGAAAATTTAAGATACCACCTGACTACCAAGGTACCCCCTGACTACCAAGATACCCCCTGACCACCAAGATACCCCCTGACTACCAAGATACCCCCTGACTACCAAGATACCCCCTGACTACCAAGATACCCCCTGACTACCAAGATACCCCCTGACCACCAAGATAACCCCTGACTACCAAGGTACCCCCTGACTACCAAGGTACCCCCTGACTACCAAGATACCCCCTGACTACCAAGATACCCCCTGACTACCAAGGTACCCCCTGACTACCAAGGTACCCCTGACTACCAAGATACCCCCTGACCACCAAGATACCACCTGACTACCAAGATACCCCCTGACCACCAAGATACCCCCTGACCACCAAGATACCCCTGACCACCAAGATACCCCCTGACTACCAAGATACCCCCTGACCACCAAGATACCCCCTGACTACCAAGATACCCCCTGACTACCAAGATACCCCCTGACTACCAAGATACCCCCTGACTACCAAGATACCCCCTGACCACCAAGATAACCCCTGACTACCAAGGTACCCCCTGACTACCAAGATACCCCCTGACTACCAAGGTACCCCCTGACTACCAAGGTACCCCCTGACTACCAAGATACCCCCTGACCACCAAGATACCACCTGACTACCAAGATACCCCCTGACCACCAAGATACCCCCTGACCACCAAGATACCCCCTGACCACCAAGATACCCCCTGACTACCAAGATACCCCCTGACCACCAAGATACACCCTGACTACCAAGATACCCCCTGACTACCAAGATACCCCCTGACCACCAAGATACCCCCTGACCACCAAGATACCCCCTGACCACCAAGATACCCCCTGACCACCAAGATACCCCCTGACCACCAAGATACCCCCTGACCACCAAGATACCCCCTGACTACCAAGGTACCACCTGACTACCAAGATACCACCTGACTACCAAGGTACCCCCTGACTACCAAGATACCCCCTGACTACCAAGATACCCCCTGACTACCAAGATACCCCCTGACTACCAAGATACCACCTGACTACCAAGGTACCCCCTGACTACCAAGATACCCCCTGACTACCAAGATACCCCTGACTACCAAGATACCCCCCTGACTACCAAGATACCCCCTGACTACCAAGATACCCCCTGACTACCAAGATACCCCCTGACCACCAAGATACCCCCTGACCACCAAGGTACCACCTGACTACCAAAGTACCCCCTGACTACCAAGGTACCCCCTGACTACCAAGGTACCCCCTGACTACTGTTACGTACCCTTATAAGATACGTAAGTGAATATATTAATATGTACATTTATAATTGTATGTAAATTACAAGCATGTATATTGTTATACTTATATGTTCTATGCAAATGCACATTCATGTTACAGTGTTGGCGTTAGGCCCAACGTATCGTGGGAATGATTGTTTATTTCTTTGTGTGATCAGTTTTCCCACGGGAACTAATGATTTATATGTGATCATCAGTGGGTAACAGAGTGAAATAATAATTGAGTGAACTGTATCTGGCAAATTGTCGTGGGATCGTCCGTTGCTGGGGTGTGCATGCCATTATTTCCTTCTGTATGCATATTTTAATTACTATGTAAAGAAACAATTGCTTTGTTTGTCTATATCAATATGTACTAATTATTCATTAAGTTAGTTTAAGATTACTCTTGTCACAATGTAGTGCTCCATTGTTGAAATAATAAATATTGTAACTTTGGCAATTTATTCGCGGGGCAAGGCAATGTGTTTTTTGACTCGCATATTGTAGTTCAGTAGCTGAGCAGAACCCAGGGAGATATCATCTTGGAGTTAAGTCATTCTTTTGTTCTAGCCATATAATTATTCTTAGTATTGATTTAATGTCTGGAAGTTACAGTGATATTTTTAATGTGATATATATTGTGACCATATAATCATCTGTTTGCTTTTGAGATTTATTTAATATAATAGTATATATCTATACTTAGTATCTTTATTCTTCAGTCCTATGAAGATTCTATTTTATGCTCATTACCCATTAAGGGGTTATACTGGTGATTCGCTATTGAGAACAGCAGTTGTGTCGTATCCCTAGACTTATTAAAGTTTGGCTGCTGTAGGATCACGAGCCGTAACGTACGATAGGTAACAAAGAGTTATGGGGGCCTGTGCCGGGAAATATTGTCCCATTTTTAACTTAACTATGCTAATCTAACCTTGCCTTCCTAGGTACCAGTGTGTCAAGTGTCTCTGTGTGTTTCTTAAGAACTATTCCATGTGCCAAGCAAGCCTTCCTGTGTGTCAAGTAACAACGTTTCACGATTTTGAGGTAAGTCATCCTATATTTTGTTTGTGCAGTGAGGCCAAGCGAATTTTCAGTGTGGTGACAATTTTACAGTGAAGTGTAGTGCAGTGCCATTGTGTTAATTATTTTTGTGAATCAAGTGCCAAGTGTTAGTAACGATGGAGGAGAAAGTTGCAGCGTTGGTGGCTCACCCAGACTTTGAAGGGATTCAGAACCTTAAAAAGACTGAGTTAATACAAATGGCAAATCATTTGGATTTGACCGCCAGCAATAGAATGGTTAAAGCCCAAATATTGAAAGTCATTGTGACGCATTTTGTTGAGAATGGGGATTTAGAGGAAGAAATTCTAGAAGAGTTAAGAGAGGAGTCGAGTGATCAGATGACGTTAAAGCGTCTTGAGTTAGAAGCGCAAATAGCCAATGCTAAGCTTGAAGCTCAAAGGGAACAGAAAATATTAGAGGCTGAAGCTCGTCAAAGAGAGATTGAAGCTCAACAGCAACAGCAAATATTAGAGGCTGAAGCTCAGCAAAGGGAGCTGGAGACTAGGCGTTTAGAAATTGCGGCACAAAACCAGAGAGGTTTAATTGAGTTGCAACTTGAAGCCACAAAGAAGCAACAAGCCGAGGAACAAACTAGGCAATTAGAGATTCAACAACAAATGGCTGACACTAACTTCAGGCTTGAATCACAGCGTATGGCAGCTGGGCATGGAAATACTAGTAATGTTTCAACAAATAGTGATAATAATCCCATCAGGATGAATAAGTATATAGAGTTGCCCAAGTTCAATGAGGAAGATCCTGAGGTTTTCTTTGCACATTTTAATAAAATTGCCATCAGTATGAACTGGCCAAGGGATCAGTGGGTAGCCATTATGCAGTCTCAATTCAAGGGGCGTAGTCAGGAGGTTTTCACATCCCTCCCTGACGCTCATAGTTTTGATTATGACTTTGTAAAGAAAAGCATCTTAAATGCATACCAGCTAAATCCAGAGGCACACAGGCAAAAGTTCAGGAACCTAAGGAGAATCAAGGATCAAACAATAGCAGATTTTACTCGTCAGAAGACGAATTTTTGCAACAGATGGTTAAAGTCACTTGCAGTCACTGATTTTGATGCTCTAAAGAATCTTCTCATAATGGAAGAAGTATTGTCCTGTCTTCCAGACCAGTTGTCTACTTTTATGGCAGAACAAAAGAATGTAACCGATATTGATGAGCTGTCAAAGCTCGCGGATGAGCATGAGTTGCTGACTAAGGCCCCGTTTACGGCCACTTCACCTAAGTCTAGTCGTAGAGTAAATTTCAATGCTCACCGAACTCCTTATCAGTATAAGTCTCCTCCTGGTGCGACAGTTACTCCCGTGAACTCTTCTCTTACTAACCCTAAGATGGTTACTCCATGGCCAAGATCATCTAAGCCTAGTAATGCTAATTCTAAACCGGCAGTTGGTTATACCAGTGTGTCCACTGTCAAACATTGTACCCATTGTAAGAGAAGGGGGCATGTGATTTCTTCATGTTTTAGTTTGCATCCTGAACTCCGACCAACTGGTCTTATTATGAGTAAAGGAGTGCAACCTATTAATTCTTCATGTATTACAGTCAGTCCCAATTGGATGGCTGAATTCAAACCCTATATGTCCACAGGTACCTTATTATGTACTAATGGTAGACATAAGACTGTTCAATTACTCCGTGATACTGGAGCTTCACAGTCTCTTATTACCCAGAAGGTACTTGATGATGTTGACACCCGAGATCTGGGTGAAGTTGTGCTTCTCCAGGGTATTGCCGGAAGTGTGCAACCAGTGTCCTTATTGCAAGTTAACCTTGATTCTAAATATACTTCAGGATGGTGTAATGTTGGTGTAAGTAAACAACTGCCCATTCCTGGGGTAGACATTATTCTAGGTAATGATTTTGGCAACCAAATGGTTGTAGGGCCAAAGTGTCCCATTATGTTAACTAAACCCCATAATGTATTAGCTCAACCGGAAGCAGATGATGATATTATTTACCCTGCTTGTGTTGTTACTAGATCAATGGGAAAAACAGGTGAGAGTAATCCTGTCTTCACTAAGGTTGCTGATCCCAAGACCAGGACCCCTTCAGTAAAGGAGTGGGAGGTGGATCTTGAGGATTCTTTTATGACTCGACTGGATGATGAGAGTGAGGCCGTAGTAGAAGCCCCGCCGAACCTAAATCACAAGGAAAGTGAAGGTGAGGAGGCTGAACTATCTGTACCTTGCCCGCTTGTCTCCAGTGTGCCAGTTGTCGAGAGTGAGGCCGAAGTAGCTATGACTCCATTTTATTCTGATCAATCGGGAAAAGAGATCAAGCTACTAGGTTCTTGCCCACTCGCTGCTGAGTCTGAGTCATTGCCCTTAAGTGTTGTACAGACTACTGATCCTAGTTTAAGTAAGTGTATTTCTGAGGCTCCTGATAATATTGATGCATTGGAGGAAGGGACGGGTTTCTTCTTCAAGGATCGACTTCTGATGAGAAGGTGGAGACCCAAGGGAACTCCCTCTTCAGAGGATTGTGAGATTAGAACCCAACTCGTTGTCCCCAATGATTATCGTAGGCAGGTCCTGCAGGCTGCACATGATGATCCCATGGGAGGTCATCAAGGTATCACGAATATGTACCATAAGATAAGTAAATATTTTTTCTGGCCAAAGTTAAAGAAAGACGTGGTCAGATATTGTCATAACTGTATACCCTGTCAAATTGTTGGTAAACCAAATCAATCTGTACCTAGAGCACCATTGCAACCTATTGTAGTTCCTGATGAACCATTTACTCATGTTGTAATTGATTGTGTGGGTCCTTTACCTAAGACTAAATCGGGTAACATGTTTTTGTTCACTCTCATGTGTATGACTACTAGATTTCCTGAAGCTTATGCTCTACGGAATACCAAGGCTCATAATCTCATCAAGTGTCTTGAAAGATTCTTTTCGTTGTTTGGAATGCCTAGAGTTATTCAGAGTGATAATGGGGGAAATTTTGTTTCTAAAGTTTTCAGAACTTTTTGCGAATCCCGAGGGATTCGGCACAAATTGTCCAGTCCATATCATCCCCAAAGCCAAGGTGGACTTGAACGTTTCCACCAGACTTTGAAACAAATGCTAAAGACAACCGGAGAAACTCATCCACGTAATTGGGATGAGAATCTCCCCTTTGTTTTGTTTGCTGCTAGAGAAGGGCTACAAGAGTCATTGGGCTGTTCACCCTTTGAACTAGTGTTTGGTCACCAAGTAAGAGGTCCTCTTAAAATGCTACAAGAAAAGTTGTTGGGAGATGTCTCTGTTCATCAGAGCGGATTGTACTTGAGTGAGGTCAAGGCAAAGTTGTGTCGGGCTCGTGAGTTGGCGAAAGAACATCTGGGAAGGACTCAACAAGCCATGAAAGTACGATATGACAAGAAGTTCAAAGCTAAGCTAAGGTCGTTTGATGTCGGAGATTTGGTGTTGGTGTTGAAACCTCGTATGGGGACTTCCATGTCCCATAAGTTCGCAGGACCCTACCAAGTGGTAGACAAGGTGGGAGACCTAACTTATAAACTAATTAACCCTAATCTTTCAGAACCCCAAATGACTGTGCACATTAACAGATTAAAAGCTTATGTTGGACCTGGTGTAGTAGCTTGTTTTAGTCGGGAAGAGTTACCACCTGAGGATAATTGTAGTGAGGGACACGATGTTAATATCCAACTTCTCAGTTCCAGTTCCAATGGCAGGGAGATGCTATGTCATTTACAGGAGGAACAACGTGATGAGTTCCAGGTTCTGCTGGACAACCATTCATCTCTGTTTGGGGAGGTTCCTACCCAGACCCACCTCATCACACACGACATTCAGCTCCTGGACAGCACCCCCATTCGACAACATCCGTACCGAGTGAATCCCGAAAAGAGGAAAATTATGCAAGCAGAAGTGGAATATCTGCTCCAGCATGATTTCATTCGGCCAAGTCAAAGTACTTGGAGCTCTCCGTGTTTGTTAGTGCCAAAACCAGATGGAACCTGGAGATTGTGCGTGGATTACAGGAAACTGAACAAGAACACTACAGTGGACGTTTTTCCTTTACCCTTGTTGGAAGAATGTATAGAGTCCATAGGTCATGCCGAATATGTAAGTAAGCTTGATTTGTCAAAAGGGTATTATCAAATTCCATTAACAGAGTATGCTAGAGAGGTTACTGCTTTTGTTACACCTGATGGTGCGTATGAATTTAATGTTGGGATAGGTGCTGTGCTTATTCAAGTTGGTTTAGACCAGATTGAGCATCCTGTGTATTACTATTCCAGAAAATTTAATGCAGCCCAGAGAAATTATTCCGTGGTAGAAAAGGAGGCGTTGGGTCTTATATTGTCAATCAAGAAGTTTGAGATTTACTTATCAGGAAATAAAGTGTTAGTATTTACAGACCACAACCCCCTTATCTTTATAAATATGATGAAAGTCAAGAACCAACGAATTCTGCGATGGTCATTGTTTTTGCAGGAATTTAATGTAGAAATCAAACATATTCCAGGCAGACAAAATGTTATTGCTGATGCTTTGTCAAGAAGTTTTGATGTACCATAAATGAAATGTTTCTTTTTACTTAACATTTTTACTTCTGAAAAAATGCCATTGATCTTCAATCCATTGCATTTTTTTTCTTGGAGGTGGAAGTGTTACGTACCCTTATAAGATACGTAAGTGAATATATTAATATGTACATTTATAATTGTATGTAAATTACAAGCATGTATATTGTTATACTTATATGTTCTATGCAAATGCACATTCATGTTACAGTGTTGGCGTTAGGCCCAGCGTATCGTGGGAATGATTGTTTATTTCTTTGTGTGATCAGTTTTCCCACGGGAACTAATGATTTATATGTGATCATCAGTGGGTAACAGAGTGAAATAATAATTGAGTGAACTGTATCTGGCAAATTGTCGTGGGATCGTCCGTTGCTGGGGTGTGCATGCCATTATTTCCTTCTGTATGCATATTTTAATTACTATGTAAAGAAACAATTGCTTTGTTTGTCTATATCAATATGTACTAATTATTCATTAAGTTAGTTTAAGATTACTCTTGTCACAATGTAGTGCTCCATTGTTGAAATAATAAATATTGTAACTTTGGCAATTTATTCGCGGGGCAAGGCAATGTGTTTTTTGACTCGCATATTGTAGCTCAGTAGCTGAGCAGAAACCAGGGAGATATCATCTTGGAGTTAAGTCATTCTTTTGTTCTAGCCATATAATTATTCTTAGTATTGATTTAATGTCTGGAAGTTACAGTGATATTTTTAATGTGATATATATTGTGACCATATAATCATCTGTTTGCTTTTGAGATTTATTTAATATAATAGTATATATCTATACTTAGTATCTTTATTCTTCAGTCCTATGAAGATTCTATTTTATGCTCATTACCCATTAAGGGGTTATACTGGTGATTCGCTATTGAGAACAGCAGTTGTGTCGTATCCCTAGACTTATTAAAGTTTGGCTGCTGTAGGATCACGAGCCGTAACGTACGATAGGTAACAACTACCAAGGTACCACCTGACTACCAAGCAATGAATTACAAGATGTAAAATATTGATGTGTGGCAAGGCCGGTACTTGGAGGACGTGACCATACCAACCAGTCCTCTCGACTAATGCGCCTCATGCTACTGTACGCTATGGTCCACACCGTACAAAATAAGGGGTACTATGAAACCTAGCGGCTCCTAAATATCCACGTTTTCTATGCGAAGGTTAGTGTTTAGTATTTCCAAAATGCTGCTAAATACACTACGCTGAACCTACATTTTATACACAATTAGCACCATATCTTGAGGTTATCTTGAGATGATTACGGGGCTTTAGTGTCCCCGCGGCCCGGTCCTCGACCAGGCCTCCACCCCCAGGAAGCAGCCCGTGACAGCTGACTAACACCCAGGTACCTATTTTACTGCTAGGTAACAGGGGCATAGGGTAAAAGAAACTCTGCCCATTGTTTCTCGCCGGCGCCTGGGATCGAACCCAGGACCACAGGATCACAAGTCCAGCGTGCTGTCCGCTCGGCCGACGGGCTCCCCCTACCATAAATAATCCCACAGAGCACATCACTTGCTATCCACAGAAAAGTGCGCTAAGAGAAAATAAAGTATCAAAAGCACCCAAAAATAACGTTCAGTGAAGATAAACAATAAACAAGAAGGAACACAGAACACGGAGAACAATCACAGAACACGGAGAACAATCACAGAACACGGAGAACAAACCACTGATTGGTAAACCATTTTGTTGCAGGGAGCCGCAGCGCCGCGCCGGCTACCACACCAACACTCTGATGCTGTGAAGCACTCCACCAGTGACCAGAACAATACAACTACGCTACACACGGACAATACAACTACGCTACACACGGACAATACACCTACGCTACACACGGACAATACAACTACGCTACACACGGACAATACACCTACGCTACTCACGGACAATACAACTACGCTACACACGGACAATACAACTACGCTACTCACGGACAATACAACTACGCTACACACGGACAATACACCTACGCTACACACGGACAATACAACTACGCTACTCACGGACAATACACCTACGCTACACACGGACAATACAACTACGCTACTCACGGACAATACACCTACGCTACACACGGACAATACAACTACGCTACTCACGGACAATACAACTACGCTACTCACGGACAATACAACTACGCTACACACGGACAATACACCTACGCTACTCACGGACAATACACCTACGCTACTCACGGACAATACACCTACGCTACTCACGGACAATACACCTACGCTACTCACGGACAATACACCTACGCTACACACGGACAATACACCTACGCTACTCACGGACAATACACCTACGCTACACACGGACAATACATCTACGCTACTCACGGACAATACACCTACGCTACACACGGACAATACACCTACGCTACTCACGGACAATACACCTACGCTACACACGGACAATACACCTACGCTACTCACGGACAATACACCTACGCTACACACGGACAATACACCTACGCTACACACGGACAGTACAACTACGCTACTGTTATAAATAATGGTGTACTGGCTTCTATGGGGGACTTGTACTATTAAGGGGTAAGGGTAGTTAGAAGACAAGAGTATCAAATATGGGAGAGCTAAAAGGCCCGGCCCCCAAAATAAACTATCCACAGTAGTAATAACTTGCTACTAGACCATATATGTTAGTCTAAGGGTTGATCAATGTGCTCCCACACTGGAAGAAGGGATACTCTGTAATTCATGTACTTATTTATTAACCCCTTAACAACCCCCCATATACACTCACACCAATAACAATAATAATAATAACTTTACCACACTATCTTACGTTAAAAGCCTTGGTCCACATAGACAGGATACAAGGTTTACACTAATAACAAGCTAGGGTAAAGTACTACTGGATAAGCACTGAAGCTGGATGCAGCTTAGGGTAGTGAGACCCCACGTGGTACCCTAATACAAAACACAACACTTAGGGTTACCCAAAACACTGGCAACTACTACCCCCAGGTCTCACCAATCGTTACTACCAGAGAAGGTACACTTAGAAATCATACAATACTTAACTTAATGGTACAGGAACTTAAGGTAAGGGAAATAAGTAAGAGGAGAAGGGAGGAGATTAGGGGTGCAGCCACAGAGTAGCTCTCGTCCGCACGAACGCCAGCCAGAGAAGAACCTCCTAGCGACCAGCTAGGCCTCCCATGTCGTGGTGCCGGAAGGAGCCTAATTGATCGTGCAGCTAAGCACATTAAAGATCTTCCCCTATGCAACGTATTGTTACTTTACAAATGATTAGAAAGTATTAGTAAGCAAAGTTGGTGCCTATGTTATTATTTAATAATCAACCCCCAGCTCAGTCTTTAAATGCTCTTTGAGAAACAATAATAGTCTTACGTCTGGCAGGGAAGATACAAACAATTGCCGCTCGAGATGCACTCAACTGTACTACCAGAAAGTTTAATAGCTCAATTTTGACCTCTGGTTTCCACTGGAGAACCCAGGGTCGTAACAGCTACACACGGACAATACAACTACGCTACTCACGGACAATACAACTACGCTACTCACGGACAATACACCTACGCTACTCACGGACAATACAACTACGCTACTCACGGACAATACAACTACGCTACTCACGGACAATACAACTACGCTACTCACGGACAATACAACTACGCTACTCACGGACAATACACCTACGCTACTCACGGACAATACAACTACGCTACTCACGGACAATACAACTACGCTACTCACGGACAATACACCTACGCTACTCACGGACAATACAACTACGCTACCCACGGACAATACACCTACGCTTCTTGAGGTTATCTTGAGGTTATCTTGAGATGATTTCGGGGCTTTTAGTGTCCTCGCGGCCCGGCCCTCGACCAGGCCTCCACCCCCAGGAAGCAGCCCGTGACAGCTGACTAACTCCCAGGTACCTATTTTACTGCTAGGTAACAGGGGCATAGGGTGAAAGAAACTCTGCCCAATTGTTTCTCGCCAGCGCCTGGGATCGAAACCAGGACCACAGGATCACAAGTCCAGCGTGCTGTCCGCTCGGCCAACCGGCTCCTAAACTACCAAGTTGTATTGTCCGTTACACACGGACAATACAACTATGCTACACACGGACAATACAACTATGCTACACATGGACAATACACTTCCACCACTGTAACACAGCAGGGGGAACCATGGCTGTTTTCCCCCACAGGACGGACGTGGCTGTTCTCCCCCACAGGACGGACGTGGCTGTTCTCCCCCACAGGACGGACGTGGCTGTTCTCCCCACAGGACGGACGTGGCTGTTCTCCCCCACAGGACGGACGTGGCTGTTCTCTCCCACAGGACGGACGTGGCTGTTCTCTCCCACAGGACGGATGTGGCTGTTCTCCCCCACAGGACGGACGTGGCTGTTCTCCCCCACAGGACGGACGTGACTGTTCTTCCCCACAGGACGGACGTGGCTGTTCTCTCCCCACAGGACGGACGTGGCTGTTCTCCCCACAGGACGGACGTGACTGTTCTGCCTCCACAGGACGGACGTGGCTGTTCTCTCCCACAGGACGGACGTGACTGTTTTGCCTCCACAGGACGGACGTGGCTGTTCTCTCCCCACAGGACGGACGTGACTGTTCTGCCTCCACAGGACGGACGTGGCTGTTCTCTCCCACAGGACGGACGTGGCTGTTCTCTCCCACAGGACGGACGTGGCTGTTCTCTCCCACAGGACGGACGTGGCTGTTCTCTCCCACAGGACGGACGTGGCTGTTCTCTCCCACAGGACGGACGTGGCTGTTCTCTCCCACAGGACGGACGTGGCTGTTCTCCCCCACAGGACGGACGTGACTGTTCTCCCCACAGGACGGACGTGACTGTTCTCCCCACAGGACGGACGTGGCTGTTCTTCCCACAGGACGGACGTGGCTGTTCTCCCCACAGGACGGACGTGACTGTTCTCCCCCACAGGACGGACGTGGCTGTTCTCTCCACAGGACGGACGTGACTGTTCTCCCCACAGGACGGACGTGACTGTTCTCCCCACAGGACGGACGTGGCTGTTCTCTCCACAGGACGGACGTGGCTGTTCTCTCCACAGGACGGACGTGGCTGTTCTCTCCACAGGACGGACGTGACTGTTCTCCCCACAGGACGGACGTGGCTGTTCTCCCCACAGGACGGACGTGGCTGTTCTCCCCACAGGACGGACGTGGCTGTTCTCCCCACAGGACGGACGTGGCTGTTCTCCCCACAGGACGGACGTGGCTGTTCTCCCCACAGGACGGACGTGGCTGTTCTCCCCACAGGACGGACGTGGCTGTTCTCCCCACAGGACGGACGTGGCTGTTCTCCCCACAGGACGAACACCGAACAACACAACCGCCACAACACAGCCAATATAGAAATTATAGTTCCAGGACAATCAACACTCGTCAGCAGTCTCTCTCTCCAACAGTAACAAGATCACCACGCCAGGAGAACTGAGAGAGAGGGAGGGAGAGAGAGAGAGAGAGGGAGAGAGAGAGAGAGGGAGAGAGAGAGAGAGGGAGAGAGAGAGAAAGAGGGGGGGGGGACAAAGAGTACCACAGTACTAAGGGCACAAACAACGCCTGAGCTGCCACAAACAAACCACCACACCACCAACTCACTAATTTGAAGGACGCTAAACTTATCATCAAAGAACCGGAGCTGTGGGAGGAGGCAAATAATGTGAAGACTATTACCCTTCCGCCACCTTACTCACCCGTCACGTGTGGGGCCTCACCCACCCTGCAGGTGTGGGGCCTCACCCACCCTGCAGGTGTGGGGCCTCACCCACCCTGCAGGTGTGGGGCCTCACCCACCCTGCAGGTGTGGGGCCTCACCCACCCTACATATAAAATGTCAACAAAGTCTCTCATTAACTGTTTCATTTCACACAAGAGAGAGAGGAGCATGAAGCCAGTACCATACCCGCTGGTACTACAATTACCAACAACATGTGCTCAACAACAACATGTGCTCTACAACAACATGTGCTCTACAACAACATGTGCTATACAACAACATGCGCTATACAACAACATGTGCTCTACAACAACATGTGCTCTACAACAACATGTGCTCTACAACAACATGTGCTCTACAACAACATGTGCTCAACAACAACATGTGCTCTACAACAACATGTGCTCAACAACAACATGTGCTCTACAACAACATGTGCTCTACAACAACATGTGCTCTACAACAACATGTGCTCTACAACAACATGTGCTCAACAACAACATGTGCTCTACAACAACATGTGCTCAACAACAACATGTGCTCTACAACAACATGTGCTCTACAACAACATGTGCTCTACAACAACATGTGCTCTACAACAACATGCGCTATACAACATGTGCTCAACAACAACATGTGCTCTACAACAACATGTGCTCAACAACAACATGTGCTCTACAACAACATGTGCTCTACAACAACATGTGCTCTACAACAACATGCGCTATACAACATGTGCTCAACAACAACATGTGCTCAACAACAACATGTGCTCTACAACAACATGTGCTCTACAACAACATGTGCTCAACAACAACATGTGCTCTACAACAACATGTGCTCAACAACAACATGTGCTCTACAACAACATGTGCTCAACAACAACATGTGCTCTACAACAACATGTGCTCTACAACAACATGTGCTCTACAACAACATGTGCTCTACAACAACATGTGCTCTACAACAACATGTGCTCTACAACAACATGCGCTATACAACATGTGCTCAACAACAACATGTGCTCAACAACAACATGTGCTCAACAACAACATGTGCTCAACAACAACATGTGCTCTACAACAACATGTGCTCTACAACAACATGTGCTCTACAACAACATGTGCTCTACAACAACATGTGCTCAACAACAACATGTGCTCTACAACAACATGTGCTCTACAACAACATGTGCTCTACAACAACATGTGCTCTACAACAACATGTGCTCTACAACAACATGTGCTCTACAACAACATGTGCTCTACAACAACATGTGCTCTACAACAACATGTGCTCTACAACAACATGCGCTATACAACATGTGCTCTACAACAACATGTGCTCAACAACAACATGTGCTCTACAACAACATGTGCTCAACAACAACATGTGCTCTACAACAACATGTGCTCTACAACAACATGTGCTCTACAACAACATGTGCTCTACAACAACATGTGCTCTACAACAACATGTGCTCAACAACAACATGTGCTCAACAACAACATGTGCTCAACAACAACATGTGCTCTACAACAACATGTGCTCTACAACAACATGTGCTCAACAACAACATGTGCTCAACAACAACATGTGCTCTACAACAACATGTGCTCTACAACAACATGTGCTCTACAACAACATGTGCTCTACAACAACATGTGCTCAACAACAACATGTGCTCAACAACAACATGTGCTCAACAACAACATGTGCTCAACAACAACATGTGCTCTACAACAACATGTGCTCTACAACAACATGTGCTCAACAACAACATGTGCTCTACAACAACATGTGCTCAACAACAACATGTGCTCAACAACAACATGTGCTCAACAACAACATGTGCTCAACAACAACATGTGCTCAACAACAACATGTGCTCTACAACAACATGTGCTCTACAACAACATGTGCTCAACAACAACATGTGCTCAACAACAACATGTGCTCTACAACAACATGTGCTCTACAACAACATGTGCTCTACAACAACATGTGCTCTACAACAACATGTGCTCAACAACAACATGTGCTCTACAACAACATGTGCTCTACAACAACATGTGCTCAACAACAACATGTGCTCTACAACAACATGTGCTCTACAACAACATGTGCTCTACAACAACATGTGCTCTACAACAACATGTGCTCTACAACAACATGTGCTATACAACATGTGCTCTACAACAACATGTGCTCTACAACAACATGTGCTATACAACATGTGCTCTACAACAACATGTGCTCTACAACAACATGTGCTCTACAACAACATGCGCTATACAACATGTGCTCTACAACAACATGTGCTCTACAACAACATGTGCTCTACAACAACATGTGCTATACAACATGTGCTCTACAACAACATGTGCTCTACAACAACATGTGCTATACAACAACATGTGCTACAACAACATGTGCTCTACAACAACATGTGCTCTACAACAACATGTGCTCTACAACAACATGTGCTCTACAACAACATGTGCTCTACAACAACATGTGCTCTACAACAACATGTGCTCTACAACAACATGTGCTCTACAACAACATGTGCTCTACAACAACATGTGCTCTACAACAACATGTGCTCTACAACAACATGTGCTCTACAACAACATGTGCTCTACAACAACATGTGCTCTACAACAACATGTGCTCTACAACAACATGTGCTCTACAACAACATGTGCTCTACAACAACATGCTCTACAACAACATGTGCTCTACAACATGTGCTCTACAACAACATGTGCTCTACAACAACATGTGCTCTACAACAACATGTGCTCTACAACAACATGTGCTCTACAACAACATGTGCTCTACAACAACATGTGCTCTACAACAACATGTGCTCTACAACAACATGTGCTCTACAACAACATGTGCTCTACAACAACATGTGCTCTACAACAACATGTGCTCTACAACAACATGTGCTCTACAACAACATGTGCTCTACAACAACATGTGCTCTACAACAACATGTGCTATACAACAACATGTGCAACAACATGTGCTCTACAACAACATGTGCTCTACAACAACATGTGCTCTACAACAACATGTGCTCTACAACAACATGTGCTCTACAACAACATGTGCTCTACAACAACATGTGCTCTACAACAACATGTGCTCTACAACAACATGTGCTCTACAACAACATGTGCTCTACAACAACATGTGCTATACAACATGTGCTCTACAACAACATGTGCTCTACAACAACATGTGCTCTACAACAACATGTGCTCTACAACAACATGTGCTCTACAACAACATGTGCTCTACAACAACATGTGCTCTACAACAACATGTGCTCTACAACAACATGTGCTCTACAACAACATGTGCTCAACAACAACATGTGCTCTACAACAACATGTGCTCTACAACAACATGTGCTCTACAACAACATGTGCTCTACAACAACATGTGCTCTACAACAACATGTGCTCTACAACAACATGTGCTCTACAACAACATGTGCTCTACAACAACATGTGCTCTACAACAACATGTGCTCTACAACAACATGTGCTCTACAACAACATGTGCTCTACAACAACATGTGCTCTACAACAACATGTGCTCTACAACAACATGTGCTCTACAACAACATGTGCTCTACAACAACATGTGCTCTACAACAACATGTGCTCTACAACAACATGTGCTCTACAACAACATGTGCTCTACAACAACATGTGCTCTACAACAACATGTGCTCTACAACAACATGTGCTCTACAACAACATGTGCTCTACAACAACATGTGCTCTACAACAACATGTGCTCTACAACAACATGTGCTCTACAACAACATGTGCTCTACAACAACATGTGCTCTACAACAACATGTGCTCTACAACAACATGTGCTCTACAACAACATGTGCTCTACAACAACATGTGCTCTACAACAACATGTGCTCTACAACAACATGTGCTCTACAACAACATGTGCTCTACAACAACATGTGCTCTACAACAACATGTGCTCTACAACAACATGTGCTCTACAACAACATGTGCTCTACAACAACATGTGCTCTACAACAACATGTGCTATACAACAACATGTGCTCTACAACAACATGTGCTCTACAACAACATGTGCTCTACAACAACATGTGCTCTACAACAACATGTGCTCTACAACAACATGTGCTCTACAACAACATGTGCTCTACAACAACATGTGCTATACAACAACATGTGCTCTACAACAACATGTGCTCTACAACAACATGTGCTCTACAACAACATGTGCTCTGGAAGCACTCAACTGCGCCACCCCGACTCTTCCAACTCCGCTTGTATAAGAAATACAAAAAGAGGCTTTTACAGGCTTTAAAGATTCTCTGAAAAGTCCGGTGTAGTGTATCATTGTGAAAGTTTGAGCGGCACTGACAGTTCCGCCTCCACCGGCCCCGACCACACGCTAAAAACTACGAGCGAGAACAGCAAAGGAACTTGAAGTGAAGTTTCTGCCATAGACCAGTCCTCATGCATTCATGGAGACCAGACTTGCTGGGCGCTCTGGCCACGCCAGGAGACGCCACCACTGGCCATGCCAGGAGACACCACCACTGGCCACACGCCAGGAGACGCCACCACTGGCCAAACGCCAGGAGACGCCACCACTGGCCACGCCAGGAGACGCCACCACTGGCCACGCCAGGGGACGCCACCACTGGCCACACACCAGCAGACGCCACCACTGGCCACACGCCAGGAGACGCCACCACTGGCCACGCCAGGGGACGCCACCACTGGCCATGCCAGGAGACACCACCACTGGCCATGCCAGGAGACGCCAACACTGGTCACACGCCAGGAGACGCCACCACTGGCCACGCCAGGGGACGCCACCACTGGCCACACACCAGCAGACGCCACCACTGGCCACACGCCAGGAGACGCCACCACTGGCCAAACGCCAGGAGACGCCACCACTGGCCACACGCCAGGAGACGCCACCACTGGCCACACACCAGGGGACGCCATCACTGGCCACACACCAGGAGACGCCACCACTGGCCACACACCAGGAGACGCCACCACTGGCCACACACCAGGAGACGCCATCACTGGCCACACACCAGGGGCCGCCATCACTGGCCACACACCAGGGGCCGCCATCACTGGCCACACACCAGGAGACGCCACCACTGGCCACACACCAGACGCCACCACTGGCCACACACCAGACGTCAGCACTGGCCACACACCAGACGCCACCACTGGCCACACACCAGCAGACGCCACCACTGGCCACACACCAGCAGACGCCACCACTGGCCACACACCAGCAGACGCCACCACTGGCCACACACCAGCAGACGCCACCACTGGCCACACACCAGCAGACGCCACCACTGGCCACACACCAGCAGACGCCACCACTGGCCACACACCAGCAGACGCCACCACTGGCCACACACCAGCACGCCACCACTGGCCACACACCAGCAGACGCCACCACTGGCCACACACCAGCAGACGCCACCACTGGCCACACACCAGCAGACGCCACCACTGGCCACACACCAGCAGACGCCACCACTGGCCACACACCAGCAGACGCCACCACTGGCCACACACCAGACGCCAACACTGGCCACACACCAGGGGACGCCACCACTGGCCACACACCAACACTGGCCACACACAAGACGCTACCACTGGTCACACACCAGACGCCAACACTGCCCACACACCAGCAGACGCCAACACTGCCCACACACCAGCAGACGCCAACACTGCCCACACACCAGCAGACGCCAACACTGCCCACACACCAGTAGACGCCACTACTGGCCACACACCAGTAGACGCCACTACTGGCCACACACCAGTAGACGCCACTACTGGCCACACACCAGACGCTACCACTGGCCACACACCAGACGCTACCACTGGCCACACACCAGACGCCACCACTGGCCACACACCAGGGGACGCCATCACTGGCCACACACCAGGAGACGCCACCACTGGCCACACACCAGGAGACGCCACCACTGGCCACACACCAGGAGACGCCATCACTGGCCACACACCAGGGGCCGCCATCACTGGCCACACACCAGACGCCACCACTGGCCACACACCAGACGCCACCACTGGCCACACACCAGACGCCACCACTGCCCACACACCAGCAGACGCCACCACTGCCCACACACCAGCAGACGCCACCACTGCCCACACACCAGCAGACGCCACCACTGGCCACACACCAGACGCCACCACTGGCCACACACCAGACGCCACCACTGGCCACACACCACCACTGGCCACACACCAGACGCCACCACTGGCCACACACCAGACGCCACCACTGGCCACACACCAGACGCCACCACAGGCCACACACCAGACGCCACCACTGGCCACACACCAGACGCCACCACTGGCCACACACCAGACGCCACCACTGGCCACACACCAGACGCCACCACTGGCCACACACCAGACGCCACCACTGGCCACACACCAGACGCCACCACTGGCCACACACCAGACGCCACCACTGGCCACACACCAGACGCCACCACTGGCCACACACCAGACGCCACCACTGGCCACACACCAGACGCCACCACTGGCCACACACCAGACGCCACCACTGGCCACACACCAGCAGACGCCACCACTGGCCACACACCAGCACCACGCCACCACTGGCCCACACACCACACACCAGACGCCACCACTGGCCACACACCAGACGCCACCACTGGCCACACACCAGCAGACGCCACCACTGGCCACACACCAGGGTAAGATACACAACTGGTAAAGTATTTCAGGGAGAAAATAACGGATGGAATACACTCCAAAACTTGGAAGTGATGTTCACTGCTGTACCACACCAGGGTGTACCAGTGTTTAAACTGCTGCACCACACCAGGGTGTACCAGTTTGTAAACTGCTGCACCACACCAGGGTGTACCAGTGTACTGTAAACTGCTGTACCACACCAGGGTGTACCAGTGTACTGTAAACTGCTGTACCACACCAGGGTGTACCAGTGTACTGTAAACTGCTGTACCACACCAGGGTGTACCAGTGTACTGTAAACTGCTGTACCACACCAGGGTGTACCAGTGTACTGTAAACTGCTGCACCACACCAGGGTGTGCCAGTGTACTGTAAACTGCTGTACCACACCAGGGTGTTCCAGTGTACTGTAAACTGCTGTACCACACCAGGGTGTGCCAGTGTACTGTAAACTGCTGTACCACACCAGGGTGTACCAGTGTACTGTAAACTGCTGCACCACACCAGGGTGTGCCAGTGTACTGTAAAACTGCTGCACCACACCAGGGTGTGTGTACCAGTGTACTGTAAAACTGCTGTACCACACCAGGGTGTACCAGTGTACCACCACACCAGGGTGTACTGTAAAACTGCTGTACCACACCAGGTACCACACCAGGGTGTACCAGTGTACTGTAAACTGCTGTACCACACCAGGGTGTGCCAGTGTACTGTAAACTGCTGTACCACACCAGGGTGTGCCAGTGTACTGTAAACTGCTGTACCACACCAGGGTGTACCAGTGTACTGTAAACTGCTGTACCACACCAGGGTGTGCCAGTGTACTGTAAACTGCTGTACCACACCAGGGTGTGCCAGTGTACTGTAAACTGCTGTACCACACCAGGGTGTACCAGTGTACTGTAAACTGCTGTACCACACCAGGGTGTACCAGTGTACTGTAAACTGCTGCACCACACCAGGGTGTGCCAGTGTACTGTAAACTGCTGCACCACACCAGGGTGTGCCAGTGTACTGTAAACTGCTGTACCACACCAGGGTGTACCAGTGTACTGTAAACTGCTGCACCACACCAGGGTGTGCCAGTGTACTGTAAACTGCTGTACCACACCAGGGTGTACCAGTGTACTGTAAACTGCTGTACCACACCAGGGTGTGCCAGTGTACTGTAAACTGCTGCACCACACCAGGGTGTGCCAGTGTACTGTAAACTGCTGTACCACACCAGGGTGTGCCAGTGTACTGTAAACTGCTGTACCACACCAGGGTGTACCAGTGTACCGAGGAACATACTTTATCGTAAACAATGTTTGGCACTTGTAGCAGTGAGGTGAGCATGAAGTGTGAGGACCTGGGGCCAGATTCACGATAACACTTACGAACCTGTGCATCTTTTCTCAATCTTCGGCGACTTTGTTTACAATTATTAAGCTGTTAATGAGTTCCGAAGCACCAGGAGGCTGTTTATAACAATAACAACAGTTGATTGGCAAGTTTTCATGCTTGTAAACTGTTTAATAAATGTAACCAAAGCCGTCAAAGATTGAGGAAAGATGTACACGTTCGTAAGTGCTTGCGTAACTGCTTCGTGAATCTGGCCCCAGGACGGTCCTCACAAGGCATACACTTGCCTGCTTGTTTCCCTCCTTACTCCCTCCCTCTCCAAACCTGCCCTCCATCTCCCCACACCTGCCTCCCTCCCCGCCACCATCTTTTTGAATGAAAAACACTACACACACGACTCCATAATTGATTACTTTCGAACATCTTAGAACAGTGCATCACTCACCTCTTGTGTTCAAAGTGCATCTCTAAATGGTTCTAAATGTTATATTGAAAATATAACAGCTCGCCCTTATTAACGTATTGCAAATGTATATGACTGAAACCCGTTTTACACAAGTTATGAGACGTTCCCATCTTAGTCTACCAGCTTTACTGGTGATTGCCTGCCTTCCCCTCCACCCTGCCTTCCCCTCCACCCTGCCTTACCCTCCACCCTGCCTTACCCTCCACCCTGCCTTACCCTCCACCCTGCCTTCCCCTCCACCCTGCCTTCCCCTCCACCCTGCCTTCCCCTCCACCCTGCCTTCCCCTCCACCCTGCCTTACCCTCCACCCTGCCTTCCCCTCCACCCTGCCTTCCCCTCCACCCTGCCTTCCCCTCCACCCTGCCTTACCTATCCTTAATTGTTGTAGTATCGTGTGGTTGATACCTGCTTGATACCTGCTTGATACCTGGTTGATACCTGCTTGATACCTGCTTGATGGGGTTCTGGGAGTTCTTCTACTCCCAAAACCCGGCCCGAGTCCAGGCTCGACTTGTGAGAGTTTGGTCCACCAGGCTATTGCTTGGAGCGGTCCGCAGGGCCATATACCCACCACAGCCCGGCTGATGGAACTTCTCTTAGAAAACAGTCCAGTTTTCTCTTGAAGATGTCCACGGTTGTTCCGGCAATATTTCTTATAGTCGCTGGGAGGACGTTGAACAACCGCGGACCTCTGATGTTTATACAGTGTTCTCTGATTGTGCCTATGGCACCTCTGCTCTTCACTGGTTCAATCTTGCATTTTCTTCCATATCGTTCACTCCAGTACGTTGTTATTTTACTGTGTAGATTTGGGACCTGTCCCTCCAGTATTTTCCATGTGTATATTATTTGATATCTCTCTCGTCTCCTTTCTAGAGAGTACATTTGGAGAGCTTTGAGACGATCCCAATAATTTAGGTGCTTTATCTCGTCTATGCGTGCCGTATATGTTCTCTGTATTCCCTCTATTTCAGCAATCTCTCCTGCTCTGAAAGGGGAAGTGAGTACTGAGCAGTACTCGAGACGGGACAACACAAGTGACTTGAAGAGTACAACCATTGTGATGGGATCCCTGGATTTGAAAGTTCTCGTAATCCATCCTATCATTTTTCTGGCTGACGCAATATTTGCTTGGTTATGCTCCCTAAACGTTAGGTCGTCGGACATCATTATTCCCAAATCCTTGACATGCTGTTTTTTCTACTATGGGCTGATTCGAATGTGTTTTGTACCCTGTATTATGTTTCAGATCCTCATTTTTGCCGTACCTGAGTACCTGAAATTTATCACTGTTAAACATCATGTTATTTTCTGCTGCCCAATCGAAAACTTTGTTGATATCTGCTTGTAGTTTTTCAATGTCTTCAATGTCTGGGTGTGTGAAGTAAAGACGTGGGGGAAGTACTGGTGAAGGGGGAGCAGTACACGAGTAATATGTGTGGCATTATAGCAGGTGGAGTGTCCCCTGTGTCCACACGCTGTGTATCTCAGTACGGGAGAGAGATTAAGTGCCACGCTCCCTAACATGGAGAAGCACTCCCTTCCCCCCCCCCCTCTATCCACCTCGCTCCATCCCTCTACTCCCCCCCCCCTCCCATCTTGCTGATGGCCGCTCGTTAGTTTCTCAGTCCTACACACAGCTCGTCTAATATCTCTGTCACATGCACACCCCTTCTCTTTCCTGTCTCTCTCTGTTCCACGCCCCTCCCTCATCTTCCTTCCCCTCCTTCCTTCCCCCACTCTTCCTCCTCCCCTCCTATCCTCGTTCTCCTTCCCATCCCACCCACCTCCAGTCTATCCCCCACACAGCTCTCCTCCCGACCCCACCGGACCCCACCTACCCTCCCCCCGACCCCACCTACCCCCACCGGACCCCTCCTACCCTCCCCCCGACCCCACCTACCCCCCTCCCGACCCCACCTACCCCCACCCTACCCCTCCTACCCCCACCCGACCCCACCATCTATCTCAGTCTAACAAGCAATTCACTTAAGTACACATGATCGCGTCGATACATAAACAATTAAGTACGGCGAAAATATGGTCTTTTATTAGTGTGGCCTTAATGCCACCACTATTGACACTTATTAACTACCCGACCCTGACACCCACATCACTCTGGCACTCACAACTCCTCCACAATCACCTTCTGTCGTTGACCAAGTAAATGACTCAACTATATATTTAACAGAGAACAGAAGAACATGTGTGTGTGTGTGTGTGTGTGTGTATATATATATATATATATATATATATATATATATATATATATATATATATATGTCGTACCTAGTAGCCAGAACGCACTTCTCAGCCTACTATTCAAGGCCCGATTTGCCTAATAAGCCAAGTTTTCATGAATTAATGTTTTTTTCGTCTACCTAACCTACCTAACCTAACCTAGCTTTTTTTGGCTACCTAACCTAACCTTACCTATAAATATAGGTTAGGGTTAGGTTAGGTAGGGTTGGTTAGGTTCGGTCATATATCTGCGTTAATTTTAATTCCAATAAAAAAAAATTGACCTCATACATAATGAAATGGATAGCTTTATCATTTCATAAGAAAAAAATTAGAGAAAATATATTAATTCAGGAAAACTTGGCTTATTAGGCAAATCTGGCCATGTATAGTAGGCTGAGAAGTGAGTTCTGGCTACTAGGTACGACATATATATATATATATATATATATATATATATATATATATATATATATATATATATATATATATATGCATGCTGGTTAGCATTTTAAATATGTGGCCACGTCCACGTAAAACAGGGCCTGATAGCTGAGTAGACAGCGCTTCGGATTCGTAGTCCTGAGGTTCCGGGACCCGCAGCCCGGTCCTCGACCAGGCCTCCTCCTTTTTGTTACACACCCCCAGGAAGCAGCCCGTAGCAGCTGTCTAACTCCCAGGTACCTGCTTATTGCTAGGTGAACAGGCGCATCAGGGTGAAAGAAACTCTGCTCATTTGTTTCCGCCTCCATCGGGGATCGAACCCGGAATTCCAGATTGTGAATCGAGAACGAACCCGACTGTCCTACAGGCAGATTTGTTAAGTTTTATTACGGCATTTAAAGCTGCCATGAACTGATTGGGCAGTCTTACCACCAACTGCCCCCCCCCCTCGCCCCTGAACACCCTCCCCAATTGATGTAAATAACTATTGACGACCAAGGCTGACGTCTGGCTGTCTGCCATGATTATGTCTTTACATGGTAGTGGGGGTGAGGTGTGCACTATGCATCTCATCACAGGCAGCTGGACCTGATCATCCAGCCACCAGCAACAACAACAACACCGGATACAACCAGCTCTAGCAGACGGGTCACTTATACAATTGTATTATTTAAGCTCTTTAACTTACAAAATTTTAATTTTAAAGCAAATTTTGTACATATGGATTTTTTGTATAAAAAGGCATTCGATCCCCATTAATGGTGCCATGGTCTGTGTGTGTGGCACCATGGTGAGGGTGCCATGGTCTGTGTGTGGCACCATGGTGAGGGTGCCATGGTCTGTGTGTGGCACCATGGTAAGGGTGCCATGGTCTGTGTGGGTGGCACCATGGTGAGGGGTGCCATGGTATGTGTGTGTGGCACCATGGTGAGGGGTGCCATGGTCTGTGTGTGGCACCATGGTGAGGGGTGCCATGGTCTGTGTGTGTGGCATCATGGTGAGGGTGCCATGGTTTGTGTGTGTGGCACCATGGTGAGGGTGCCATGGTCTGTGTGGGTGGCACCATGGTAAGGGTGCCATGGTCTGTGTGGGTGGCACCATGGTGAGGGTGCCATGGTCTGTGTGTGGCACCATGGTGAGGGTGCCATGGTCTGTGTGTGTGGCACCATGGTGAGGGTGCCATGGTCTGTGTGTGTGGCACCATGGTGAGGGTGCCATGGTCTGTGTGTGGCACCATGGTGAGGGTGCCATGGTCTGTGTGGGTGGCACCATGGTGAGGGTGCCATGGTCTGTGTGGGTGGCACCATGGTGAGGTGCCATGGTCTGTGTGTGTGGCACCATGGTGAGGGTGCCATGGTCTGTGTGTGTGGCACCATGGTGAGGGTGCCATGGTCTGTGTGTGTGGCACCATGGTGAGGGTGCCATGGTCTGTGTGTGTGGCATCATGGTGAGGGTGCCATGGTCTGTGTGTGTGGCACCATGGTGAGGGTGCCATGGTCTGTGTGTGGCACCATGGTGAGGGTGCCATGGTCTGTGTGTGTGGCATCATGGTGAGGGTGCCATGGTCTGTGTGTGTGTGGCACCATGGTGAGGGTGCCATGGTCTGAGTGTGGCACCATGGTGAGGGGTGCCATGGTCTGTGTGTGGCACCATGGTGAGGGGTGCCATGGTCTGTGTGTGGCACCATGGTGAGGGGTGCCATGGTCTGTGTGTGGCACCATGGTGAGGGGTGCCATGGTCTGTGTGTGGGGCATCATGGTGAGGGTGCCATGGTCTGTGTGTGTGGCACCATGGTGAGGGTGCCATGGTCTGAGTGTGGCACCATGGTGAGGGGTGCCATGGTCTGTGTGGCACCATGGTGAGGGGTGCCATGGTCTGTGTGTGGCACCATGGTGAGGGGTGCCATGGTCTGTGTGTGGCACCATGGTGAGGGGTGCCATGGTCTGTGTGGCACCATGGTGAGGGTGCCATGGTCTGTGTGTGTGGCACCATGGTGAGGGTGCCATGGTCTGTGTGTGTGGCACCATGGTGAGGGGTGCCATGGTCTGTGTGTGTGGCACCATGGTGAGGGTGCCATGGTCTGTGTGTGTGGCACCATGGTGAGGGTGCCATGGTCTGTGTGTGTGGCACCATGGTGAGGGTGCCATGGTCTGTGTGTGTGGCACCATGGTGAGGGGTGCCATGGTCTGTGTGTGGCACCATGGTGAGGGGTGCCATGGTCTGTGTGTGTGGCACCATGGTGAGGGTGCCATGGTCTGTGTGTGTGGCACCATGGTGAGGGTGCCATGGTCTGTGTGTGGCACCATAGTGAGGGTGCCATGGTCTGTGTGTGTGGCACCATGGTGAGGGTGCCATGGTCTGTGTGTGTGGCACCATGATGGGCCATGGTCTGTGTGTGTGGCACCATGATGAAGGTGCCATGGTCTCTGTGTGTGGCACCATGGTGAGAGTGCCATGGTCTGTGTGTGGCACCATGGTGAGGGTGCCATGGTCTGTGTGTGGGGCACCATAGTGAGGGTGCCATGGTCTGTGTATGTGGCACCATGGTGAGAGTGCCATGGTCTGTGTATGTGGCACCATGGTGAGTGTGCCATGGTCTGTGTATGTGGCACCATGGTGAGGGTGCCATGGTCTGTGTATGTGGCACCATGGTGAGAGTGCCATGGTCTGTATGTGGCACTATAGTGCGGGTGCCATGGTCTGTGTGTGGCACCATGGTGAGAGTGCCATGGTCTGTGTGTGTGGCACCATGGTGAGAGTGCCATGGTCTGTGTATGTGGCACCATAGTGCGGGTGCCATGGTCTGTGTATGTGGCACCATGGTGAGAGTGCCATGGTCTGTGTATGTGGCACCATGGTGAGAGTGCCATGGTCTGTGTATGTGGCACCATGGTGAGTGCCATGGTCTGTATGTGGCACCATGGTGAGAGTGCCATGGTCTGTGTATGTGGCACCATAGTGCGGGTGCCATGGAGGAGGGACTGTGAACTTGGCCTCCTCCAGTGATCTGAGTGCACCTACACCTCCTCCTCCCGGGAATCTTTAAGACCTCGTGAGAGCGGCCTCTTAGCGTGTCTCACAGACAATAGGTGGGGTCCGAGGTGGCGGAGAGTGCATGCAAATATACCCCATTCAAGAACCAGTGCCGCTGACACCGGAGCACCGCTGGTGTGCCATTCCCTCCCATCTTCTCACCCCCATGTGGGTGTGGTCTTGTGGGGCCCTGGCGCTCCCAGGCAACCCCACTCCTCCCGTGTTAACCCCACTACCAACCACCACCACAACCACACAGCCACCCGCCAATGACTATCATAAGGGCAAGTATAGAATGACAAAATACCTCAAAAAGACCCTTACAAGCATGAGGCGGCTCGTGATTGGCTGCCACACAAAACACGCCTGGACAAGCCTCTCCACGTGTAGTGTGGGGAGGACTTTGCACACCAGCTGAGTGCTTATGTACCCAGGAGAGCCCCTTCTTGGCCACCATGCTGGGTAGTGAAAGCCAGACTCTGAATGCTTGCGGCTCGCAATCCGTCATAGACTCAATAGCCTGGCTGATCAGGTATCTGTTGTAGGTACTGACTCCAGACCATTCTTGAAGACAGGGGGACCGATGGCAAGTACCATAATATATACAGTGGGTGTTCAAAAGGCTCCTTATAGTGTGTTTATGGTTGTAGACCCGACTAATTAATAACATTTTTAATAAAATGGAGAGAGAGAGAGAGAGAGAGAGAGAGAGAGAGAGAGAGAGAGAGAGAGAGAGAGAGAGAGAGAGAGAGAGAGAGAGAGAGAGAGAGAGAGAGAGAGAGAGAGAGAGAGAGAGAGAGCGATGAATGGCACTAGCAGTGCCAGGTGTGAACGACAGTGAGAACATTACAGTATAAAACATGTATTTCCTAAGAGTTATTGTATACACTTAAGTTTTAAAACTCTAAAAGTGCTAAACAGCCTGAGGAAGGAAGTTTAAGGTCAAGTCAACCCAAATGTTGCTACCTCCTATCTCCAATATACCAAGAATGAGAAAGTCTTAGAATATACCAAGAATCAAAAAGTCTGGGAATATACCAAGAATCAAAAGTCTGGGGAAATATTCCAAGGATGAAAAAGTCTGGGAAATATACCAAGAATGAGAACAAAGTCTTGGGAATATACCAAGAGCTGGAGAAGTGTGGTGGGTGGTGAGAAGAGCCTGGCAAGGTTGGTAATGGCGAGTGGCAAGTAGCAAGACTGCCACGTTCCAAGAGTAATGGCAAGTGCCAGCTGGAAGGTAATGAGTCAAGTGACAGATGCGAGGTAATGAGAGAAAGTTGTAATAATGAGTGACATTAAGTAAGGATGAGAAAGAAAATGGTGACAAGTGAGCCGGAACATTGCCTGCTGATTGACTAGGAAGGGTGCCAAATGAGCGAACAGGAAGGGAGCCTCAGAGTGCCACCCTTTCCAAGTGACAGAGGAGGGTGTCAAATCCAGTAAATGGTGCCTGTGGAGAGTGCCAGGGAAGGGGCATCGTGCTGGGATCACTGAGTTAGCTGGGGAGAGCCAGCCCTCAAGACCACTCCAGGTATAGTGCCAGGAAGGGCCAGGATAGAGTGCCAGGGATGGGCTTCTGCAGGGGGGTCAAGAACAACCCCAAAGCACACTTCAGGCTGAGCGCCGGCGGGAGTGCCTGACTGGGGTGCCAGGGATGAGTGTCTTGTTTGTGAAAACCGTGTGTACTTGGAGGGGACGGTAGACCCTTGAGTACTCACCATGTCAAGTGCTTGCCCAAATATGTTATCATACACTGGCGCGCTGGCAAAGTAGAAGATTATCTGGTGTGTGTATTATATATATATATATATATATATATATATATATATATATATATATATATATATATATATATATATATATATATATATATAACTACACGTGCGTATGGGACTACACGTGCGTATCAACCCTGGCTAACACCTACATTAACCTCAGTGTTGCACAACCAGGTGGCGCTGCCACCCACAGGGAAGCAGCCAAATCCCGTAAGTATAGAGAACTGGATCACCACTACAATTTTGTCCCCATTGCTTCTGAGACGCTCGGCGCCTGGGGTAAAAGTGCTACCAGTTTTTTGAAGGAACTGGGTTCTAGGCTCATTGAAACAACAAGGGACCCGAGAGCTGCAAGCTTTCTTTTCCAGCGCCTCAGTGTAGTAGCTTGTAATATTAAATGGAATGTAATTTTTGCCAATGATAATAATTCTTGTATAAAATTTGTGTGGATCCCATCCCATGTTGGAGTTGAAAAACATGACTTTGTAGATCAATTGGCCAATGAGGCTTGCAGGAAAGAAAACATTGATTATGACTTTGGACTATCTAATGCAGTTATTAGAAACATACAAATTAAAGAAATTAATTCAGATTTAGAAGAACTAAGAAATGCACAGAGACCTGAAAGCTGCAGTATTAAAAGTTATGACAAGTTTTGTAATAATAGGTATTTGTATGGTCAGCACTGTAACCGGACCAGGCAATGTGATGTAGTAATTGCGCGAATTCGCCTTGGCTATAGACACATCTGGCAGGTTAGTGAGGCTGAGCCACTACCAGAATATTCAGATTGTAAACTCTGTGATAAACCTTTAATGCACTCACTAGAACACTATATTGATGAATGTGAAACCGTAAAGGACTTTAGACCTCCTGGCCTATTGTACCACCAACTGTGTAACTATTTTATTGACTCAGGTGTTCTGGACGACATCCTAACAATTTACCCAAAATTTGCTTGTCCATTTTAAAGAATGAAGAACAATTTCTATTTATACTCTAAGCTGCATCACTTATGAACCCATCCCTGCCCTTGTGTGGCAGTGCACAATAGAAAGTTGTTGTCACATATTCACACATTAAAACATTGATTGTAACCATGATATATATGTGCTTCAGCCTACAGTTTAGACCTATTGTCTTATGTATGACCCTCTGTCCTGCGTGACAGTGAATACTAGCATTAACCTCAATTTAATAAGACTATCAAAATTCTCAGATTAGGCAAAATTGTAATTAATTTTGTCAATAAAGATGTTAATAATAATAAAGTGTGGCGATACAGAGGGGAAATGCGCACTGCATCCAGGGTTCCTGCCCGCCATCTGAGGAGCTGGAGGAACTCGACAACCTATGACAACCATCTTTGTAACCCATATGTAACTCCTTTTTGTAACAAAGTTCAAATAAAGTAAATATATATGTGTACATACAAAAGAATGGGGGTGGTAGGAGAAGATAATATTAGTGTTCAGTGAGAGACCACAAGGTCTCCTCTGAATACTTTTTATTTTCTTCTCCGAGGCTATGGGTCCCCACATTGGCACCAGAGGTGGTACCCTCACAAAAAAAAAATATATATATATTTATTTATATATATATATATATATATATATATATATATATATATATATATTATATATATATATATATATATATATATATATATATATATATATATATATATATATATATATATATATATATATATTTATATATATATATATATATATATATATATTTATATATATTTATATATATATATATATATATATTATATATATATATATATATATATATATATATATATATTTATATTTATATATATATATATATATATATATATTATATATATATATATATATATATATATATATATATATATATATATATATATATATATATATATATTTATAAGTATATTTTGGTAGCAGTCTTTCCTGTAGACATATATTATTAAATATGACCGAAAAAGTAAGATTAATAATTCTAACACGAATTTTCTCAATCTTTCGTACATTTCTTTTCACTGTTGGAGGTAAATCAAAAATCAATTCTCCAAAATTCATTTTTATTTCTAGTCTGACGCGACACGAGCGCGTTTCGTAAAACTTATTACATTTTCAAAGACTTTAGTTTACAAATACACAACTGAATAGAACTTACGCATCTCCGATTTTATATCTACATTTTAGTGAGGTGGATGGGGTGAGGTGGCATTAATAGGGTATTAATTTCATCAACACAAGACAGAACAAGAGGTGGCATTAATAGGGTATTAATTTCATCAACACAAGACAGAACACGAAACAATGGGTATTGAATAGAAGTGTTTGTAGAAAGCCTATTGGTCCATATTTCTTGATGCTTCTATATTGGAGCGGAGTCTTGAGGTGGGTAGAATATAGCTGTGCATTAATTGGCTGTTGATTGCTGGTGTTGACTTCTTGATGTGTAGTGCCTCGCAAACGTCAAGCCGCCTGCTATCGCTGTATCTATCGATGATTTCTGTGTTGTTTACTAGGATTTCTCTGGCGATGGTTTGGTTGTGGGAAGAGATTATATGTTCCTTAATGGAGCCCTGTTGCTTATGCATCGTTAAACGCCTAGAAAGAGATGTTGTTGTCTTGCCTATATACTGGGTTTTTTGGAGCTTACAGTCCCCAAGAGGGCATTTGAAGGCATAGACGACGTTAGTCTCTTTTAAAGCGTTCTGTTTTGTGTCTGGAGAGTTTCTCATGAGTAGGCTGGCCGTTTTTCTGGTTTTATAGTAAATCGTCAGTTGTATCCTCTGATTTTTGTCTGTAGGGATAACGTTTCTATTAACAATATCTTTCAGGACCCTTTCCTCCGTTTTATGAGCTGTGGAAAAGAAGTTCCTGTAAAATAGTCTAATAGGGGGTATAGGTGTTGTGTTAGTTGTCTCTTCAGAGATTGCATGGTGTTTCACTTTCCTTCTAATGATGTCTTCGACGAAACCATTGGAGAAGCCGTTGTTGACTAGGACCTGCCTTACCCTACAGAGTTCTTCTTCGACTTGCTTCCATTCTGAGCTGTGGCTGAGAGCACGGTCGACATATGCGTTAACAACAACCATCGCCAGAGAAATCCTAGTAAACAACACAGAAATCATCGATAGATACAGCGATAGCAGGCGGCTTGACGTTTGCGAGGCACTACACATCAAGAAGTCAACACCAGCAATCAACAGCCAATTATTGCACAACTATATTCTACCCACCTCAAGACTCCGCTCCAATATAGAAGCATCAAGAAATATGGACCAATAGGCTTTCTACAAACACTTCTATTCAATACCCATTGTTTCTGTTCTGTCTTGTGTTGATACTTTTAATACCCTATTAATATCCCCTCCTGCTCTGTCTTGTGTTAATGCCACATCACCCTTCCCACCTCACTCAAATGTAGATATAATATCAGAGAGACGTAAGTTCTAATCAGTTGTGTATTTGTGAAGTCTTTGAAAATGTAATAAGTTTTACGAAACGCGCCCGTGTCGCGTCAGACTAGAAATAAAAATGAATTTTGGAGAAGTGATTTTTGATTTACCTCCAACAGTGAAGCGTAATGTACGAAAGATTGAGAAAATTCGTGTTAGAATTATTAATCTTACTTTTTCGGTCATATTTAATAATATATATATATATATATATATATATATATATATATATATATATATATATATATATATATATATATATATATAACTGAAAACTCACACCCCAGAAGTGACTCGAACCCATACTCCCAGAAGCAACGCAACTGGTATGTACAAGACGCCTTAATCCACTTGACCATCACGACCGGACAAAATGAGGTGATAGCCGAGGCTATATGAACCACCCCACCGCCGGCACTCGGATAGTTATCTTGGGCATAGCATTTTACCAAATCACCTCATTCTTTGGGGCACACGTGAGGAACACAAATGCGAACAAGCCTGAATGGTCCCCAGGACATATGCAACTGAAAACTCACACCCCAGAAGTGACTCGAACCCATACTCCCAGAAGCAACGCAACTGGTATGTACAAGACGCCTTAATCCACTTGACCATCACGACCGGACAAAATGAGGTGATAGCCGAGGCTATATGAACCACCCCACCGCCGGCACTCGGATAGTTATCTTGGGCATAGCATTTTACCAAATCACCTCATTCTTTGGGGCACACGTGAGGAACACAAATGCGAACAAGCCTGAATGGTCCCCAGGACATATGCAACTGAAAACTCACACCCCAGAAGTGACTCGAACCCATACTCCCAGAAGCAACGCAACTGGTATGTACAAGACGCCTTAATCCACTTGACCATCACGACCGGACAAAATGAGTGCCGGCGGTGGGGTGGTTCATATAGCCTCGGCTATCACCTCATTTTGTCCGGTCGTGATGGTCAAGTGGATTAAGGCGTCTTGTACATACCAGTTGCGTTGCTTCTGGGAGTATGGGTTCGAGTCACTTCTGGGGTGTGAGTTTTCAGTTGCATATGTCCTGGGGACCATTCAGGCTTGTTCGCATTTGTGTTCCTCACGTGTGCCCCAAAGAATGAGGTGATTTGGTAAAATGCTATGCCCAAGATAACTATCCGAGTGCCGGCGGTGGGGTGGTTCATATAGCCTCGGCTATCACCTCATTTTGTCCGGTCGTGATGGTCAAGTGGATTAAGGCGTCTTGTACATACCAGTTGCGTTGCTTCTGGGAGTATGGGTTCGAGTCACTTCTGGGGTGTGAGTTTTCAGTTGCATATGTCCTGGGGACCATTCAGGCTTGTTCGCATATATATATATATATATATATATATTACATGGTGGCTGCGGGTGTATTATATATACACCAAGATAAGTGCCTGACTGGGATGAGATACAATAGGTGTGGTGTATGGGGGCAATTCTCTCATCTATGTCATTCATCCATATGTCACTTAACCACCTCAACATAAGAGGATATAACCAGGTGCTATGCACAGTAGAATTTGTCTGAGAATGTGAGGAGAGACCTTGCGAAACGCATCACTGGGCGTCAGACCCAAATCAAAAGTAAAAATGAACTTTGGAGAGTTAATTTTCCAACTTCCTGCTTCAGTGAAGAAAAACATAAGGAATATCAAGAGGATTCGTGCTACAATCATGAAACTAAAACTGTCGTTTTCAACGAATTAAATATACATTATATATATTATATAATATAATGATCAGAGCCGCAATATGATGCCATGCTCTGCGCCGCAACATCGGACAAGGAGAAAGCCCGCCTCTGAGCAGTGCAAGCCCCCCATGCAAGAGACTTCCTCATGGCAGTACCCATGTCGGCAATGGGCACGCGTCTAGATCCAGAATCCCTTCGTGTAGCAGTGGCCCTCTGCCTTAGTGCCCCAATTCACACTGAATACAAGTGTACTGTATACAAGTGAATACAAGCCGCCTGCTATCGCTGTACCTATCGATGATTTCGAGCAGGCGGCTCGACATCTGCGAGGCACTACACATCAAAAAGTCAACACCAGCAATCAACAGCCAATTAATGCACAACTGTATTCTACCCACGTCAAGACTCCGAACCAATATAGAAGCATCAAGAGGAAGTATGGGCAATTAGGCCCTCTGCAGTTGCTTCCATTCTTATGAAAATGCATCATGCAATTGTGATTTCTGTGAGTAATGAAGTAAGGGCGAAGAGGGAGAACAGCCTATTGACATAGCTCGAGTGTATGGGGGAGTTGTGTAAAACCCTGGTTTGAGCCTCGGAGAGGCTACAGGATCCAATAAGTTCAGCAGAACTTCGGTTTCAACTGTTTTGACCATGTCGTAGCTTAGTCGATTAAGGCAGCGTATGGGATGCTCTCCGACGCAGGTTCGAATCCTCGTCACGGCCCTTGTGGATTTGTTCATGTCTAATCTTCTATTGTCGTTTTGTTTAGAGATTATTTCGTTGATGGTCAAGATTTCTCTGGTGATGGTTTGGGTGTGTGTAGAAACCATGTGAGGTTTAATGGTGCCTTGTTGTTTGTACAATCATACGCCTTGAATGACATGGTGATGTCTTACCTATATATAGAGATCATTGAGGCTGACACCCCCAAGGTGGCGGCATGTAAAGGCATAAATAACATTTATCTCTTTTTAAGGCTTTTCATTTGGCGTCGGGAGATTTATTCATAAGTAAGTTGGTGATGAATTTGTAATAAACCATTTTATTTGTTAAGATTTCTAAATGTCACATTGATACAGAAAATTTCAAGTGGTTTAGGAAAGTGAACACACATTTAATGAAACGGTAAAATTAATGCAATTTGTATTACACATTAATTTTCACACTAAATGAAGTATTTCTTGCAGTTTGTCCAAAATCAATGTGTTGTAGTGTCTTAAGTAGACGGCTACACGGCACATGTCATTACGCCCCACCCGCAACACTACTGTGGGGGCGGGAAAAACTTTGCAATCAAAGTGAGGAGAGACATGTAGCGCCGCCTCCTGACGAAGGCTTCCGACCTGACCTTCCGCATGGTGGGCCGAGCCAGCCAGGCTAGCGTTGCCCAAGACATTTTCCTAGTAGTGGAGGAGCTTTATGGCGGTAATACACGCCGGGGAAGGATCTTTACGAGTCGTCTGCTTCAGCGATTCCGCCTGGTTTATGAGGGAAGAGGAGAGAAGCAATATTCTAGACGTAGACTATTGCTGCCATTCGCGGTTCTCTCTCTCATTCATCTCTCGTTCCTCTCTGTCTGTCTCTCACACTGATATGTCGCTGTTTATTAATTCAAGGGAACGTCAAACCAAGCTCCTCAGTACACAGATGATCGGTTAAAACGACAATCATACCTGAGCTACACCGGGTGTTCAGTTTGCAATGTTTACTGACTAAGGGCTTGACGCGAGGCCCTCAGTCTCACAGACCCCAAGCGGCCCCTGCCGCTAAGTCACACTTTTTATGATCAGCTGCAAAGTTAGACTTCCAGGACCAGCTGGTACGTTAGACTTCCAGGACCAGCTGCTACGTTAGACTTCCAGGACCAGCTGCTACGTTAGACTTCCAGGACCAGCTGCTACGTTAGACTTCCAGGACCAGCTGGTACGTTAGACTTCCAGGACCAGCTGCTACGTTAGACTTCCAGGACCAGCTGCTACGTTAGACTTCCAGGACCAGCTGCTACGTTAGACTTCCAGGACCAGCTGGTACGTTAGACTTCCAGGCCCCGCTGCTGCGTTAGACTTCCAGGCCCCGCTGCTGCGTTAGACTTCCAGGCCCCGCTGCTGCGTTAGACTTCCAGGCCCCGCTGCTGCGTTAGACTTCCAGGCCCCGCTGCTGCGTTAGACTTCCAGGCCCCGCTGCTGCGTTAGACTTCCAGGCCCCGCTGCTGCGTTAGACTTCCAGGCCCCGCTGCTGCGTTAGACTTCCAGGCCCCGCTGCTGCGTTAGACTTCCAGGCCCCGCTGCTGCGTTAGACTTCCAGGCCCCGCTGCTGCGTTAGACTTCCAGGCCCCGCTGCTGCGTTAGACTTCCAGCCCCGCTGCTGCGTTAGACTTCCAGGCCCCGCTGCTGCGTTAGACTTCCAGGCCCCGCTGCTGCGTAAGACTTCCAGGATTCTATCAGTTTGTATTTAGTGATGATGTGCTACGTTGAGATTCAAGCCTACAAGGTCGAGCTTCAGCACTTGGATCTCGTATTTCCAGCCTCGGTTCGTCTATTGAAATACCATATAACCTAAATTAGTTTTTTTCAATTGTAATTTTACAATTGAGGATGATGTTAGCTTCCAACAGGTGCGCGGATGGTTCATCCCACAACTCTTACGCTACTGAAGAATTGACTATTATTTCTGTTGTTCATCTGTGGATAGAGCCGGCTGGCTGCTCTATATTCTAACCCGTTCCTTATATTTTCTCAATTCTCTTTACGTAACCTGCTAACATCGTATTCGCTCGCACCTTCTCACTGTGTTTCAGGTCCATAACGCTAATGACCAAAGTTTAATTTACTGAAGTTTTCTCTACAATTAAGCAAGACTGGGATTTGTTTTCATTAGAGCGCTCGCTGGTCTAGCGTGTGTAGTGAGGAGCGCTCTGGTGTGCTACCATCTCCTCGCTGTTTCTTAAGACATCATTTTTCTTGTCGATTACTTGTTGAATATTTTATTTTGGCTTTAAATTGACGCGGATAAGATAATTTAGATACAAAATCAAGCGTTATGATGTTAGATAAAATGTATGCCCTGTTTGGTCAAGAATTGGGTTATCTATATATCTATAAAAGAGGTGTGTGTTTGTCAGTATTTGTCTGTTGAAGGTTGGAGACAACAAACGTTGCAGGATGACTGGTGGGTGGTGTGGGATGGTCGGCCCCATGTTCCTCCCTTCCTTCATGGACCTGATGAAGTCGGTGAGGGAAAACATGCCAAGCTGCAACCTCTGACAACACATTTACACTCTTGAGGCTAACAGCGCTTATTGGGGTTAACCCGGGCACCGCCGGGTACCCAATCCAATAAACTATACATGGTAGTGAGCATTAATTTATTCTTTTGTGTTCAGTGTGACGATAGGTTTATTTCCATCTTGATAACTGACTAGCCAGGCTGTCATGGCAACCCAGATACCAATACAGTAGCCATGATAGACTGGCTTATAAGGGAGGTTCTGAAGGAGCTTGTTCAGTGGTTGCTAGGCCGCCTCTGTTTCTCTTATTACACTTTGACCTGGACGATCTGTTCCTGTACTTCAAAAGTACAGCACAAAAAACACATTTTGTCAAGGTCAACATTTATGTTTGTCCTTAACATCTTAGTGTTAGCAGGTGTCATTCTCAGAATACTTCAACCTTCACCACAGTGAACCACCACACTCACCACCACAACAACCAGACCCAACCACCACAACAACCAGACCCAACCACCACACTAACCACCACCACAGTAATCCTGACGGCCCAGCTGATCACCAGGACACCGTCAAGCTATTCAGGAAAGCCTTCAGAACCATTTCTCCAATTTTCATTAACATTCATTTGCATAGTAAATCAGCCTAGATTTTCCCTAATCTCTGAGATAACACGCTTATCTTCCCTTGTGGACCTCTTAATTCTCCCTCTCTTGCTTCCTGGCTGCCTCAGGCGCGCTCCCACTGGCTGGCTTGGACGTGGCTCCCTCTGGCTGGCTTGGACGTGGCTCCCACTGGCTGGCTTGGACGTGGCTCCCACTGGCTGGCTTGGACGTGGCTCCCACTGGCTGGCTTGGACGTGGCTCCCACTGGCTGGCTTGGATGTGGCTCCCACTGGCTGGCTTGGACGTGGCTCCCACTGGCTGGCTTGGACGTGGCTCCCACTGGCTGGCATGGATGTGGCTCCCTCTGGCTGGCTTAGATGTGGCTCACTCTGGCTGGCTTAGATGTGGCTCACTCTGGCTGGCTTGGATGTGGCTCACTCTGGCTGGCTTGGATGTGGCTCACTCTGGCTGGCTTGGATGTGGCTCCCTCTGGCTGGCTTGGATGTGGCTCCCTCTGGCTGGCTTGGATGTGGCTCACTCTGGCTGGCTTGGATGTGGCTCACTCTGGCTGGCTTGGATGTGGCTCACTCTGGCTGGCTTGGATGTGGCTCCCTCTGGCTGGCTTGGATGTGGCTCCCTCTGGCTGGCTTGGATGTGGCTCCCCTCTGGCTGGCTTGGATGTGGCTCCCTCTGGCTGACTTGGACGTGGCTACCTCTGGCTGGCTTGGACGTGGCTCCCTCTGACTGGCTTGGGTGTGGCTCACTCTGGCTGGCTTGGATGTGGCTCACTCTGGCTGGCTTGGATGTGGCTCACTCTGGCTGGCTTGGATGTGGCTCACTCTGGCTGGCTTGGATGTGGCTCCCTCTGGCTGGCTTGGATGTGGCTCCCTCTGGCTGGCTTGGATGTGGCTCCCTCTGGCTGGCTTGGATGTGGCTCCCTCTGGCTGGCTTGGATGTGGCTCCCTCTGGCTGGCTTGGATGTGGCTCCCTCTGGCTGGCTTGGACGTGGCTCCCTCTGGCTGGCTTGGGTGTGGCTCCCTCTGGCTGGCTTGGATGTGGCTCCCTCTGGCTGGCTTGGATGTGGCTCCCCTCTGGCTGGCTTGGATGTGGTTCACTCTGGCTTGGATGTGGCTCCCTCTGGCAGGCTTGGATGTGGCTCCCTCTGGCAGGCTTGGATGTGGCTCCCTCTGGCAGGCTTGGATGTGGCTCCCTCTGGCTGGCTTGGATGTGGCTCCCTCTGGCTGGCTTGGATGTGGCTCCCTCTGGCTGGCTTGGATGTGGCTCCCTCTGGCTGGCTGTGTTTCTGGTTCGTGCTTACTGCAGATGGTCAGCTGTGGCTCCAACTGACTCATTCTAGCCCCAGTGTCTTCAGCTCTCCCAGTCTCTCTGTTTTTCTCTCTCTCGCTCTGTCAGTCTCTTTTTAGCACGAATTTTAAAATATCTAAAATTGCAAAATTATGAGTAGATAGGCCAGTGGGGTTTGTAAGTTCTTATGGTGGAGGGGGGGGGGGGTGACGGTGGAGGGGGGTGACAGAGGAAATGCCATAGGCACAATCAGAGAACACTGTATAAACATCAGAGATCCGCGGTTGTTCAACATCCTCCCAGCGACTATAAGAAATATTGCCGGAACAACCGTGGACATCTTCAAGAGAAAACTGGACTGTTTTCTAAAAGACGTTCCGGACCAACCGGGCTGTGGTGGGTATGTGGACCTGCGGGCCGCTCCAAGCAACAGCCTGGTGGACCAAGCTCTCACAAGTCAAGTCTGGCCTCGGGCCGGGCTTGGGGAGTAGAAGAACTCCCAGAACCCCATCAACCAGGTATCAACCAGGGGTGATGGTACTCACCTAGTTGTGCTTGCGGGGGTTGAGCTTCGGGTCTTTGATACCGCCTCTCAAGCATCAATCAATTGGTGTACAGATTCTTGAGCCTTTTGGGCTCATCATATCTACATCTGAAACTCTGTATGGAGTCTGCCTCCATCACTGTCACTGAGCAAGTCTTTTTAATGTCACTGTATGTCTCCCGGGTAGTAAGTTTCCATCCGTATCCCTTGGTTTGTATTCACTCGTACTAAATAGTCTGTCTTTCTATACTCGTCAATTCCTCTGAAAATCTTGTAGCTGGTAATCGTGTCTCCCCTAACTCTTCTGTCTTGCAGTGACGTGGGGTTCAAGTCATGTAGCCTTTCCTCGTAACTCATACCTCGTAGTTCTGGAACCAGTCCGAGAGTATGCCGCCCCCATCGTAGAGACGCCATCTTAAAACACACACATAAGAAATCTAGAAAAGTTTCATAGGCTTGCAACAAGGCTCGTCCGGGATTTACGAACGATGGGGTATGAAAACTCTTTGAAAGAACTAGACCTGACTTCGTTTGAGAAAAGGAGAGACATGATAAAAGACAAAATACTTTAGGGGGATTTACAAAGTAGAAAAAATGAGAAGTTCAAAATGAATACCAATATAACAAGAGGGCGAAGCTGGAACCTTGAGAATCAGATCAGTCATAGAAATGAGTAAGATTTAGCCTAAGAGCAGCTGGAAAATGGAATGAACTAAAGGAGCAGGTTGTAGTGGCAAACGCCATTCATGTTTTCAAACTATCATACAGGATATTATAAAGGAATTGGGCAGGAGGCATTGTAACGTCAACTGGTGGTTAAAAAGGGCGGGGTCCAAGAGCTAAAGCTGGAACGTGCAGAACATGAATTCAGAGCAGGAAGCTACCAGTAACGGCCGTGGGTGGCGGTAGTGGTGTGTAGAGGCAGCAGCCTCAGCAGCACAAGTAACAGCAGCAGGGAAAGCAGAAGCAGCGACTGTGCCAGCGGAAGCAGCACTGTGAAGACCAATTTGTAGTGTAAAGTAGGATACGCTCCTTGGCCCAAGTGAGGGGGAAGGGGTCAATGGCTGGCACTGTGTTGGTGGCCCGCGGCCGCCACCCACTCCTGCCCCTTCAACACCCGCCCCCTTCAACACCCGCCCCCTTCAACACCCGCCCTCTTCAACACTCGTCCCTTCAACACCCGCCCTCTTCAACACCCGCCCTCATCAACACCCGCCCCCTTCAACACCCGCCCCCTTCAACACCCGCCCCCTTCAACACCCGCCCCCTTCAACACCCGCCCCCTTCAACACCCGCCCTCATCAACACCCGCCCCCTTCAACACCCGCCCCCTTCAACACCCGCCCCCTTCAACACCCGCCCTCTTCAACACCCGCCCCCTTCAACACCCGCCCCCTTCAACACCCGCCCCCTTCAACACCCGCCCTCTTCAACACCCGCCCCCTTCAACACCCGCTCCATCAACACCCGCCCCTTCAAAACCCACTATTCCTACCACAATTCACTAATACCACACCTACGCATTACTAGTGACTTTGCCCACTACCACCACCAAAACTACCCACTACTCTACCATAATCATAACATAATCCCATCAATAATAGCGACCATTAACAGCACCATAACCACATATACCAATCCTCACAACCATCACCAGTACCAACAACCAACCACAACCATCGCCGCTGAAGTATGATCACGACCTACAAGGTATAACTGTCACTAATGCGTTACCTTAGTTACTATGCACTCATTAATCATTACCTATGAGGTGTTCCATAACACGTCAGTATCTTCCTACCTGTTGTCTGGTGTTGTCAGTCCCTAGGATTAGTGTCCCCGCGGCCGCTCTCTGAACCAGGCCTCCTGGTTGGAGGTCTGGTCAACCAGGCTGTTGGAGGCATCCGCCCGACGTATGAACCACAGCGCGGAGTCCCCACCTAGTGTGATAATATCTCACCGTAACCACTGAAGCACCCGACACTGTCTGGGTGAGGAACCGTGAACTGTGTACATGGGCACGTACAGTGAACAAGCGTAACTTAACTGTTTGCAATTCAAATGAAATTGAGATCCATTCTAAACAACTCTGTTCCCTCAACCCGCCGCAAAAAGTTCCTTACAGTGTGTGGCTCAGTTGTTGTGCCTATAATCTTCTGAAACTGAATGTGTCAATCCCGATAAAACTGATCTATATATTTTCCCTTGGAAAGATGTGCAGGTCTCTTTACATTATGCCCCCATCAGTGTAAAACAAATGTATAACACTGAAACTATGAGATGTATAACATTAGAAGCTATTACAGGTATTTTTAAACTCTCAAACCAACTGAATCCTATGCCTTTACTGATGGCTCTGTGCAGTTAGGCACTGGCAGAACAGGTTGTGCATGTGCAGTATATAAAGGGAATGAAATGATCATGACTAGTACACAGAGACTGAACAACTGGGCAAGCACGACACAGACTTAGCTATTGGGTATTTATCTAGCCACTGAGTACCTTAAGCTCAATGGTGGTGGAGTGATATTCTGTGACTCTAAAAGTGCTCTGCAGTCCTTAAATAACCCATCACAATGTATGTCTGAAGTAGCTTGTAATATTAAATGGAATGTAAGTTTTGCCAATGATAATAACTCTTGTATAAAATTTGTGTGGATCCTATCCCATGTTGGAGTTGGAAAACATGACTTTGTAAATCGATTGGCCAATGAGGCTTGCAGGAAAGAAAACATTGATTATGACTTTGGACTATCTAATGCAATTATTAGAAACATACAAATTAAAAAAAATAATTCAGGTTTAGAAGAACTAAGAAATGCCCAGAGACCTGAAAGCTGCAGTATTAAAAGTTATGACAAGTTTTGTAATAATAGGTATTTGTATGGTCAGCACAGTAACCGGACCAGGCAATGTGATGTAGTCATTGCGGTAATTCACCTTGGCTGTCGGAAAATCCGACACCATTTAATATATCATACAGATAATTGCTGCTGTATTACCAACAAGTAACCCATAGAAAACGTAACTTGTAGTGGAATTACCGTCTATAGAAAACGGGATATCATCACCACATACTATTATAATTCACCAGCTATTTTGCTGGGAATTATTCTTAAATACATTAGTCTTTGGACTTTACCATCATAAAAACATCTTATATAAATTAACTTAATTATCAGTATTAAAGTAGAGTAAATGTGACCCTTCTATCACTTTCTGACATTTGGACAATGTAGGCCAGGCGTCAGTGAGGGAGGAAGGAGGGCGGCCATTGTTGATACTAGACCAGAGGCTCACGGGAGCAAATGCGGCTCCTGTTAATCTTACTTGGACGTAGTGTTATAGAAACCAAAGGTGTACCATTATCACACGCTGTCAACAAATTCAAGTTAAGTGTTCTTTCCGAAACCCATGTATCTTTCATTTATGGCCATTAATGTCATTATATAGGGTGACCCGGTTAGAGCACGACATAGCCTCAAACTAAAGGTAATTAAGCCAGGTCTTTATTGTTCCATGTATAGTGTTTTCTCTGATATAACTTGTCATATATAGGTTTCTGGTTTCACAGTTAGAGCCCTTTTGACAGGTCAAGTCGAGGAAGCAAGGCTTTGTACACCAGTTACTGGGTGATGGAAGCTACCTCAAAGAGGATAATTTGGTGTCTACACCCTAGTTATACCTGGTGGACTAACCTGCTGTACTATAAGATAAGGAACCTTTTCAATGTATGTAGTTAATACTGTAGTTTGATTGGCTGCATATATATTAATTTAATAAACCCCCCTAATGTGTAGAGGATCGATTTGTGAGATTGAGATTATTGCAGAAATACAGTCCACTTATCATTATACAAATTGGTATCGAAGTATATAAATTAACGTAAATATAAATTCATATAAATTAAATAAATATAAATCTCACAGGTCGGTTCCCACATTGGCTATAGACACATCTGGCAGGTTAGTGAGGCTGAGCCACTACCAGAATATTCAGATTGTAAACTCTGTGATAAACCTTTAAGGCATTCACAAGAACACTATATTGTCGAATGTGAAACCGTAAAAGATTTTAGACCTCCTGGCCTCTTGTACCACCAACTGTGTAACTATTTCATTGAATCTGGTGTACTAGATGACATCCTAACAATTTATCCAAAATTTGCTTGTCCATTTTAAAGAATGAAGAACAATTTTATTTATATTATTTTTAAGCTGCATCATTTATGAACCCATCCCTGCCCTTGTGTGGCAGTGCTCAATAGTGAGTTGAGTTTACATCTCCATACATTAAAACATTGATTGTAACCATGATATATATGTGCTTCAGCCTACAGTTCAGACCTATTGTCTTGTGTATGACCCTCTGTCCTGCGTGACAGTGAATACCAGCATTATCCTCACTTTAATAAGACTTAATTGAAATCCTCAGATTAGGCAAAATTGTAATTAAATTTTGTCAATAAACATGTTAATAAAACTCACCATGAGCCCTCGTTTCGCCATGTAGGGTGATGGTAGGGTAAAATAGCTCCCCTTTTTTTTATTAACATATTAGGTACATCTGCATTAGTGCAGCTGCCCTAGACTATATGAAGTGGAGTACAGTGTGTCAAAAAAGCTAACTAGGTGATGCTAAAAAATCCCCATCACACAACTGGGTACAGACGCAGGGAGCCTACAGCTGGTGTCCATAGTGTTTGCGTTAACATAACAATGTACACTAGAGTTCAAAACCGGTTTTTGCAACTTAGTTTCACAGGTACAACAGTTGGTAGCGTAAACCTGGCGTGGAATGAACTGCCCAAGGTAATCTAGGCGGTCACAGGTTTCCAGGGGGCCAGATTCACGAAAGCAATTACGCAAACACTTAGGAACCTGTACATCTTTCCTCAATCTTTGACGGCTTTGTTTCCAATTATTAAACAGTTAATGAGCTCGGAAGCACTAGGAGGCTGTTTATAACAATAACAACAGTTGAATGGGAAGTTTTCATGCTTGTAAACTGTTTAATAAATATAACCAAAGCAGTCAAAGATTGAGGAAAGATGTACACGTTCGTAAGTGCTTGCGTAAGTGCTTTCGTGAATCTGGCCCCTGGCTGTAGCGTAGCTAGTGTCAGCGGCCCTGTTACAACGTCCAGAGACACTGCTACTACTTCAATGTAAGACATTCGTCAGGCAGTGAGGAGCAAAGGTCCTGTAGTTAACCAAGTGTAGCTTGCTAGTCCCTGACAACAACAGTCTGGTGGATGATAATGGTGTTGGTGTATATTCATCATCAGGTCACGTAGAGGTAAACTTGACCAATACTTGGCCGATATCTTGAAGGTCTTACCCGAGTCAGTTCTAACGACCTCCGTGTTGAAAGCCAACTTTCTCAATGAATGCTTGTGACTTGAAAGTTAAGCCACCTAATGAAAATCCTTAAATGCTATTGGTTCGCTCCAACAGACCGGAACACTGAACTGACAGCACCACAGCCACTCACCTGTAAGATGACACGTGCTTCCTCTAACACAGCACCACAGCCACTCACCTGTAAGATGACACGTGCTTCCTCTAACACAGCACCACAGCCACTCACCTGTAAGACGACACGTGCTTCCTCTAACACAGCACCACAGCCACTCACCTGTAAGATGACACGTGCTTCCTCTAACACAGCACCACAGCCACTCACCTGTAAGATGACACGTGCTTCCTCTAACACAGCACCACAGCCACTCACCTGTAAGATGACACGTGCTTCCTCTAACACAGCACCACAGCCACTCACCTGTAAAGACACAAAACACAGGTAACATTTGCTCATCATTTCCAGTATGCAGGTAAATGCTCACCACTTAATTGAGGGCAATAGATGATAGGAGCGCCTGACGGCTGGTAACTCCACAACCAATAACAGTAATGTCTACCAACACAGGAGGTGTACGCAAGCACGACAGTTCCAGGTGTCATTGCTGCGTACGCAGTTAAACAAACAAACATGATTCAATCGCAGGCACTGAGTGGCACCTCCGCTCACAGTGCCAGCCATCTACATGGCTGGCACTCTAAATGGAAAATATTAAACTCTTAACAACAAGAATGCGTCTCAGTCCCAATGGGCACACAGCGGGGGAGGGGGAATGTGGGGGTGGTAGGGTGGGGGGTGGTTGTGGGTGGTTGTGGGGGGTGGTAGGGTGGAGGTGGGGGGGGGGGGGTTGGCAGGGTGTGGGACAGGGAGGGTATTATGATGTTACAACTAATGTAGGTCTCCCTTCACTCTACTGGAGGGACGAGGCGGCTCCCTTCACTCTACTGGAGGGACGTGGCGGCTCCCTTCACTCTACTGGAGGGACGTGGCGGCTCCCTTCACTCTACTGGAGGGTCGTGGCGGCTCCCTTCACTCTACTGGAGCAGGGGTCTCCAAACTATGGCCCGCGGGCCACATCCGGCCCGCCACATAATTTCATCCGGCCCTCCAAACAAATCCCTGTGTGGCCTTGAAAAAATAATTATCGTACGAACGGCATCGCAGAATTATTCAAAGCTGGGGCTGCTGACTGGTGGCGCTCAACCCGAGTCAGTTTTCCTCTCTCTCGATAGTGTGACGCACAGATACTAATACTGGTAGGTATGTGTTGTGCATTACAACCAATCAGTTGTGTATAACTGTATATTGTGGGGATGGAGGGCGAGTGGGGCTTCGCTGCTTCCGTTTCAGGGAGCACAAACACTGTACAATATTCTTTTCTCTGTACTTTGACAATGCCTTTATCTTAGTTATACAAAATAGCAATAATACTATTGTAGCCAAAAATATTGCATGTTTAAAATAGTTAAAATGGTAACCATTAAGTTTATCAACGAAAGCTGTTGCCATAATATTTACCACTTTATAATAATATGCTTTTTAACACCACATACAAGCTGCTTTTTTCCTGTAGAATTTATTTCATTTATTTTACCCTTATGTTTTCAGATATGGAAAAGATAAAGAAAAGAAAAGTGGACAGTGAGTGCCGTCGGTTCAATGACGAATGGAAGATAAAGTACTTTTTTGTGATAGCAAATGATAAAGCTTTATGCATAATATGTAGAGACAGTGTTGCTGTTCTGAAGGAATACAATATTCGTCGGCACTATGAATCTAAACATGGCTCAAGTTATTCTCACATCACAGAAGCAGAACGCACTAAAAAGTTTGAATCATTTCAGCACAGTCTGCATTCTCAACAAGCTGTTTTCAGTAAGAAAAAATCTGAAAATGAAAATTCAACTAGAGCTAGTTACAAAGTTGCCTATGTGTTGGCTAAAAAAGGAAAACCTTTCACTGGTGGTAGTATCATAAAAGAGTGTATAGTGGAAGCAGCAGGAGAGGTATGTCCAGAAAAAGTAAACCTCTTCAAAATGATAAGTCTTGGGTCAAATACTGTTGCTCGTAGAATTGAAGATTTAGGAGGCGACATAATTCGGCAAATAAAGGAAAAAACAAAAAGATTTTGTTGGTATTCTCTTGCGTCGGATGAATCAACTGATGTGTGTGATACTTCTCAGCTCTTAGTATTCATTCGTGGTGTTGATAGTGAATTTAATGTGAGCCAAGAATTAGCATCAGTTCACAGCATGCACACCACAACAACTGGAGAGGACATTTTCAATGAAGTAAGTAAAACTATGACAGAATATAACCTGGAATGGAAACAAGTGCAGTGTGTGACAATTGATGGAGGAAAGAATATGTCTGGGACAAAGAAGGGTTTGGTTGGGCAAATTACAACAGCTTGTGAGGTTGGAGGATTCTCAAAACCCATTTTTCTGCATTGCCTTATCCATCAACAAGCATTGTGCCTAAAATATGTTGATATGTCTTGTGTCAAGAAACCTGTTGTTTCTGTGGTTAATTTCATTAGATCTCATGCACTCAACCATCGCCAGTTCCGTGATTTCTTGAAAGAAATTGATGCGGAGTTTGTTAACTTGCCTTATTATACAGCAGTTAGATGGCTTAGTTGTGGAAAGGTTTTGCTGCATTTCTTTGAGCTCAGATTAGAAATTGATTTATTTCTCACAGAGAAAAATAAACCTCAGCCATTATTATCAGAATGTGAATGGATTTGGAAATTGGCATTTTTTGCAGATATGACAGGTCATATGAATAACTTGAATCTGAAATTGCAAGGCAAAACAAATTTGATCAGTGACTACTTTGTTCATGTCAAGGCATTCAGAGCAAAACTTGCGCTACTTGAAGGCCAGGTGAAGGTTAAGAATTTTGCTCATTTTCCATGTTGTGAAAAATTTCATGCAGAAAGTAAAGTTGAATTTCCTTTTTCATTTGCAAATGAAATAATTTCAGATTTGAAAAAAAAAAGTTTCAGAAGCGATTTGCTGACCTTGATGCCAAAGCAAATGAAATCAGGCTCTTTCATAATCCATTTGACTGCAATGCTGAAAATCTTCCAACTCAATTTCAAATGGAAATTATTGATCTCCAGGCAGATGACAGACTGAAAGATAAGTATAGAGAAGGAAATCTGATTGAGTTGTATAAATGCCTGCAGCCAGATCAGTTAACAAATTTGATAAAGTTTGCTTGTAGTTTTGTGTCCATTTTTGGTTCAACATACTTGTGCGAACAAACTTTTTCCAAAATGAAGTATGTGAAATCTAACTATCGAGCAAATTTGTCTGATGATCACTTGAAATCAATTCTTACAATTGGCTCATCTAATCTGGAACCTGATTTTAATGAAATTTTGAAGTCAAAACGACAGTATCATTCGTCACACTAATTTGGTTGCATAAAACTAAAGGCAGGAATCTATTTAGTTTACCCTGATTTTTTCCAAAAAGATATGTTTTAATTTTCCATGTTTATACTTTAATATTTGAGGAAATTAAATTACTGGCACTGATTTGGGTTTTTTTTGTTTTTTTCATTTTTTATTCCTCCGGCCCGCATAAATATGGAAATATATAATGTGGCCCTTCACTCTCCTGGAGGGTCGTGGCGGCTCCCTTCACTCTACTGGAGGGTCGTGGCGGCTCCCTTCACTCTACTGGAGGGTCGTGGCGGCTCCCTTCACTCTCCTGGAGGGACGTGGCGGCTCCCTTCACACTCCTGGAGGGACGGGGCGGCTCCCTTCACTGTACTGGAGGGTCGTGGCGGCTCCCTTCACTCTCCTGGAGGGACGGGGCGGCTCCCTTCACTCTACTGGAGGGACGTGGCGGCTCCCTTCACTCTACTGGAGGGACGTGGCGGCTCCCTTCACTCTACTGGAGGGTCGTGGCGGCTCCCTTCACTCTACTGGAGGGACGTGGCGGCTCCCTTCACTCTACTGGAGGGTCGTGGCGGCTCCCTTCACTCTACTGGAGGGTCGTGGCGGCTCCCTTCACTCTCCTGGAGGGTCGTGGCGGCTCCCTTCACTCTACTGGAGGGTCGTGGCGGCTCCCTTCACTCTACTGGAGGGTCGTGGCGGCTCCCTTCACTCTACTGGAGGGTCGTGGCGGCTCCCTTCACTCTACTGGAGGGACGTGGCGGCTCCCTTCACTCTACTGGAGGGTCGTGGCGGCTCCCTTCACTCTCCTGGAGGGTCGTGGCGGCTCCCTTCACTCTACTGGAGGGTCGTGGCGGCTCCCTTCACTCTACTGGAGGGACGTGGCGGCTCCCTTCACTCTACTGGAGGGACGTGGCGGCTCCCTTCACTCTACTGGAGGGTCGTGGCGGCTCCCTTCACTCTACTGGAGGGTCGTGGCGGCTCCCTTCACTCTCCTGGAGGGTCGTGGCGGCTCCCTTCACTCTCCTGGAGGGACGTGGCGGCTCCCTTCACTCTACTGGAGGGACGTGGCGGCTCCCTTCACTCTACTGGAGGGTCGTGGCGGCTCCCTTCACTCTACTGGAGGGTCGTGGCGGCTCCCTTCACTCTACTGGAGGGTCGTGGCGGCTCCCTTCACTCTACTGGAGGGTCGTGGCGGCTCCCTTCACTCTACTGGAGGGACGTGGCGGCTCCCTTCACTCTACTGGAGGGTCGTGGCGGCTCCCTTCACTCTACTGGAGGGTCGTGGCAGCTCCCTTCACTCTCCTGGAGGGTCGTGGCGGCTCCCTTCACTCTCCTGGAGGGTCGTGGCGGCTCCCTTCACTCTACTGGAGGGTCGTGGCGGCTCCCTTCACTCTACTGGAGGGTCGTGGCGGCTCCCTTCACTCTCCTGGAGGGTCGTGGCGGCTCCCTTCACTCTACCGGAAGGGAGCCCCAATAACTCTGGCCAACTCGGGCGGCTTATTAACCATTTCGACGCAAAATGAGGAATTTGGTGAACATTTCCGATGTTATTCCCATCTCGTTAATAATTCCAAAGGGAGACATTCACTCTCATTAATGATGCGAGTGTGTAGTTGAGTACGTCCACCCAGGGCACGGGTGTGGTGAGGGGGGGAGGGGGTCAGAGAGGGGAAGGAAAATAAGAGCGAGTGGGGGGAAAAGAGGGGGGAGGGAAGGGGAGATAGTAGGAAGAGAGGGGGAAGGGAGCGTGGTGTGTGCATGTGTCGATTGGTGTGACCGACCGACCGACTGAACTACCGACCGACCGACCGACCAGCCAGCCAGCCTATCCCTCTCTCTCTCTCTCTCTCTCTCTCTCTCTCTCTCTCTCTCTCTCTCTCTCTCTCTCTCTAGGTTGCTCTTAATCCCTTGACCATTCTCCCTCACTCTCCCTGGCAGCCACCAAGCACTGCGGTTACAACCATTCACTCTGGGAGTGTTTTGATTCCATCTCAACCCGCCACCTTATGTTTTTGAGAGCCTTAACCTGTGAGCCTTAACCTGTGGGCCTTAACCTGTGGGCCTCAACCTGTGAGTCTTAACCTGTGGGCCTTAACCTGTGAGCCTTAATCTGTGGGCCTTAACCTGTGAGTCTTAACCTGTGGGCCTTAACCTGTGAGCCTTAACCTGTGGGCCTTAACCTGTGAGTCTTAACCTGTGGGCCTTAACCTGTGAGCCTTAACCTGTGGGCCTTAACCTGTGAGCCTTAACCTGTGGGCCTTAACCTGTGAGCCTTAACCTGTGGGCCTTAACCTGTGAGCCTTAACCTGTGGGCCTTAACCTGTGAGTCTTAACCTGTGGGCCTTAACCTGTGAGCCTTAACCTGTGGGCCTTAACCTGTGAGCCTTAACCTGTGGGCCTTAACCTGTGAGCCTTAACCTGTGGGCCTTAACCTGTGAGCCTTAACCTGTGGGCCTTAACCTGTGAGCCTTAACCTGTGGGCCTTAACCTGTGAGTCTTAACCTGTGGGCCTTAACCTGTGAGCCTTAACCTGTGGGCCTTAACCTGTGGGCCTTAACCTGTGGGCCTTAACCTGTGGGCCTTAACCTGTGGGCCTTAACCTGTGGGCCTTAACCTGTGGGCCTTAACCTGTGGGCCTTAACCTGTGGGCCTTAACCTGTGGGCCTTAACCTGTGGGCCTTAACCTGTGAGCCTTAACCTGTGGGCCTTAACCTGTGGGCCTTAACCTGTGGGCCTTAACCTGTGAGCCTTAACCTGTGAGCCTTAACCTGTGGGCCTTAACCTGTGAGCCTTAACCTGTGGGCCTTAACCTGTGAGCCTTAACCTGTGGGCCTTAACCTGTGAGCCTTAACCTGTGGGCCTTAACCTGTGAGCCTTAACCTGTGGGCCTTAACCTGTGAGCCTTAACCTGTGGGCCTTAACCTGTGAGCCTTAACCTGTGGGCCTTAACCTGTGAGTCTTAACCTGTGGGCCTTAACCTGTGAGCCTTAACCTGTGGGCCTTAACCTGTGGGCCTTAACCTGTGGGCCTTAACCTGTGGGCCTTAACCTGTGGGCCTTAACCTGTGGGCCTTAACCTGTGAGCCTCAACCTGTGAGCCTCAACCTGTGAGCCTCAACCTGTGAGCCTCAACCTGTGAGCCTCAACCTGTGAGCCTTAACCTGTGAGCCTTAACCTGTGAGCCTCAACCTGTGAGCCTCAACCTGTGAGCCTTAACCTGTGGGCCTTAACCTGTGAGCCTCAACCTGTGAGCCTCAACCCGTGGGCCTCAACCTGTGAGCCTCAACCTGTGAGCCTCAACCCGTGAGCCTTAACCCGTGGGCCTTAACCCGTGGGCCTCAACCTGTGAGCCTCAACCTGTGAGCCTCAACCCGTGAGCCTTAACCCGTGGGCCTCAACCTGTGAGCCTCAACCTGTGAGCCTCAACCCGTGAGCCTTAACCTGTGGGCCTTAACCCGTGGGCCTCAACCTGTGAGCCTCAACCTGTGAGCCTCAACCTGTGAGCCTCAACCTGTGAGCCTCAACCTGTGAGCCTCAACCTGTGAGCCTCAACCTGTGAGCCTCAACCTGTGAGCCTCAACCCGTGAGCCTCAACCTGTGAGCCTCAACCTGTGAGCCTCAACCCGTGGGCCTCAACCCGTGGGCCTCAACCTGTGAGCCTCAACCTGTGAGCCTTAACCTGTGAGCCTCAACCTGTGAGCCTTAACCTGTGAGCCTCAACCCGTGGGCCTCAACCTGTGAGCCTCAACCCGTGGGCCTCAACCTGTGGGCCTCAACCTGTGAGCCTCAACCTGTGAGCCTCAACCTGTGAGCCTCAACCCGTGGGCCTCAACCTGTGAGCCTCAACCTGTGAGCCTCAACCTGTGAGCCTTAACCTGTGAGCCTCAACCTGTGAGCCTCAACCTGTGAGCCTTAACCTGTGAGCCTCAACCTGTGAGCCTTAACCTGTGAGCCTCAACCTGTGAGCCTTAACCTGTGAGCCTCAACCTGTGAGCCTTAACCTGTGAGCCTCAACCTGTGAGCCTCAACCTGTGAGCCTCAACCTGTGAGCCTCAACCTGTGAGCCTCAACCTGTGAGCCTTAACCTGTGAGCCTCAACCTGTGAGCCTCAACCTGTGAGCCTCAACCCGTGGGCCTCAACCTGTGAGCCTCAACCTGTGAGCCTTAACCTGTGAGCCTCAACCCGTGGGCCTCAGCCCGTGGGCCTCAACCTGTGAGCCTCAACCTGTGAGCCTTAACCTGTGAGCCTCAACCTGTGAGCCTCAACCTGTGAGCCTTAACCTGTGAGCCTCAACCTGTGAGCCTCAACCCGTGGGCCTCAACCTGTGAGCCTTAACCTGTGAGCCTTAACCTGTGAGCCTTAACCTGTGAGCCTTAACCCGTGGGCCTCAACCCGTGGGCCTCAACCTGTGAGCCTCAACCTGTGAGCCTTAACCTGTGAGCCTCAACCTGTGAGCCTCAACCCGTGAGCCTCAACCTGTGAGCCTCAACCTGTGAGCCTCAACCTGTGAGCCTCAACCCGTGGGCCTCAACCCGTGGGCCTCAACCTGTGAGCCTCAACCTGTGAGCCTCAACCTGTGAGCCTCAACCTGTGAGCCTCAACCTGTGAGCCTCAACCTGTGAGCCTCAACCTGTGAGCCTCAACCTGTGAGCCTCAACCTGTGAGCCTCAACCTGTGAGCCTCAACCCGTGAGCCTCAACCTGGAGTCTCACCAGCGCCGTTGGCTTCTCCACTCTGAGCCTCCAGAACACATCTTCCTCAGCGCTCCTCGGGCGGTAAACTCTACTCAAGCCAAACGGTTCAATCAAACGGCCGTCCACATGGGCTCATACCTCTGTTGACCTCAGTTCATTAATTATGCTCCCCATACCCACAAGGGGCTCAGGGATTCAACCCCCAAAACTCACTCAGCCGAGCCACTTACAGTCTTGATAAGCTGGTTACACACTTTAATGTATCTTATTATATCAACAACGGCTTCGAGAACAACCACAAACACAGTCTTTAAGATAAACAGAATAAATGAGAGGGTGAGATAGTCTCACAATCTGGTTTGTTTATCATGCACGCGCCGCCGCCCCTCGCCCAGTGGGCGGGGGCGGCCCCCTCGGCCAGTGGGCGGGGGCGGCCCCCTCGTACAGTGGGCGGGGGCGGCCCCCTCGTACAGTGGGCGGGGGCGGCCCCCTCGGCCAGTGGGCGGGGGCGGCCCCCTCGGCCAGTGGGCGGGGGCAGCCCCCTCGTACAGTGGGCGGGGGCGGCCCCCTCGTCCAGTGGGCGGGGGCGGCCCCCTCGTCCAGTGGGCGGGGGCGGCCCCCTCGTCCAGTGGGCGGGGGCGGCCCCCTCGTACAGTGGGCGGGGGCGGCCCCCTCGTCCAGTGGGCGGGGGCGGCCAGGTTACAATCACCCACATTTACTAACCCACAGTTAGAGAAGGGGGATATTTGGCTACGATTTCTGGTAGATCACTTTCAATGTTATATTTACACATTTCTTGAACATATCTAATAGAGCCGTCTCTAATTCACGTATCTTTTTGCACCACATCACACGCGGGGACGCTAAGCCCCGGAAGCACCTCAAGGTAAGGTGTACATTTGGTCAGATCTACATCACCAGGTAATGCTAACTCCCAGAGATACTTATAGCTTAGTCTAAGCCGAGCAGTAGTAACCTCTAGCGTCTAGGAGTGTGTTGAGTGTATTGGATGATCCACAGATGTGTGGCTCTTCTTTGACGCCAGATGTTATGGCAAATAATCATGACAGTATACTGTACAGCATGATGATGATTCTGCACATAGCCTTAAATTACTCAACCATAGGCCTGTTTGGTTTTTGCTGGCAATTATTTATATATACTGAGAGAGAGAGAGAGAGAGAGAGAGAGAGAGAGAGAGAGAGAGAGAGAGAGAGAGAGAGAGAGAGAGAGAGAGAGAGAGAGAGAGAGAGAGAGAGAGAGAGACAAAGAGGGAGAGGGGGAGGAGGGACGGAGGGGGGGAGGTAGGTGGGGGCTGAGGAGGGATCGAGGTTGAGGGGAGGGGTGGAAAAGGGGGGGGGGGATGGGTCGAGGCTGGGGGTGGTGTGGAGGGGATGGGGGATATAAACTATCAACAGTGAGCAGTAACACAGAACCGCTCCTGTGCCAGGTAAGTCCACTACGGGCTCACCATAGCCCGTGCTACTTGGAACTTTTGGTTCCGAAGAGATGAATCTAAGACAGGAGTAACAATGATCTCGCCCCACCACCCATGAGCCTCACCATCCAACGATGGGCACCTTCACCCTCACTCCGAGGTCCACCTCCACCCACCACACTAATAAGGATAGCAACCCTACTACTGTGTACGGTGTTGTACTCTCAAGTTAGAAACCCTAGTACTGTGTACGGTGTGTACTCTCAAGTTAGAAACCCTAGTACTGTGTACGGTGTGTACTCTCAAGTTAGAAACCCTAGTACTGTGTACGGTGTTGTACTCTCAAGTTAGAAACCCTAGTACTGTGTACGGTGTGTACTCTCAAGTTAGAAACCCTAGTACTGTGTACGGTGTTGTACTCTCAAGTTAGAAACCCTAGTACTGTGTACGGAGTTGTATTGTGAGGCAATGCACCAAGCCGGCTTAGAATTGTAATTGTGCTGTGTAAGCTCGCGTAATTGGCCAATTTGTTTGCAGGGTAATAACTACTGCCTGGTGCCACACACACTACTGCCTGGTGCCACACACACTACTGCCTGGTGCCACACACACTACTGCCTGGTGCCACACACAACTACTGCCTGGTGCCACACACACTACTGCCTGGTGCCACACACAACTACTGCCTGGTGCCACACACAACTACTGCCTGGTGCCACACACACTACTGCCTGGTGCCACACACACTACTGCCTGGTGCCACACACAACTACTGCCTGGTGCCACACACAACTACTGCCTGGTGCCACACACACTACTGCATGGTGCCACACACAACTACTGCCTGGTGCCACACACAACTACTGCCTGGTGCCACACACAACTACTGCCTGGTGCCACACACACTACTACATGGTGCCACACACACTACTGCCTGGTGCCACACACAACTACTGCCTGGTGCCACACACAACTACTGCCTGGTGCCACACACAACTACTGCCTGGTGCCACACACACTACTGCCTGGTGCCACACACAACTACTGCCTGGTGCCACACACAACTACTGCCTGGTGCCACACACAACTACTGCCTGGTGCCACACACACTACTACATGGTGCCACACACACTACTGCCTGGTGCCACACACACTACTGCCTGGTGCCACACACAACTACTGCCTGGTGCCACACACAACTACTGCCTGGTGCCACACACAACTACTGCCTGGTGCCACACACAACTACTGCCTGGTGCCACACACTACTACTGCCTGGTGCCACACACACTACTGCCTGGTGCCACACACAACTACTGCCTGGTGCCACACACTACTACTGCATGGTGCCACACACAACTACTACCTGGTGCCACACACAACTACTGCCTGGTGCCACACACAACTACTACCTGGTGCCACACACAACTACTGCCAGGTGCCACACACAACTACTGCCTGGTGCCACACACACTACTGCCTGGTGCCACACACTACTGCCTGGTGCCACACACTACTGCCTGGTGCCACACACTACTACTGCCTGGTGCCACACACAACTACTGCCTGGTGCCACACACTACTACTGCATGGTGCCACACACAACTACTACCTGGTGCCACACACAACTACTGCCTGGTGTCACACACACTACTGCCTGGTGCCACACACAACTACTGTCTGGTGCTACACACAACTACTGCATGGTGCCCCACACACTACTACTGCCTGGTGCCACACACTACTACTGCCTGGTGCCACACACAACTACTGCCTGGTGCCCCACACACAACTACTGCCTGGTGCCACACACAACTACTGCCTGGTGCCCCACACACAACTACTGCCTGGTGCCACACACACTACTGCCTGGTGCCACACACTACTACTGCCTGGTGCCACACACTACTACTGCCTGGTGCCCCACACACAACTACTGCCTGGTGCCACACACAACTACTGCCTGGTGCCACACACTACTACTGCATGGTGCCACACACAACTACTGCCTGGTGCCACACACACTACTGCCTGGTGCCACACACAACTACTGTCTGGTGCCACACACAACTACTGCATGGTGCCCCACACACTACTACTGCCTGGTGCCACACACTACTACTGCCTGGTGCCACACACAACTACTGCCTGGTGCCCCACACACAACTACTGCCTGGTGCCACACACAACTACTGCCTGGTGCCCCACACACAACTACTGCCTGGTGCCACACACACTACTGCCTGGTGCCCCACACACAACTACTGCCTGGTGCCACACACACTACTGCCTGGTGCCACACACACTACTGCCTGGTGCCCCACACACAACTACTGCCTGGTGCCCCACACACAACTACTGCCTGGTGCCCCACACACAACTACTGCCTGGTGCCACACACACTACTGCCTGGTGCCCCACACACAACTACTGCCTGGTGCCACACACACTACTGCCTGGTGCCACACACACTACTGCCTGGTGCCCCACACACAACTACTGCCTGGTGCCCCACACACAACTACTGCCTGGTGCCACACACAACTACTGCATGGTGCCACACACTACTACTGCCTGGTGCCCCACACACAACTACTACTGCCTGGTGCCACACACAACTACTGCATGGTGCCACACACTACTACTGCCTGGTGCCACACACAACTACTGCCTGGTGCCACACACACTACAGCCTGGTGCCACACACAACTACTGCCTGGTGCCACACACAACTACTGCCTGGTGCCACACACAACTACTGCCTGGTGCCACACACAACTACTGCCTGGTGCCACACACACTACTGACTGGTGCCACACACAACTACTGCCTGGTGCCACACACAACTACTGCATGGTGCCACACACAACTACTACCTGGTGCCACACACAACTACTGCCTGGTGCCACACACAACTACTGCCTGGTGCCACACACACACTACTGCCTGGTGCCACACACACACTACTGCCTGGTGCCACACACTACTGCCTGGTGCCACACACTACTACTGCCTGGTGCCACACACAACTACTGCCTGGTGCCAGACACTACTACTGCATGGTGCCACACACTACTACTGCATGGTGCCACACACAACTACTACCTGGTGCCACACACAACTACTGCCTGGTGCCACACACACTACTGCCTGGTGCCACACACACTACTGCCTGGTGCCACACACACTACTGCCTGGTGCCACACACAACTACTGTCTGGTGCCACACACAACTACTGTCTGGTGCCACACACTACTACTGCCTGGTGCCACACACAACTACTGCCTGGTGCCACACACACTACTGCCTGGTGCCACACACACTACTGCCTGGTGCCACACACACTACTGCCTGGTGCCACACTACTACTACTGCCTGGTGCCACACACTACTACTGCCTGGTGCCACACACACTACTGCCTGGTGCCACACACTACTACTGCATGGTGCCACACACTACTACTGCCTGGTGCCACACACTACTACTGCATGGTGCCACACACAACTACTGCCTGGTGCCACACACAACTACTGCCTGGTGCCACACACAACTACTGCCTGGTGCCACACACAACTACTGCCTGGTGCCACACACACTACTGCCTGGTGCCACACACACTACTGCCTGGTGCCACACACAACTACTGCCTGGTGCCACACACAACTACTGCCTGGTGCCACACACAACTACTGCCTGGTGCCACACACTACTACTGCCTGGTGCCACACACAACTACTGCCTGGTGCCACACACAACTACTGCCTGGTGCCACACACTACTACTGCATGGTGCCACACACAACTACTGCATGGTGCCACACACTACTACTGCATGGTGCCACACACACTACTGCCTGGTGCCACACACTACTACTGCCTGGTGCCACACACTACTACTGCATGGTGCCACACACAACTACTGCCTGGTGCCACACACTACTACTGCCTGGTGCCACACACTACTACTGCCTGGTGCCACACACAACTACTGCCTGGTGCCACACACAACTACTGCCTGGTGCCACACACTACTACTGCCTGGTGCCACACACACTACTGCCTGGTGCCACACACTACTACTGCCTGGTGCCACACACAACTACTGCCTGGTGCCACACACTACTACTGCCTGGTGCCACACACTACTACTGCCTGGTGCCACACACAACTACTGCCTGGTGCCACACACACTACTACATGGTGCCACACACAACTACTGCCTGGTGCCACACACACTACTGCCTGGTGCCACACACAACTACTGCCTGGTGCCACACACAACTACTACATGGTGCCACACACACTACATGGTGCCACACACAACTACTACATGGTGCCACACACAACTACTACATGGTGCCACACACAACTACTGCATGGTGCCACACACACTACTGTCTGGTGCCACACACAACTACTGCCTGGTGCCACACACAACTACTGCCTGGTGCCACACACAACTACTGCATGGTGCCACACACAACTACTGCCTGGTGCCACACACACTACTGCATGGTGCCACACACAACTACTACCTGGTGCCACACACACTACTGCCTGGTGCCACACTACTGCCTGGTGCACACACAACTACTGCATGGTGCCACACACACTACTGTCTGGTGCCACACACAACTACTGCCTGGTGCCACACACAACTACTGCCTGGTGCCACACACAACTACTGCCTGGTGCCACACACAACTACTGCCTGGTGCCACACACAACTACTACATGGTGCCACACACAACTACTACATGGTGCCACACACAACTACTACATGGTGCCACACACACTACATGGTGCCACACACAACTACTACATGGTGCCACACACAACTACATGGTGCCACACACAACTACTACATGGTGCCACACACACTACATGGTGCCACACACAACTACTGCATGGTGCCACACACACTACATGGTGCCACACACAACTACTACATGGTGCCACACACAACTACTACATGGTGCCACACACACTACATGGTGCCACACACAACTACTACATGGTGCCACACACAACTACTGCCTGGTGCCACACACAACTACTGCCTGGTGCCACACACACTACATGGTGCCACACACAACTACTACATGGTGCCACACACACTACTGCCTGGTGCCACACACAACTACTGCCTGGTGCCACACACAACTACTGCCTGGTGCCACACACACTACTGACTGGTGCCACACACTACTACATGGTGCCACACACACTACTACATGGTGCCACACACACTACTACATGGTGCCACACACACTACTACATGGTGCCACACACAACTACTGCCTGGTGCCACACACACTACTGCCTGGTGCCACACACAACTACTGCATGGTGCCACACACACTACTACATGGTGCCACACACACTACTGCCTGGTGCCACACACTACTACATGGTGCCACACACACTACTACTGCCTGGTGCCACACACAACTACTGCCTGGTGCCACACACAACTACTGCCTGGTGCCACACACTACTACATGGTGCCACACACACTACTACTGCCTGGTGCCACACACAACTACTGCCTGGTGCCACACACAACTACTGCCTGGTGCCACACACAACTACTGCCTGGTGCCACACACAACTACTGCCTGGTGCCACACACAACTACTGCCTGGTGCCACACACACTACTGCCTGGTGCCACACACTACTACTGCCTGGTGCCACACACTACTACTGCCTGGTGCCACACACACTACTACATGGTGCCACACTCTACTACTGCCTGGTGCCACACACAACTACTGCCTGGTGCCACACACACTACTACATGGTGCCACACTCTACTACTGCCTGGTGCCACACACAACTACTGCCTGGTGCCACACACAACTACTGCCTGGTGCCACACACACTACTGCCTGGTGCCACACACAACTACTGCCTGGTGCCACACACAACTACTGCCTGGTGCCACACACAACTACTGCCTGGTGCCACACACAACTACTGCCTGGTGCCACACACAACTACTGCCTGGTGCCACACTCTACTACTGCCTGGTGCCACACACACTACTGCCTGGTGCCACACACAACTACTGCCTGGTGCCACACACACTACTGCCTGGTGCCACACACAACTACTGCCTGGTGCCACACACACTACTGCCTGGTGCCACACACAACTACTGCCTGGTGCCACACACACTACTACATGGTGCCACACACAACTACTGCCTGGTGCCACACACACTACTACATGGTGCCACACTCTACTACTGCCTGGTGCCACACACAACTACTGCCTGGTGCCACACACAACTACTGACTGGTGCCACACACAACTACTGCCTGGTGCCACACACACTACAGCCTGGTGCCACACACTACTACATGGTGCCACACACACTACTGCCTGGTGCCACACACTACTACTGCCTGGTGCCACACACTACTACATGGTGCCACACACACTACTGCCTGGTGCCACACACACTACTGTCTGGTGCCACACACAACTACTGCCTTGTGCCACACAACTACTGCCTGGTGCCACACACTACTACATGGTGCCACACACACTACTGCCTGGTGCCACACACTACTACATGGTGCCACACACTACTACATGGTGCCACACACACTACTGCCTTGTGCCACACACAACTACTGCCTGGTGCCACACACTACTACATGGTGCCGCACACACTACTGCCTTGTGCCACACACACTACTGCCTGGTGCCACACACTACTACATGGTGCCACACACACTACTGCCTTGTGCCACACACAACTACTGCCTGGTGCCACACACACTACTGCCTGGTGCCACACACACTACTGCCTGGTGCCACACACTACTACATGGTGCCACACACACTACTGCCTGGTGCCACACACACTACTGCCTGGTGCCACACACTACTACATGGTGCCACACACACTACTGCCTGGTGCCACACACTACTACATGGTGCCACACACACTACTGCCTGGTGCCACACACTACTACATGGTGCCACACACACTACTGCCTGGTGCCACACACTACTTACATGGTGCCACACACACTACTGCCTGGTGCCACACACTACTACATGGTGCCACACACACTACTGCCTGGTGCCACACACTACTACATGGTGCCACAAACTACTACATGGTGCCACACACACTACTGCCTGGTGCCACACACACTACAGCCTGGTGCCACACACTACTACATGGTGCCACACACACTACTGCCTGGTGCCACACACACTACTGCCTGGTGCCACACACTACTGCCTGGTGCCACACACTACTACATGGTGCCACACACTACTGCCTGGTGCCACACACTACTGCCTGGTGCCACACACACTACTGCCTGGTGCCACACACTACTGCCTGGTGCCACACACACTACTGCCTGGTGCCACACACACTACTGCCTGGTGCCACACACACTACTGCCTGGTGCCACACACTACTGCCTGGTGCCACACACTACTGCCTGGTGCCACACACTACTGCCTGGTGCCACACACACTACTGCCTGGTGCCACACACACTACTGCCTGGTGCCACACACACTACACACACTACTGCCTGGTGCCACACACACTGCCTGGTGCCACACACACTACTACTGCCTGGTGCCACACACACTACTGGGTGCCACACACAACTACTGCCTGGTGCCACACACACTACTGCCTGGTGCCACACACACTACTGCCTGGTGCCACACACAACTACTGCCTGGTGCCACACACACTACTGCCTGGTGCCACACACAACTACTGCCTGGTGCCACACACAACTACTGCCTGGTGCCACACACAACTACTGCCTGGTGCCACACACAACTACTGCCTGGTGCCACACACACTACTGCCTGGTGCCACACACACTACTGCCTGGTGCCACACACAACTACTGCCTGGTGCCACACACACTACTGCCTGGTGCCACACACACTACTGCCTGGTGCCACACACAACTACTGCCTGGTGCCACACACACTACTGCCTGGTGCCACACACAACTACTGCCTGGTGCCACACACTACTGTCTGGTGCCACACACACTACTGCCTGGTGCCACTACTGCCTGGTGCCACACACAACTACTGCCTGGTGCCACACACACTACTGCCTGGTGCCACACACACTACTGCCTGGTGCCACACACACTACTGCCTGGTGCCACACACTACTACATGGTGCCACACACTACTACATGGTGCCACACACACTACTGCCTGGTGCCACACACACTACAGCCTGGTGCCACACACTACTACATGGTGCCACACACACTACTGCCTGGTGCCACACACACTACAGCCTGGTGCCACACACTACTACATGGTGCCACACACACTACTGCCTGGTGCCACACACTACTACATGGTGCCACACACACTACTGCCTGGTGCTACACACAAGTGACCTTTGCAGGAGCCGTCACATCATGGCGAGATGAGCGCCGCTGAGCACCGGCGCGTTGCACAATATTCCCAGCAGGGTGCATTAAGCAACACTGTGGTGGACACACTGTATTATACTGTATCACGCCTCACGCTCTTGCATTAGCGTTGCAACACAATGCCATTTGTGGCCTGTATTGTAATATGTTGTTGCATATTGCATTAAGCCCTGATATACCGCGCCATGTTCCATTATACTGTAAAGGACTGCGAGACACAAGTTCGTTATACTGTGATATATTAGACCGTGTTTCATTACTAATTATACTATAATATATTGGACTATTATAGTATCTTGTTACGACTGCCGTTTCGTTTGTTGCTTGTCCTGCCTCAGGAGCCATTTCCCCACCGCTATATATATACTAGACGGTCCATAGAACATTTTGTTACGGGAATGCTGTAAGTTGCAACATTTTGTATAAATTCAGGGTTAAGTTCGAGGAGGAATATACCTAATTCCCAAGACGGCGGTTGCAGACGCCACTGCTGGGACTCTTCGCTCTTTGAGAGGCTGAGGTGAATACACTGAGACCCGGATGAGCATGAGGAAGATGATTGGTTGTAGTTGCTTAAGGTGACCAATAAACGAGTAGCCCAAGGTGACGTCATCAATGAAAGCTATCTTGGTAGCTTCTCATTGGGGCAGGTGACAGTGTACACAGAGACTTGGAGGAGAGCAGACGCATGGGTTCAACTCCGAAATTTTTCGCAAAAATCGTAGAGTTGTGTGGAAAACCGAGACTTTGGGAAGGTCTTCGGACTTCGTACCGTCACACGGAACAGCCTGGATAACCTAGGAGAGGTTGTTGACCAAACCACACACTAAAAAGTGAAGGGACGACGACGTTTCGGTCCATCCTGGATCATTCTCAAGTCGCTTGTGATCCGGATTGACTTGAGAATGGTCCACGACGGACCGAAACGTCGTCGTCTCTTCACTTTCTAGTGTGTGGTTTGGTCAACATTTGAGGCACGTTATTGTGACTCCTCGTCTGCACTAGGAGAGATTAATCCGACATTTTCTCTGATAAGTTGCAAGTTGAAGCTGCAGCAGTGAGGAGACCGTTGGTCTGGGACCAAAGGAGTGACGCCAGACGCCCAGCTGCGCAGAGGACCTGTGTGTGAGGGGGGGTCACTCTTCACTTTATTTTGTACCATATTTCTCGAGGACAGTTCCAGCTCAAGACCCGGATTCACGAAGCAGTTACGCAAGTACTTACGAACGTGTACATCTTTCCTCGATCTTTGACGCCTTTGGTTACATTTATTAAACAGTTTACAAGCATGAAAATTTCCTAATCAACTGTTGTTATTGTTATAAACAGCCTCCTGGTGCTTCGGAGCTCATTAACTGTTTAATAATCGTAAACAAGGCCGCCAAAAACTGAGAAAAGAAGGACAGGTTCGTAAGTGCTATCGTAACTGCTTCGTGAATCTGGCCCCAGAAGATCTGGTACCGCGGAGGTAAGGAGCACAGTGAAATTGTTGCATGCAAGAGCAACCAAGACTTTGCCTGACCCCAGTGAACGACTGTGAGAAAGGCAGTAGAGCAGTATGATAGTCTACTACTAATAAAGGCAGTAGAACAGTATGATAGCCTACTACTACTACTAAAGGCAGTAGAGCAGCATGATAGTCAACTACTAAAGGCAGTAGAACAGTATGATAACCTACTACTACTAAAGGCAGTAGAGCAGTATGATAGCCTACTACTTGTGACGAGAATCTGGAATAGAGCCGTGGCTATTCGGGCGGGTGTCGTGCCCATCACATATCAATAAAAGAGACAATATAGTAAACAAGACAGCTTGGGTCCTCTACTATGAGAGAGCTGCGAGTAAACACCAAAGAGAAGAAAAATTTCAAATATTTAATATAACAAAAATTATTAATATCACACCAAAATAATAAGTAATAATTAAAACAAAATCATTAGTCACTTGGCTTTACACAATATCAAAAAATATATACAAGTGAAATTTACATTAATAACAAGGGTGCAAATAAATACTTTATATAAATGCTGTAACATCTACTTATAAGAGTAGATGTTACAGCTGAGAGCACTCGAGGGGTACTTTGTTGAGCTGGACGTTGGCAAGTCTTTTTTATATGGGACATGACGTCATAACTGGCGCGAATTCTGTATACCTATCGGTTAGCAGAAGAATGGTCGCTAGCGGGTGGCGTCTGGTCCCCTACCGAGACAGCAGGTGTGGTGGGGTCTTGGATACTGGAGGGTGGACGGGGGAGGTGGTGTGTCTAGACACCCATACTTTGAGCATGTGTTGTTATTGTCCTTTATTTTTACTCTTGTTGTTGGAAAATGCAGATACGTTGATGAATAAGTGGTAAATGGACAGGCAAGATCTACTGCTAGGCAGGAGGTTACTGTAGCATACTACTAAAAGTACTTGAGCAGTATGATATTACTACTGAAGGCACTAGAGCAAAATGATATTACTACTAAAGGTACTAGAGCAGAATGATATTACTACTGAAGGTACTAGAGCAGAATTATATTACTACTAAAGGTACTAGACCAGAATGATAGTCTACTACTATTAACTTTATCTGGAAAGACATTCGTGTGAGCAACAAGTGGACACGAATGGTTTTACAAGTGACATTATCAGTTTCGAAGTGAGCAGCATAGTGGTCCAAGTGAGCAGCATAGTGGTCCAAGTGAGCAGCATAGTGGTCCAAGTGAGCAGCATAGTGGTCCAAGTGAGCAGCATAGTGGTCCAAGTGAGCAGCATAGTGGTCCAAGTGAGCAGCATAGTGGTCCAAGTGAGCAGCATAGTGGTCCAAGTGAGCAGCATAGTGGTCCAAGTGAGCAGCATAGTGGTCCAAGTGAGCAGCATAGTGGTCCAAGTGAGCAGCATAGTGGTCCAAGTGAGCAGCATAGTGGTCCAAGTAAACAGTGCAGCACTAGTCCGGCTACTAGTGTTTAGTGGTGGACTGGTGGTGGGGAGCCTCCTTACTGTGACTCTGGGTCACGGTGAGGAGGTACGGTGAGGGTCTGGGGGGGGGGGGGAGGCCTCGTTAAGTCATTTGTGTACCTGTTGTTACCGGAGAACAAGTCCGGAGTACACCAAGCCTCTGGTGAAGGTCTGGGGCAGTAAGTGGAGCGGTGACCGACGCTTCAAGGTAAAAAGAGCGAGGCGGACAGTCCGCTGACCGGCGCTAAGGATGCCAGTAGTTAAGCAAAGTTTCCTCCCCCATTCCTCTTTGAATTAATATTATTCAATGAAGCAGTTTAAAGATGGTGCGCATTATGTCGTGTTCATCGACATACATGATTATTTTGCCAATGATTATTGTTGTGTGATTTCTGAGACTCCTAGCGAGGACTAGTGATTTTGATGTACTGTATTTTTATTTGCCTTTTGATTTCTAGGTGTTTGCAAAGTGAACTGAGCTTAATTTAGATTTTGAACTTTGCTATTTCATTTCTTTTGTGACAGTAAAAAATTGCTTGTGATATACTTGGACACTGTTCACTTGGACTTGAATGTGAGTTCAAGGGTCTAGAGCAGCCTAATGAGTATCAAGCCGGCTGGGCATTAAAGTTCTGTTTTGAGAAGAGGCTACTAACGTAACCTGTAATCTTCTTCCTTCAATTATCTTATATTTTATGAATCTTGTGTTTATGTGTCCGTCCTTGCTCGGTTATTTATTTAGTGACCCGGCAGACGCCGAGTTAAAAACCATTACGGTACACTGTGGTGCAGTTGTGAGGGAGCGGCCAGGCTTGTGCTCATGTTGGCAGACGGTGAGAGACGGAGGATGTCTTTCACTGTCTCAATTACACCAGTAACACCGGACTATAAACATCCAAATATCCATGCTGAAATGCACGTGAAGAACTTTACCCACACTCGCAGGTCTCTAACAAACGAAAGCAAGCTTAGCTTAGTTGCCAACACACACACACACACACACACACACACACCGTGTCAGCAAGGCGGACAGCCCGCCTGCTATCATAACTCTTACTATATATCCCATTTCCGATCTTCTTCCCTCGTCTGTGCCTCTTTAAACTCTTTACTTACCCCCACGACAACAAACCCCCCCCCCCATCCCCCAACTAGCACTCTACCACCACCCAATCCTCAATTACCACCACAACATCCCTCCCCCACTCCAAACACCTCATCAAGGCCAAAGAACTTCAATGATCAATAAATGTTTGACGCCGGGAATTGGTACATGCAAATGAGCACGAAGCTATGATGACAGGGAGTGGATGGGGGACGGGGGGCGTCGGAGAGGGGATAGGAGGGTAGGAAAATGGAATAGAAGGGTAAGGGAAGGAGCAGCTCCAGTAACACAACAGTACCAAGACAGTAGCAGCAACAACAGTACAGCATCATCAACATCAGCGAAAACAGTTTACATTATTTACTTGTAGTTTACCTGTAGCCAGTTTCGAGCGTTCTTCTACTCGCAAAGTCCGGCCTGGGGTCAGGCTTGCCTGGTGATAGCTTGATCTATAAGGCTGTTGCCTGCAGCGGCCCGCGCGTCCATTACAACCTGGTTGGTTCGGCACTTCCAGCAGGAATTTGTCAGCTATCAATGGAAAACCTTCACTTGTGTCCGGCAATATTTCCTGTATTTGGTGCTGGGAGCTGGAAGGTCAGTGGGGCCTCTCGCTGCAACCTGTCCGCAGGGAGAGATCCCCCTCAAGGCAATGGACTGGGAACGACTACATAATTTGTGCTATTATCTCATAATTTGTGCTATTATCTACTATTAACACATAGGTTAGCTATTATCTAACACATGGTTAGATTAGGTTAAGGTTAAATTATGGTTAGATTATGTTAAGGTTATTTTAGGTTAAGGTTGTTTTAGGTTAAGGTTTGGTTAGGTTAGGTTTCATTACGTTTGGTTATGTTAATACGATGTATTATTGACGATAATGTGAAATATGGAATTCAAAAAACCATTTCAGTGTGCCCATAAATTCCACTTACAGAAAACCAAATTCTTATAAGGAAACGTTTTCAGCATAAACTGTTTATATTTTAAACCAACGCTTTTTATTTACATTAAAGTTATAACTTGAGAATACTCTGTGTTTACGACGAAGGTTCATTTGTCAAGTTTACGTGTACACTATTACTGGAACTGTAATGTCCAAATATCTAGATTACCATAACAAATATCTAGAAACTTTCCAAGTGGGTGTGTTGTCTCATGGTAATGGATTTGGTCGAGGACGGGCTGCAAATTCATTTATTCTGCACTTCCTTCCATACCGTTCGCTTCAGTATATTGTTTTATTGAACATATACGTATACATTTGACCCGAAACGCTGAGCGTATTAGTGGCTTTAGATATTGTATGTATTAACTCTATCTATAAATCCAACATTATGTTTGTAACTCATCTTCTATGTATGCACTTTTACCTGAATAAACATTTTGAATTTGAATATTTGGGACCTGATCTTCGAGTAGTTTATTATGTGAGTTTTTTCTCGTCTTGTTTCCATAGAGTATATTTATGGTGCTTTGAGACGGTCCCAGTGATGTAGATGCTTTACCATGTCTGTCTGTCTGTCCTGCTCTGATGGGGAGGGGGGGGAGTGAGTACTAAGTGATTTGAAAGGTAAGAGCATTGCGGTGGCATCCTGAGGTTTGGAGGTTTTCATAATCCATCCAACATATGTCCCGGCTCACGCTATATTCGCTCTATGCTCAGTAACCTTTATGTCGTCCGCCATCATTCTCATTTCCTTTACATTTTGCTTTCGTTCAATAAGGTGAGTTGATTATGTCTTATATCCTGTGTTATGTGTGTGTGTTATATGTTAAATATTATGTTTAACAGACTGTTTTTCCACATATAAAAACTGGAACATCATTGCCCATCGGTAGATACTGCTGTTAGCTGGAGTTTTTGAATGTTTCCTAATGAGCCAATATTAATGCTGATATTGGTATCATCTGCAAAGAACGACACGAAGCTCTGACGTTATTTTGGGCTGTCTGATATGAGGACGAAAAAGAGCCGTGTCCAACTATGAAGGATTTTCCACACAGACCCTTAAAGCTCTTCAGGAGAACTCTACAAATTTGTAAGTGTTCCCTGAAGAGCACGACGGAGACTGCGTGCACCAACAGCCTCAATGATCAGGCCCGACTTCTTTAACTAGGTTGACACATAGGAGCCGAGGGCAGGTCGATGAAGCCCCCCCAACCATTACATGATTCCGAACGCCATACCCGATGAGCCACAGAACATTAACTGCCAAGTGCGAGTTGAAACAGCCCCGTAAAACAGTCCGGATGAGAGAGATGAATGGTGTCCTTGCCAAGACAACTGTCGGTAATTGTATTAAGTTGCATTTCACAGACGGTTAATGAACGAAAATATTGACCTTTGTAATATGCTTTTATATTTGTATACCTGGGTCACCCTGGGTCACTTTGGGTCACCCTGGATCACTTTGGGTCACCCTGGGTCACTTTGGGTCACCCTGGGACACCCTGCGTCACCCTGGGACACCCTGCGTCACCCTGGGACACCCTGGGTATGCTGCGGTGAACCTGGAATACATCACGCACTCCTTGCCCTTCCCACCTCCATCACCCACTACTAACCCCCCCCTCTCTCTCTCTCTCCCTCCATCACCCACTTCTTGCTCCTCCCTCCATCAACCACTTCTTGCCCCTCCCTCCCTCCCCACCTTGCCCCTCCCTCCCTCCCTGCCCCCCCACCTTGCCCCCTCACTCCCTCTTTCCCTGCCCCCTCACTCCCTCCCTGCCCCCCCCCTCTCCCAACCGTGCCCCCCTCACAACTTGACTCATCTCTCGCTCTCCTTAACCCAACTTACTGTTTATTGATTTTACATTAAATTTTTTATAGCTGTTTGTGCCTTCGCTACACCAAGACCACCTCCATGCCTCCCCTTCCCTCCTCCACCCCTCCGCTCGCTGCGTCTAAGGAAGAGGGGTTTATGAGGAGTGGGGAAGAAAGAAGGTAAGAAAGAGGGGGTAAATCCCCCCCGATTTACCCCCTCTGAATGAGGAAGATGGGGATCATGAGGGGTGTGAGAGGAAGAGGGGGTTATGAGAGGTGGGGGGGGGGGGGGGGAAGCACCCTCAGCAAGCAGGTGTATGTAATAGGATGTGACAGAAGCCTCACTTACCTGGCCGCTCCCTGGCTCCTGTCTTCTTGCCTCCCGGCCCTTCTTCCCCCCCCCCCTCCCCAGGCGCCCGGCCCTTCTCCCCCGGCGCCCGGCCCTTCTCCCCCGGCGCCCGGCCCTTCTTCCCCCCCCCCCCTCCCCAGGCGCCCGGCCCTTCTGCCCCCCCCCCCCTCCCCAGGCGCCCGGCCCTTCTGCCCCCCCCCCTCCCCAGGCGCCCGGCCCTTCTGCCCCCCCCCCTCCCCAGGCGCCCGGCCCTTCTGCCCCCCCCCCCTCCCCAGGCGCCCGGCCCTTCTTCCCCCCCCCCTCCCCAGGCGCCCGGCCCTTCTTCCCCCCCCCCTCCCCAGGCGCCCGGCCCTTCTGCCCCCCCCCCCCCCTCCCCAGGCGCCCGGCCCTTCTTCCCCCCCCCCCCTCCCAGGCGCCCGGCCCTTCTTCCCCCCCCCCTCCCCAGGCGCCCGGCCCTTCTTCCCCCCCCCCTCCCAGGCGCCCGGCCCTTCTTCCCCCCCCCCCCCCAGGCGCCCGGCCCTTCTTCCCCCCCCCCCTCCCCCCAGGCGCCCGCGCCCCTTCCCCCCTTCTTCCCCCCCCCCTCCCCAGGCGCCCGGCCCTTCTGCCCCGGCGCCCTTCTGCCCCGGCGCCCTTCTGCCCCGGCGCCCTCTACCCCGGCGCCCTTCTGCCCCGGCGCCCTTCTACCCCGGCGCCCTTCTGCCCCGGCGCCCTTCTACCCCGGCGCCCCTTCTGCCCCGGCGCCCTTCTACCCCGGCGCCCTTCTGCCCCGGCGCCCTTCTGCCCCGGCGCCCTTCTGCCCCGGCGCCCTTCTGCCCGGCGCCCTTCTGCCCCGGCGCCCTTCTACCCCGGCGCCCTTCTGCCCCGGCGCCCTTCTACCCCGGCGCCCTTCTGCCCCGGCGCCCTTCTACCCCGGCGCCCTTCTGCCCCGGCGCCCTTCTGCCCCGGCGCCCTTCTACCCCGGCGCCCTTCTGCCCCGGCGCCCTTCTACCCCGGCGCCCTTCTACCCCGGCGCCCTTCTGCCCCGGCGCCCTTCTGCCCCGGCGCCCTTCTACCCCGGCGCCCTTCTGCCCCGGCGCCCTTCTGCCCCGGCGCCCTACCCCGGCGCCCTTCTGCTGCCCCTTCTACCCGGCGCCCTTCTGCCCCGGCGCCCTTCTACCCCGGCGCCCTTCTGCCCCGGCGCCCTTCTACCCCGGCGCCCTTCTGCCCCGGCGCCCTTCTGCCCCGGCGCCCTTCTGCCCCGGCGCCCTTCTGCCCCGGCGCCCTTCTACCCCGGCGCCCTTCTGCCCCGGCGCCCTTCTGCCCCGGCGCCCTTCTGCCCCGGCGCCCTTCTACCCGGCGGCGCCCTTCTGCCCCGGGCGCCCTTCTACCCCGGCGCCCTTCTGCCCCGGCGCCCTTCTACCCCGGCCCCGGCGCCCTTCTACCCCGGCGCCCTTCTGCCCCGGCGCCCTTCCCCGGCGCCCTTCTGCCCCGGCGCCCTTCTGCCCCGGCGCCCTTCTGCCCGGCGCCCTTCTGCCCCGGCGCCCTTCTACCCCGGCGCCCTTCTGCCCCGGCGCCCTTCTACCCCGCCCTTCTGCCCCGGCGCCCTTCTACCCCGGCGCCCTTCTGCCCCGGCGCCCTTCTACCCCGGCGCCCTTCTGCCCCGGCGCCCTTCTACCCCGGCGCCCTTCTGCCCCCTTCTACCCCGGCGCCCTTCTGCCCCGGCGCCCTTCTGCCCCGGCGCCCTTCTACCCCGGCGCCCTTCTGCCCCGGCGCCCTTCTACCCGGCGCCCTTCTACCCCGGCGCCCTTCTGCCCCCGGCGCCCTTCTGCCCCGGCGCCCTTCTGCCCCGGCGCCCTTCTACCCGGCGCCCTTCTGCCCCGGCGCCCTTCTACCCCGGCGCCCTTCTGCCCCGGCGCCCTTCTGCCCCGGCGCCCTTCTACCCCGGCGCCCTTCTGCCCCGGCGCCCTTCTGCCCCGGCGCCCTTCTACCCCCGGCGCCCTTCTGCCCCGGCGCCCTTCTGCCCCGGCGCCCTTCTACCCCGGCGCCCTTCTGCCCCGGCGCCCTTCTACCCCGGCGCCCTTCTGCTTCTACCCCGGCCCCTTCTGGCGCCCTTCTACCCCGGCGCCCTTCTGCCCCGGCGCCCTTCTACCCCGGCGCCCTTCTACCCCGGCGCCCTTCTGCCCCGGCGCCCTTCTACCCCGGCGCCCTTCTACCCCGGCGCCCTTCTGCCCCGGCGCCCTTCTACCCCGGCGCCCTTCTACCCGGCCCCTTTCTGCCCCGGCGCCCTTCTACCCCGGCGCCCTTCTACCCCGGCGCCCTTCTGCCCCGGCGCCCTTCTGCCCCGGCGCCCTTCTACCCGGCGCCCTTCTGCCCCGGCGCCCTTCTACCCCGGCGCCCTTCTACCCCGGCGCCCTTCTGCCCCGGCGCCCTTCTGCCCCGGCGCCCTTCTACCCCGGCGCCCTTCTTCCCCGGCGCCCTTCTGCCCCGGCGCCCTTCTACCCCGGCGCCCTTCTGCCCCGGCGCCCTTCTACCCCGGCGCCCTTCTGCCCCGGCGCCCTTCTGCCCCGGCGCCCTTCTACCCCGGCGCCCTTCTGCCCCGGCGCCCTTCTACCCCGGCGCCCTTCTACCCCGGCGCCCTTCTGCCCCGGCGCCCTTCTACCCCGGCGCCCTTCTGCCCCGGCGCCCTTCTACCCCGGCGCCCTTCTGCCCCGGCGCCCTTCTACCCCGGCGCCCTTCTACCCCGGCGCCCTTCTGCCCCGGCGCCCTTCTACCCCGGGGGAGAATCAACCAAAGGTAACCTAGTAAGTTGATATTTTATTGTAAGCATTTGAGACGTGACCGTCGCGTATCTTCCATGTATATTTTGTGGTATGACGTCATCCATCACCTGACAGTTCTGACAGCTGAGTGGACAGCGCTTCGAATTCATAGTCCTGAGGTTCCGGGTTCGATCCCTAGTAGAGGCAGAAACAAATGGGCTGAGTTTCTTTCACCCTGATGGCCCTGTTTACTTAGCAGTTAATAGGTACTTGGGAGTTAGACAGCTGCTGCGGACTGCTTCCTGGGTGTGTGTAACAAAAAGGAGGCCTGGTCGAGGAATGGGCCGCGGGGACGCTAAGCCCCGAAATCATCAAGATAACCTCAAGATGAGAGGTCAGTAAAGGCAGGGATGAGGTTAAGCCACCGGGGAGCCGTAACAAGTGGACCAGCCTTCAGTCACAAGCCTCACTAATCACTAAGTAACTGATAACTTACCGTCACACCCGCACCTCCCTCCCTCCCCCCCGTCACCTTGCAAATATTAGTCACTCATGCTCTATAATGCTGTGTATTATAATAGCCTTAATAATGCTTTAGTGGAGCCTTAGTGGAGCCTTAGTGATGACTTAGTGATGCCTTAGTAATGCCGCCGCCTCGGTCGCCGGATTACCCTGTGTTAGTGCCTGAGACAACACCCAGGTGATGGCCCAGTAATGCTGACCATTGTACTTACTGCAAGACTCATCCTCCGGGTGAGCCCAGCATAAAGAAATATAAGGCTTCATATCTAAGAATAACCATTACTCTAGGTGCTTCTACTTTATAGTGAGGAGTGGTCCAACTCTGACAATTTCCATACTGAGCCATGATAGCTTCTTGCAAATAGAATCAGAATTCCAAACATTTCAAGATTGTCGAGGAGTCTGTCACGGAGATGACTGTTGTATACAGTCTTTTGGGCTGCTAAATACGAGTGTTTCATTGGTAAACTTTCCACCACAAACATTCTGAAATAGGATTAAGTTTACTGTGACACCAATCGAATCCCACTGCAAGATAACAGTTTGTTTGTCCAAACTTAACAAATTTGGCTTAGATTCTTTTATTTGTAATCTCTGTCGTGTTCATTGTGGGATTAAATATATATTTTTCGCACAATTTTTTTTTACCTTCAACTCTCGTTTTAGCGTGACAACTAAAATATTCTTAATTTTGCTTCTTGCTCAAGCAAAATACACCCAAGTGTATCCTTAGCAATCTGTTGAGGACACGTCCTCGGCCATTACTCACACACACACTCAAGTTTCTGCAATAATGTAGGATTTGCAGCAGACAAAACAGGTTACTATATTATGATAATTTATGAGTTTAAACTTGTGAGGCGCCCGTGGGAGCCGTCAGCGGCACACTGAGGCCTGGGAGATCCCACCTGTGAGGCGCCCGTGGGAGCCGTCAGCGGCACACTGAGGCCTGGGAGATCCCACCTGTGAGGCGCCCGTGGGAGCCGTCAGCGGCACACTGAGGCCTGGGAGATCCCACCTGTGAGGCGCCCGTGGGAGCCGTCTGCGGCACACTGAGGCCTGGGAGATCCCACCTGTGAATCACTGCTTAACCGCCGCTAACAACACTGTTATATCTTGAGGTTATCTTGAGATGATTTCGGGGCTTTTTAGTGTCCCCGCGGTCCGGTCCTCGACCAGGCCTCCACCCCCAGGAAGCAGCCCGTGACAGCTGACTAACACCCAGGTACCTATTTTACTGCTAGGTAACAGGGGCATAGGGTGAAAGAAACTCTGCCCATTGTTTCTCCCCGTGATATTATATTATAACTTGACCACTCTTGTATTCATCCGAATGTCTTATGTAGTTATCAGAGGGAGGAAAGAGAGGGAGGGAAGAGAGGGAGGGTGGAAGGGGAGACACACGAAGGGAGGGATAGAAGAAGGAAAGGAATGGAGGCTACCTGATATAGGGGAAAGGGGGGGGGGCTCCCCCTGTCTTCCCTACCGTCATTTTTTTAGCTAAAGTTAGGATAAAGGGAGAGAGGGCTGTGAGCAGTGGCAGGGAAAACTGTTTAGGGGGACGGATCGGGTTGGACAATGGTGTTGGTGCTGGTGTACACGTGTACCCTCCCCCCCCCCCCCCCCAGGCCAACACACCACACCACACACTTTCAGCAACCAATTAAATGCCAAAATTATACGGCTTTAGCTACCGGCCTTAACTGTTGCCTCAAATTGCGCCATACGAGCATCTGGAGAGGGAAGGTGGAGAGGAGGAGGAGGAAAAGAAAAGGGAGAGGACGGAGGGAATGAGACAGTATGGATCACAGGAAGCGAGAAGGAAGGGGAGGGGAAGGGAGAGAAGATATGTAATAGAGATGTTGTTTGTATTTTAGATTCAGCTCCTCGGAACAAAAGTTGCAAGTAGCACGGGCTATGGTGAACCCGTAGTGGACTTACCTGGCACAGGAACGGGGCTGTAACTGATGTAATAGAGTAATAACGAATGATAGGGAAGAATATAGGTGGTGGGGCGAAAGAGAGGTTATCTGGAGATGATTTCGGGGCTTAGCGTCCCCGCGGCCCGGTTCTCGACCAGACCTCCTTTTTGTTACACATCCCCCAGGAACATAAGAACAAAGGTAACTGCATAAGGCCTATTGACCCATACGAGGCAGCTCCTACTTATAACCACCCAATCCCACTCATATACTTGTCCAACCTACGCTTGAAACAATCGAGGGACCCTACCTCCACCACGGAACGCGGTAATTGGTTCCACAAATCAATAACCCTGTTACCGAACCAGTAATCCAAGTCTTTCCTAAATTTAAACTTACCCAATTTATACCCATTGTTTCGTGTTCTGTCTTGTGTTGATACTTTTAGTACCCTATTATATTAATAGGTAATATATTAATAGGAAACGGCCCGTAGCAGCTGTCTAACTCCCAGGTACCTATTTACTGCTAAGTGAACAGGTGAATCAGTGTGAAAGAAACTCTGCCCATTTGTTTCCACTTCCGCCGGGGATCGAACCCGGAACCTTAGGATTACGAATGCCGAGCGCTGTCCACTCAACCGTCAGGCCCCCTGGGGGAGGGGGAGGGGAAGGACAATGAGAGGGGAGAGGTAGTTGATCGTTAGCCATTTAACAACCTTAAAGATAAGAATGGAGGAAACCATTTTATATAGGGAAAGAGGGGAAGGGAGGAAGGAAGAGGAGGACAGAGGAATAGGGGATATGGGAGGGGAGAATAACGGGGCTGATTTAGGGTGATGTACTAAATGAAGGAGGAACGCTAATGGTTTTTGGAGGCAGTTTAAGGTGGTGAGGAGAGAGATGTGAGAGATTAGTGGGGGGGGGGGAAGGGGGGGGTTAGAGGGGAGAGGAGGGGAGACGAGGAGGGGAGAGGAGGAGGAGGGGAGAGGAGGAGGAGGAGGAGAGGAGGAGGAGGGGAGAGGAGGAGGCGGGGAGATGAGACGGGGAGATGAGACGGGGAGAGGAGGGGAGAGTATGTAAATTAACAAATTAAGCTACTCACTCTCTCTTTATAAGGAAGGTTTCTAATTCCTGGGATAAAGTTTACCATCCAACTTGTAGTACGGAGACCAAGCCTGACCTGCATGGTTTTATAGTGGGAAGATCATGCCTTTAGCAGCTACTCGACCACTATGACAAAATCAATACTCACCTTACCTCTCGGAGAACATATACGACACGCATAGACACGATAAAGCACGTAAACTATTGGGACCGTCTCAAAGATCTCAAAATGTACTCTCTAGAAAACAGATGAGAGAGGTATCAAATAATATATACATGGAAAATACTGGAGGGGCAAGTCCCAAATTTACACAGTAAAATAACAACATACTTGAAAGAATGATATGGAAGGAAATGCAATATAAAATCAATGAAGAGTAGAGGTGCCATAGGCACAATCAGAGAACACTGTATGAACATCAGAGGTCCGCAGTTGATCAATATCCTCCCAGCAATTATTAGGAAATATTGCCGAAATAAAAATGGAAGTCTTCAAGAAAAACCAGGTAGTTATCTGCAAGAAGTGAAGGACCAATCGGGTTGAAGTGTATATGTGGGTCTGCGGACCGCGCCAAGCAACAGCCTGTTAGATCAAGCTCTACAAAGTGAAGCCTGGAGAACGTCCACAAGTTTTTTACTGCTAGAATCGACTCTATAAAACATCTAAATTATTGAGACCGATTAAAAATTTAAAACCTGCAATCGGTACACCGCAAGCGAGATATATATAATAATTTAAACGTGGAAAATATTAAAGGGACTGGTTCCAAATTTGCACACGGAAATAACACCACACGAGACCAGGAGGCATGGCAGGATGTTTAGAATAGCCCCGTTGAAGAGCAGAGGTGCAACAGGTACTCTGAGAGAGAACTATCAACATCAGAGGCCCGAGACTATTCAACACACCTGCTACACATATGGAGCATAACCGACCTCTCACGGTGGATGGTATTCAAAAGAGAACGTGATAAAACACCTACAATGGATACTTGGTTAACGAGGTTGTGATTCACACACTGACTATGTGTGAGTCAGTGTGAAACAGTCGCGTCTACCAGGGTGAGGAAGGTTGACCAAATCACCAACCAGGAGGCCTGGTCAGAGACAGGGCCGTGGAGACATTGATCCTCGGAACCAACAATATGTAGTAACTCGGTCACAGTTGTAAATACCAGGTCACACTGGTACTCAACAGAGGGTCCCAACAAACAGCAGACGTATGTACTCGAACAGAAGAAACAGGGTTCGGACTCACAATCAGAATAGATGAAAAGGCTCACATGGCAACTTAGAAACGTCAGCATAAATATAATGATCTCAAACAACAGAGTGGAAGAGTTTGACGACAGTCGACGTCCATCAATATTTCACAGTTCATGACTCAAGCCGGCTGATCATGTGTCAAGTTGGTGCTCTGGTGGACCACGTGTCCAGATTATTATGGAACAATGAATAATGAAGAGACAACACAATAAGGAAGACATGGAAAAGAAAGAAAGTGGATGGGATGAAGACATGGAAAAGAAAGAAAGTGGATGGGATGAAGACATGGAAAAGAAAGAAAGTGGATGGGATGAAGACATGGAAAAGAAAGAAAGTGGATGGGATGAAGACATGGAAAAGAAAGAAAGTGGATGGGATGAAGACATGGAAAAGAAAGAAAGTGGATGGGATGAAGACATGGAAAAGAAAGAAAGTGGATGGGATGAAGACATGGAAAAGAAAGAAAGTGGATGGGATGAAGACATGGAAAAGAAAGAAAGTGGATGGGATGAAGACATGGAAAAGAAAGAAAGTGGATGGGATGAAGACATGGAAAAGAAAGAAAGTGGATGGGATGAAGACATGGAAAAGAAAGAAAGTGGATGGGATGAAGACATGGAAAAGAAAGAAAGTGGATGGGATGAAGACATGGAAAAGAAAGAAAGTGGATGGGATGAAGACATGGAAAAGAAAGAAAGTGGATGGGATGAAGACATGGAAAAGAAAGAAAGTGGATGGGATGAAGACATGGAAAAGAAAGAAAGTGGATGGGATGAAGACATGGAAAAGAAAGAAAGTGGATGGGATGAAGACATGGAAAGAAAATAAGTTATTGTTAGATTAATAATTTTCTGTAGCCTTATCAACGAGGTCATATACAACAATGTTTATATAACCATTGGATTGTATACACATCTCAGCTCGATTCCTCAAGAGTTGAACCTCAGAAGACAGAGCTTTATTCCCAAAGAGAGGCATAGTGCTCCTCCCAAGTAGGAACCAACTTTAGTCTGTCACTTATCCTTCAGTTAGGAGGAGGATTTTACAAGCTTCACTTCACCGCCCTCAGGATGGAGGGAGCAGGCAGTCCTCCACCCCATCCCCCATGAAGCAGAAATCAATCTAGTTGTTGCTATTACCTCCCTCTCTCCCTCCCCAAAACCTCATCCCTCACGCCAGTGTAATCAAACAAAATCTACTATCTATTGTTTTCATGATAAACAAGTACAATTCCTGTACATACAATAATAACAGTAACCATAAATAATAATAATAAGGAAAAGACTGGCCTGCCTCTCGACCTTCGTACACAAAGTCAGAACACAATAGTGGACAAAATATTCCCATCCAAGCCCCGCCCTCAGGCGGGATTATCTGCCTCTAAAACACGTTAGTCTTACAAAATTCAAATCTCATTTTCCAAGATGGCTTCGCTCGGGCATTAAATATAAATTAGGCAATCGCGGGAGATGAAAGCTGGGGCCCTTCGCAGTACATGACGTGGCCCCTCGGGGCATGGGCCCCCCCAAGTGTAGGGAGGGGGGGCCCTTGTGACCTGCCTGAGGCACCCTCGTGTGGCCCTTCAGGGTATGGGAGCCTTTATGCAAGGGCGGCTCCCTTGTGTGGAGTAGTGGGGTCTTCTACAGTTCTCTCCAGCACCGTCTCTTCTTTTACAGCTCTCAATACTCTGCTCCCTCTCTCCATCTCTAGCGGAACTTTGCTTCTCACCCTCCTTGACACCTGGTTGATGGGGTTCTCGGAGTTGTTCTACTCACCAAGCCCGTCCCGAGGCCAGGCTTGACTTAGAGAGTTTGGTCCACCAGGCTGTTGCTTGGAGCGGCCCGCAGGCCCACATACCCACCACAGCCCGGTTGGTCCGGCACTTTTTTAGATATCAATCTAGTTTTCTCTTGATGATGTCCACGGATGTTCCGGCAATATTTCTTATAGTCGCTGGGAGGGTGTTGAACAACCGTGGACCTCTGATGTTTATACAGTGTTCTCTGATTGTGCCTATGGCACCTCTGCTCTTCACTGGTTCTATTCTCCATTTTCTTCCATATCGTTCACTCCAGTACGTTGTAATTTTACTGTGTAGATTTGGGACCTGGCCCTCCAGTATTTTCCATGTGTATATTATTTGGTATCTCTCTCGTCTCCTTTCTAGTTAGTACATTTGGAGAGCTTTGAGACAATCCCAATAATTTAGGTGTTTTATCGCGTCTATGCGTGCCGTATATGTTCTCTGTATTCCCTCTATTTCAGCAATCTCTCCTGCTCTGAAGGGGGAAGTGAGTGCCGAGCAGTACTCAAGACGGGACAGCACAAGTGATTTGAAAAGTACAACCATTGTGATGGGATCCCTGGATTTGAAAGTTCTCGTAATCCATCCTATCATTTTTCTGGCTGACGCAATATTTGCTTGGTTACGATCCCTAAACGTTAGGTCGTCGGACATCATTATTCCCAAATCCCAGACATGCTGTTTACCTATTATGGGCAGATTTGATTGTGTTTTGTACCTTGTATTATGTTTCAGGTCCTCATTTTTACCGTACCTGAGTACCTGGAATGTATCACTGTTAAAGATCATGTTATTTTCTGCTGCCCAATCGAAAACTTTGTTAATTTCTGCTTGTAGTTTTTCAATGTCTTCAGCAGAGGTAGTTTTCATGCTCATTTTTGTGTCATCTGCAAAGGACGACACGAAGCTGTGACTTGTATTTTTGTCTATATATGATATGAGAATAAGGAAAAGCAGTGGTGCAAGGACTGTACCTTGAGGTACAGAGCTTTTAACTGCGCTTGGACTCGATTTTATTTGATTGACTGTTACTCTTTGTGTTCTGTTCGACAGGAAATTGAGTATCCAGCGTCCTACTTTACCAGTTATTCCCACTGACCTCATTTTGTGTTATCACTCCATGGTCACATTTGTTGAATGCTTTTGCGAAGTCTGCGTATACAACATCTGCATTTTGCTTTTCTTCTAAAGCTTCTGTGATTTTGTCATGGTGGTTGAGTAACAGGATCTTCCCGGTCTAAATCCATGTTGTCCTGGGTTGTGTAGCTCATTATATTCTATAAAATTAAAAATTTGATTCCTAATCACTCTTTCAAACACTTATTGTGTGTGATGTTAGTGCAACTGGCCTATAATTTTTTGCCAAGGCTTTACTACCCCCTTTGGGCAGAGGAGCTATATCTGCAGTGCAGCTGGTATCTCCCATGTATTTAAGCCCTCTCCATATTGCGCTGAGCGCTCGCGCTACTGGTACTTTACATTTCTTAATGAATAATGAATTCCACGAGTCCGGCCCAGGAGCTGAGTGCATGAGCATATTGTCAATTTCTCTTTGAAAGTCTTCCGAGTTCGTGTTAATATCCGTTATATTATCTGCAGCTTGAATGTCATTCATAAAGAAGCTGTCTGGACACCTCTCCTCCTTCTCTACACTTCTCACCCCCCCCCCCAATGCACTTCTTACCCCCCCCCTCCTTGACACTTCACCGTGTTCAGTACCATTAAGTATTATTCCTCGAAGACCGGTTCGTCTCGGCTTTCTGCTAATGCTTCTCACTTAATGTTATTTTCCTGGTTTTTCTTCGTTTCTTTTTCCCCTTCGTCAGTCGCATTCCAGGTTTTCAGCCTCCCCTTCCTCCGCCTTCTCCCCATACGTTACCATCTTCTATCCCTTCCTCTTGCTTTACTCTCTATTCCTCTTATTCATCTTCCTCTTTCACCATCTCTAACCCTTCTCTATTTCCTCCAGAAGGCCACTGGTTTAGCCCAAGTATTGGGATGACGGGAAGGTGGGGGTGGTGAAGGATGGGGGGGTTAGGGTGGGGGGAGGGTGTTGAAGGATGGGGTGTGGGGGAACCGGTGGGGAAGGGTGAGGGGGGGGGATGGTTGAGTACCTTGATTACTATCGTATGACTAACACACATGGTTCTTGTTCTGCCGTCAAGTTCTGTGTTCCTGTACATCCTGAGTGTCAATATGTATGGCATGATACGGGTCAATACATCTGACGAGTGCTTGGAGTGTATGCCTCTAGCACGCACTCTCCCACAGGTGGAAGAGTAGCCCCTCTAACCCCTCCCATCCCCCTTCCTCATTACCCACCTCAAACACTAGTTGAGTCACGCACATATATAATTTTTATTTTCATCCTTTCCATTATCAATTGAGCTCCCAATTGTCCCAAGTGTCGAGAATAAAGAGGAGAGTATGAAGTCCCTGGCGAGGAGAAGCCCCAGTACTTGCCAGGTCTCCAGTCCTCACACAAATAACGACATCATCGGGTGAGAAATGCGGCAGATGTTGCGAGTGTCTCAAGAGAAGGAGAGCCATAACCCCACTAAAGAGACCCCGAGGAGCTTGAGGGCCTCTGAGCCGCGGTGGTCTGGCTTGGCGGCTCCTCACACCACGTCAACAGAGGAGCTGCTGCACCCCACGTCATTCACGGCGGGGAGCGGCAGACATGTTTTTAGGTTCGTCCATATATTATGCACCCCATACCCATGTTGTTTGTGGTACTGGACCCTCATACCCATGCTGTTTGTGGTAGTGGACCCCATACCCACCCTGCAAGTGAGTGGTAGTGGACCCCATACCCACCCTGCAAGTGAGTGGTAGTGGACCCCATACCCACCCTGCAAGTGGTAGTGGACCCCATACCCATCCTGCAAGTGGTAGTGGACCCCATACCCACCCTGCAAGTGGTAGTGGGCCCCATACCCACCCTGCAAGTGGTAGTGGACCCCATACCCACCCTGCAAGTGGTAGTGGACCCCATACCCACCCTGCAAGTGGTAGTGGACCCCATACCCACCCTGCAAGTGGTAGTGGACCCCATACCCACCCTGCAAGTGGTAGTGGACCCCATACCCACCCTGCAAGTGGTAGTGGACCCCATACCCACCCTGCAAGTGGTAGTGGACCCCATACCCATCCTGCAAGTGGTAGTGGACCCCATACCCACCCTGCAAGTGATAGTGGACCCCATACCCACCCTGCAAGTGGTAGTGGACCCCATACCCACCCTGCAAGTGGTAGTGGACCCCATACCCACCCTGCAAGTGGTAGTGGACCCCATACCCACCCTGCAAGTGACAGCTGAAAAGATTTCAGAAGGCACATATTGGGCTCTGGAACTGACTCTTAATATTCGCCTGACTAAACAATCTACATTAGTTAATGTTCGAGTCACAGGCTTTATTGCCTCAAATTTGTGATAACGTTAAAGTAGTACTGGAATTACAGCAGTGTAAGACTTGCATGCGGAGCGAGCCTACAGTTGTGTGGACATCACTGGAATCGTCTCCAGGTGAATCATTTCCGACGGTCATCAATCATCAATATCCTCAGCTTCAGCAAGCAGCAGGGCGCCTGGTCGGGGGTCGGAGAAATCTCTTCTCACCCCCCCCCCCCCCCCCAAAACGGGAGGTGATGACCGAAACTATTTGAAGGAGGCTTCAAGGACTCTCTCTCACCCATCACCACACGTGACAAGCTCAAGGGGGCTTCATGTTACCTGCAGTATTTCCACAAGCGACTGAAAATATATTAACCTATGTACAGTTTTTACGTGGTTATCTTGAGATGATTTCGGGGCTTTAGTGTCCCCGCGGCCCGGTCCTCGACCAGGCCTCCACCCCCAGGAAGCAGCCCGTGACTGCTGACTAACACCCAGGTACCTATTTTACTGCTAGGCAACAGGGGCATAGGGTGAAAGAAACTCTGCCCATTGTTTCTCGCCGGCGCCTGGGATCGAACCCAGGACCACAGGATCACAAGTCCAGCGTGCTGTCCGCTTGGCCGACCGGCTCCCGGCCGACGTGACAAAAAAATAATAAATAATTATTATTACAATAATTACAGGAGTGAGCTTCCCCCTACAGAACCGGCCCCACCAGCGATCCCCCCCCCCCCCGCCTTAACTCTGGCCACACACACTCAAGAACATGCCCTGAACACCTGCCCATTCCCTACCTTGTATTCCTATCTTTAGTCAGATTTTTAATTAATTCCCATCACACTTCCAACCCTGTTTATCAGCCGTATGGGTCGTCAAGTCACTGTGCCAAAGCTACCCTACAACCATGACTCCCCCCCCCCCCCAGCCATCACAACACATCACAACCCTCTCTCCCCTGCACATTATCACTCCCTACACACCCATTCCCAAGACGTGTCTATGAAATACAACATGTAACCTACACTCCTGGGCGCCCCTTTCCACTTCTGTATTACCCTTCCATTAAGACTGTCCTCTCCATCATCCAGCAACATCCACTCCTACCGTTCCACTTCCCCCTAGCTCCTCCACCCTCCGTCCCTTCACGACTATAACCTCACGTTAAGCATAGTCGCCACATTTGACAACAGTCTCTCTTTGGTGCTACATAATCCCCGGCTTGGTGCCTTCTTTTGATATTTACTCACAAAAATCCCTCATATTATATCATTGAGTTTCTGAAGCCAGCTTGAAACATGAGTCGATGTTGCATAGTAGCCTTTAGCTTTGAGTAGAAAGAAGAAACATATTTCACATATTGAAAAATTTCACATGAAATATGGAACATATTTCATTTAGAAATATTGAATGTTCATTTCATTTAATCTCGTCTTAGAATAATCAAAGATAAACAATGAGAGAAAGATAAAGTGAGAGAGAGAGTGAATGGGAAGGAATGAGGGGAGAGGGGAGAGGCGGCCCCCCCCCTCAGCGTACCCATAATCCTCTCGTCTCGACATTGTACCCCTCGCCGGACCTCCCCTTTCTTCCCATCTTTTTTTTTCCAAAGTGCCCGCGGTCCTTTTCCGCCAGGATAAATAGGAAGGGGACTCAGACTTGAGTAGTGCTGGTTCTGAAGGTTGCTGGGAGAGTGAGTGAGTGAGTGTGTGTGTGTGTGTGTGTGTGTGTGTGTGTGTGTGTGTGTGTGTGTGTGTGTGTGTGTGTGTGTGTATGTGTGTGTGTGTATGTGTGTGTGTGTGTGTGTGTGTGTGTGTGTGTGTGTGTGTGTGTGTACTCACCTAATTGTGCTTGCGGGGGTTGAGCTTTGGCTCTTTGGTCCCGCCTCTCAACTGTCAATCAACTGGTGCGTGTGTGTGAGTGTGTGTGTGTGTGTGTGTGTGTGTGTGTTCACCTAGTTGTGATTGCGGGGGTTGATCTCTGCTTTTTCGGCCCGCCTCTCAACTGTGTGAACACAACTAGGTGAACACAACTTAGGTGAACATACACCCACCCAGAAAGCAGCTGTCTAACTCCCAGGTACCTATTTACTGCTAGGTAACAGGTGCATCAGGGTGAAGGAAACTCTGCCCATTTGTTTTTCCGGCAGTGCCGTGGGATCGAACCCTGGTCCCTAGGTCCACGAGTCTAGAGCTCTGTCCATTCAGCCACCACCCACCCTGTGCGTGTGTGTGTGGGGGAGGGAGGGAGGGAGTAATGATAACACGCTAGGAACAGCCAAGTGGAATGCCTTGTTCCAGAGTGACGGGAACAACCAACTAAACACCTTCACCAGCACAAGCTGGATCACCAGCACAAGCTGGATCACCAGCACAAGCTGGATCACCAGCACAAGCTGGATCACCAGCACAAGCTGGATCACCAGCACAAGCTGGATCACCAGCACAAGCTGGATCACCAGCACAAGCTGGATCACCAGCACAAGCTGGATCACCAGCACAAGCTGGATCACCAGCACAAGCTGGATCACCAGCACAAGCTGGATCACCAGCACAAGCTGGATCACCAGCACAAGCTGGATCACCAGCACAAGCTGGATCACCAGCACAAGCTGGATCACCAGCACAAGCTGGATCACCAGCACAAGCTGGATCACCAGTACAATTACATTCCTCACAGGACATATGAAATACATCCTTTTGCTCACAACAGAACTACCTTCACAAACTACCTTGTGGTCAAATGAAAAGTCCAAATTTGGGCTAGCCCCTGATGGGAGACGTAAACAAGAAAAAGCTTGAATCTGGAAAAGATAATGCCAAAGTCTGGCCGTCCCTGGTTAAAAACCAGCAATGATATTCATCTGAGGACAAAGTCTCATCACTAAACAGAAAAGATGAATCACTTGCTACTCGCCATCAGGAAAAGGCTCAGCTACTAGCAAACCATTCTGCTGCCAAGATGCTGGTCCAGAACGACAACCTTCACACTTATCCAACAGAAGATGAACAGGATGAAGTCCACCGCCTCCTGAAAACAAACGACAAACTTGAGGCAATCAGACCGGATAAGGTCAGTCTGAGGCTGTTATGAATTATGCAGACTTACTGGCTTCGTCTTTCACTCACTCTGACTAATTTTGCCTAGCGCAAGTAATGTGGCCCTGCGTATGGAAGAAGGAAGGGGTAGTTCTAGTCCACAAAAGGAAAAGCTTTTGAGTGGTGGCGTTACTGTTACCTGGTTGATACCTGGTTGATGGGGTTCTGGGAGTTCTTCTACTCCCCAAGCCCGGCCTGAGGCCAGGCTTGACTTGTGAGAGTTTGGTCCACCAGGCTGTTGCTTGGAGCGGCCCGCAGGCCGCTCCAAGGACAACATTCGTAAGGACAACGTTTGTTAAGGACAACGTTCGTAAGGACAACGTTTGTTAAGGACAACGTTCGTAAGGTTCTTCACCAGGACCAACTTTGAGGACACCCAAAAGTTAGCATCTACAACTCAAGGGACTCAGTCATTAACAGCCACATCCCGGCTGTGCCAGTCTTAAGACCATCACTCCATACACCATTTATTCCCATATGAAGGCTCTGCTACACAGTTGGTGCCAGCCTTACCCTGTACATAACATACTCACAACTTGGCATTATATGGATCATTCTAAATGGAAAACTAATAGTAGCTCATTAAATAGACGTTTCTAGGGTCAGGTTTAAGATGAATATGTAACAACAGCTCGTAACTTCCAATACCATCTTGAGATGATTTCGGGGCTTTAGTGTCCCCGCGGCCCGGTCCTCGACCAGGCCTCCATCCCCAGGAAGCAGCCCGTGACAGCTGACTAACACCCAGGTACCTATTTTACTGCTAGGTAACAGGGGCATAGGGTGAAAGAAACTCTGCCCATTGTTCCTCTCCGGCGCCCGGGATCGAACCAGGATCACAAGTCCAGTGTGCTGCCCGCTCGGCCGACCGGCTCCCGTCGGCCGAGCGGACCGACCCATCATTAAGAACAAATAGAATTTATAACTACCACTAGTCTTAGTTTTACAGCAGGGAGAGTGAGGAAATAGAACATGTTTGTGAGAGTTGCCCAACCGTTTTTCATTCGTAAACAGGGGGTTTGGGGGCTGGATTAACAAGCATTTGGCCTTTGTTGATGAGGTCGGGCTGCCTGAGGACTGGTTAGCTGCTTCATAAAGGTCATTAGTACCACTCATTATCATTCTCGTTCATTACCACTCATTAGATCAAGCTTCGGCTTCACATCAATGAATTTTCGCTACAAGTTTCCGTTTTCAGTTGACACCAGCGCTCAGCTGTCTAACCCTTTACAGAAAATGTCGCTGGAAAATCGGAGAAAATTTAAGATTCCGTAGAGAATTGGTGACATCTATTTTTTTACTTATATTTCGAATTTTAAGTGTCCATTTTAAAGCTCAAAATGACCAATAATAAATGTTTAAAACTGCTGAGTGGCATTATAATTTGAAACTGCTGAGTGGCATTATAATTTGACAGTCACTGTTCCAATCAATAGGTTCCATTCCAATCATTATCATACCGTCAGTTTCGATTGTTTATACCAGTGATGCCTGGCTTTGACTGCCAAGAGAGAATATTTCAATCAGATAACAGGACACCTGATGACAAACACAATGATCACAAGACTCACACACATAATAACAATTATGCTCTTTCAGAAACATGCAAACAGCAACAATAGCAACTGTAATAGCCTCATCAGCGGCTGCAGCAGCAGAGCAGCAGCAGTAAGAGCAGCAGAGCAGCAGCAGTAAGAGCAGCAGAGCAGCGGCAGTAAGAGCAGCAGAGCAGCGGCAGTAAGAGCAGCAGAGCAGCGGCAGTAAGAGCAGCAGAGCAGCGGCAGTAAGAGCAGCAGAGCAACGGCAGTAAGAGCAGCAGAGCAGCGGCAGTAAGAGCAGCAGAGCAGCGGCAGTAAGAGCAGCAGAGCAGCGGCAGTAAGAGCAGCAGAGCAGCGGCAGTAAGAGCAGCAGAGCAGCGGCAGTAAGAGCAGCAGAGCAGCAGCAGTAAGAGCAGCAGAGCAGCAGCAGTAAGAGCAGCAGAGCAGCTGCAGTAAGAGCAGCAGAGCAGCGGCAGTAAGAGCAGCAGAGCAGCGGCAGTAAGAGCAGCAGCAGTAAGAGCAGCAGAGCAGCGGCAGTAAGAGCAGCAGAGCAGCGGCAGTAAGAGCAGCAGAGCAGCGGCAGTAAGAGCAGCAGCAGTAAGAGCAGCAGAGCAGCGGCAGTCAGAGCAGCAGAGCAGCGGCAGTAAGAGCAGCAGAGCAGCGGCAGTAAGAGCAGCAGAGCAGCAGCAGTAAGAGCAGCAGAGCAGCGGCAGTAAGAGCAGCAGAGCAGCAGCAGTAAGAGCAGCAGAGCAGCAGCAGTAAGAGCAGCAGAGCAGCGGCAGTAAGAGCAGCAAGGCAGCAGCAGTAAGAGCAGCAGAGCAGCGGCAGTAAGAGCAGCAAGGCAGCAGCAGTAAGAGCAGCAGAGCAGCGGCAGTAAGAGCAGCAAGGCAGCAGCAGTAAGAGCAGCAGAGCAGCGGCAGTAAGAGCAGCAGAGCAGCGGCAGTAAGAGCAGCAGAGCAGCAGCAGTAAGAGCAGCAGAGCAGCAGCAGTAAGAGCAGCAGAGCAGCAGCAGTAAGAGCAGCAGAGCAGCGGCAGTAAGAGCAGCAAGGCAGCGGCAGTAAGAGCAGCAGAGCAGCGGCAGTAAGAGCAGCAGAGCAGCGGCAGTAAGAGCAGCAGAGCAGCGGCAGTAAGAGCAGCAGAGCAGCAGCAGTAAGAGCAGCAGAGCAGCAGCAGTAAGAGCAGCAGAGCAGCAGCAGTAAGAGCAGCAGAGCAGCGGCAGTAAGAGCAGCAGCAGGCAGCAGCAGTAAGAGCAGCAGAGCAGCGGCAGTAAGAGCAGCAGAGCAGCGGCAGTAAGAGCAGCAGAGCAGCAGCAGTAAGAGCAGCAGAGCAGCAGCAGTAAGAGCAGCAGAGCAGCGGCAGTAAGAGCAGCAGAGCAGCAGCAGTAAGAGCAGCAGAGCAGCAGCAGTAAGAGCAGCAGAGCAGCGGCAGTAAGAGCAGCAGAGCAGCAGCAGTAAGAGCAGCAGAGCAGCGGCAGTAAGAGCAGCAGAGCAGCGGCAGTAAGAGCAGCAGAGCAGCAGCAGTAAGAGCAGCAGAGCAGCGGCAGTAAGAGCAGCAGAGCAGCAGCAGTAAGAGCAGCAGAGCAGCAGCAGTAAGAGCAGCAGAGCAGCGGCAGTAAGAGCAGCAAGGCAGCAGCAGTAAGAGCAGCAGAGCAGCGGCAGTAAGAGCAGCGGCAGTAAGAGCAGCAGAGCAGCAGCAGTAAGAGCAGCAGAGCAGCAGCAGTAAGAGCAGCAGAGCAGCGGCAGTAAGAGCAGCAGAGCAGCAGCAGTAAGAGCAGCGGCAGTAAGAGCAGCAGAGCAGCAGCAGTAAGAGCAGCAGAGCAGCGGCAGTAAGAGCAGCAGAGCAGCGGCAGTAAGAGCAGCAGAGCAGCGGCAGTAAGAGCAGCAGAGCAGCGGCAGTAAGAGCAGCAGAGCAGCAGCAGTAAGAGCAGCAGAGCAGCGGCAGTAAGAGCAGCAGAGCAGCGGCAGGAAGAGCAGCAGAGCAGCGGCAGGAAGAGCAACAGAGCAGCGGCAGTAAGAGCAGCAGAGCAGCGGCAGTAAGAGCAGTAGAGCAGCGGCAGTAAGAGCAGCAGAGCAGCGGCAGTAAGAGCAGCAGAGCAGCGGCAGTAAGAGCAGCAGAGCAGCGGCAGTAAGAGCAGCAGAGCAGCAGCAGCAGAGCAGGGGCAGGAAGAGCAGCAGAGCAGCGGCAGTAAGAGCAGCAGAGCAGCGGCAGTAAGAGCAGCAGAGCAGCGGCAGTAAGAGCAGTAGAGCAGCGGCAGTAAGAGCAGCAGAGCAGCAGCAGCAGAGCAGGGGCAGGAAGAGCAGCAGCAGAGCAGCGGCAGTAAGAGCAGCAGAGCAGGGGCAGGAAGAGCAGCAGAGCAGCGGCAGTAAGAGCAGCAGAGCAGCGGCAGGAAGAGCAGCAGAGCAGCGGCAGTAAGAGCAGCAGAGCAGCGGCAGTAAGAGCAGCAGAGCAGCGGCAGTAAGAGCAGTAGAGCAGCGGCAGTAAGAGCAGCAGAGCAGCGGCAGTAAGAGCAGCAGAGCAGCGGCAGTAAGAGCAGTAGAGCAGCGGCAGTAAGAGCAGCAGAGCAGCGGCAGTAAGAGCAGCAGAGCAGCGGCAGTAAGAGCAGCAGAGCAGCAGCAGCAGAGCAGGGGCAGGAAGAGCAGCGGCAGTAAGAGCAGCAGAGCAGCGGCAGTAAGAGCGGCAGATCAGCAGCAGAGCAGCAGCAGTACGAGCAGCAGCAGAGCAGGGGCAGGAAGAGCAGCAGCAGTATCAATAACCCCAGCAGGGTCAATAGAAGCAGTAACAACGCCGGCGACAATGCAGATGGCGACGTTTGTGTTTCGTGTTTGGGGTTTCCAGCGAAAACTTAATTACTTTTTAATTAAAGCGGAGACGGACGTCGGCGGCGGCGGCGTCCCCTCATTACCTTCAACTTCTCAGCGTAAACTTGGAAGATTTCCTGGCCGGGATATTGGTCATTCCACCCAGCCTGGCGCCAGGCACTAAGGGTAACATGTATGCCTAAAATTACTATGAAGCTGAAATATGGCTCCTTACCTCCAGCTTACCTGCCGTCCTCCCACACATTACCTGGGAGATACTCCCAGGTTACCTGCCGTCCTCCCACACATTACCTGGGAGATACTCCCAGGTTACCTGCCGTGCTCCCACACATTACCTGGGAGATACTCCCAGCTTACCTGTCGTCCTCCCACACATTACCTGGGAGATACTCCCAACTTACCTGCCGTCCTCCCACACATTACCTGAGAGATACAGTTTACCTACAGCACCCCTGGATATTACCAGGAGAATACACTCAACTTCACCTGCAGCATTTCAGATATTACCAGAAAAATGCGTAATGTTTACTCGTAGCATTTCCCCAGATTAATTGGACTGAATAATAATTAATCTGGCACCGAAACTTCAAGGTAATAAGTACTTTGCATGCGCGTTATTCGTCTATTCTTTCGACTTGATTTAAAATTTCGATTCGACCTGTTCTCACGGTCAGAAACTAAGGACACCAGGGCCCTGAGCCCACCGAGGGCCGCAGGGTTCACCAAGGGCCGCAGGGCTCACCAAGGGCCTCAGGGTTCACCAAGGGCCGCAGGGCTCACCAAGGGCCGCAGGGCTCACCAAGGGCCGCAGGGCTCACCAAGGGCCGCAGGGCTCACCCAGAGGGGCCTGGAACACACTTGAGAACTCTCTCACCAATCTCTTTAACTACAAATGGGCTTCATTAGCCACAGTCGACTCGTCTCTTATGTTGTCGTTATATGGCAATCTTCCCCCCTCCCCCTGCACATCCCCCCTCCCCCCGCACATCCCCCTTCCCCCCCGCACAACACCCCTCCCCCCGCACAACACCCCCCTCCTCCAGCACATCACCCCCCTCCTCCCCCGCACATCCCCCTTCCCCCCGCACATCCCCCCGCACATCCCCCCTCCCCCCGCACATCCCCCTTTCCCCCGCACATCCCCCCCCCCCCGCACATCCCCCCTCCCCCCGCACATCCCCCCCTCCCCCCGCACATCCCCCCTCCTCGCACATCCCCCCTCCCCCCGCACATCCCCCTTCACCCCGCACACACCCCTCCCCCCGCACATCCCCCCTCCCCCCGCACATCCCCCCTCCCCCCCGCCATCCCCCTTCCCCCCGCACAACACCCCTCCCCCCGCACATCCCCCCCTCCCCCCGCACATCCCCCTTCCCCCCGCACATCCTCCTTCCCCCCGCACATCCCCCCTCCCCCCGCACAATGTTACCTATCGTTCGTTACGGCTCGTGACCCTACAGCAGCCAAGCTTTAATTACGTCTAGGGATACGAGAAAACTGCTGTTCTCAAGAGCGGGTCACCAGTATAACCCCTTGATAAGTAATGAGCACATAAATAAAAATCTTCCTTTAGGACTGAAGAATAGATACAAAATATTATATAGATATATATTCAAGACAGTATAATATAAAAACACAGATGGTCAAGTTAACTTATACAACAAACCAAAGTATTGTCCTCTCACTTAATATAATATAATAAAATATGGCACAACAAGAAGTAACAGACTTATCTCCCACATGTTACTCCGTCGAGTCCCTTTCAGCTACTGAACTCTCGCTCTGTCGCCACCCACATTCTCACCTCCCGTCTGCCTCATCCCAGGATGAGGGATGGAAACTAAGGACTTTTTAATATTTAAAACTAATTGAACAACCACTTGTTCTCAAAACACACAAGAATGCAAATTACAGATAATAGTTACTTACAAAATATATAAGTATAATGCCACCTGTTTAATTACAGAAATTAAACAATTACCTAACTAAATAAAAGTGACATCTGGAACTCTCAAACTGAACAGGTCCAGCTTTCCCGTATCTGACAGGTACTAGACGTGTGCAACGCAACCGCGCTCCTGTCTCCACTAACGCTGCCACACCATACGACAATTTACAAAACACAATGTGTGTACATATACAGGCAATGATATAATGGAAACAAAAATGCTATTTCAAATTTATATACGTATTCTGCTAAGAGTACGTAACACACAACACCCCTCCCCCCGCACATCCCCCCCCCCCCGCACATCCCCCTTCCCCCCGCACATCCCCCTTCCCCCGCACATCCCCCTCCCCCCGCACATCCCCCCTCCCCCCGCACATCCCTCCTCCTCCCGCACATCCCCCCTCCCCCCGCACATCCCCCCTCCCCCCGCACATCCCCCTTCCCCCCGCACATCCCCCTTCCCCCCGCACATCCCCCCCCCCCCCCGCACATCCCCCCTCCCCCCGCACATCCCCCCTCCCCCCGCACATCCCCCCCTCCCCCCCGCACATCCCCCCTCCCCCCGCACATCCCCCCCTCCCCCCGCACATCCCCCCTCCCCCCGCACATCCCCCCTTCCCCCGCACATCCCCCCCTCCCTCCGCACATCCCCCCTCCCCCCGCACATCCCCCCTCCCCCCGCACATCCCCCCTTCCCCCGCACATCCCCCCCTCCCTCCGCACATCCCCCCTCCCCCCGCACATCCCCCCTCCCCCCGCACATCCCCCCCTCCCCCCGCACATCCCCCTTCCCCCGCACATCCCCCCTTCCCTCCACATCCCCCTCCCCCCCGCACATCCCCCCTCCCCCCGCACATCCCCCCTCCCCCCGCACATCCCCCCTCCCCCCGAACATCCCCCCTCCCCCCGCACATCCCCCCTCCCCCCGCACATCCCCCACCCCCCACCCAGCCACATACACAGCAACGGCCGAGAGAAGATTGCACCTTCCTTGACTGGTATAAAGCATTTGCTACGGTTCCTCACAAAAGGCCACTGCAGAAGAAAGAGAGGTTGGGTGGAGCATACCTGGACCATACCTGGAGAGGGTCTCGGGAGTTCTACTCCCCAAGCCCGGCCCGAGGCCAGGCGCGACTTGTGAGAGTTTGGTCCAACAGGCTGTTGCTTGGAGCGGCTCGCAGGCCCGCATATCCACTACGGTCTGGTTGGTCCGGCACTTCTTGCAAGGACTTGTCAATGTGCCTCTTGGCCCCAAAGAGAGACAAGTAATCTGTGATGACCAGACCACACACCAGAAGATGAAGAAACACGGCGTTTCGGTCCGTCCTGGACCATTATCAGGTCTTGTGTATCACACACGACTCGAAAATGGTCCAGGATGGACCCAAAGGTCGTCGTCTCATGTCCTGGTATGTGAGTTGATCATCATATCTTCAGCCACATTATTGTGACTTATCGTCTGCGTAAGTAATTTGTGATAGTGGCGGAGTAGTGAACAATGGAATGGACTAAGAAGTGGTCTAGGGAGAACTCCACCACTTCATTCAAAGGTAGATTTAACACAGTCCGTAAACCAGTTGATTGAAGATTGAGAGCCGGAACCCAAGAGGCGAAGCTCTACCCCCACAAGCGCAGCTAGTCGAGTACCCACCTACCGAAGAATGCGGCGGACGTTTAAGGAGCGTAACAAATTTGTTCTCGAAAAGATCTGACGATTCGTTCACCTTTTACAATATATCTTGAGAGAGTCTTCAAGCCCTTGTGGTCAATACAGCCAGGTGCTCCGGTGGTCAATACAGCCAGGTGCACCGGTGGTCAATACAGCCAGGTGCTCCGGTGGTCAACACAGCCAGGTGCTCCGGTGGTCAATACAGCCAGGTGCACCGGTGGTCAATACAGCCAGGTGCACCGGTGGTCAATACAGCCAGGTGCTCCGGTGGTCAATACAGCCAGGTGCTCCGGTGGTCAACACAGCCAGGTGCTCCGGTGGTCAACACAGCCAGGTGCACCGGTGGTCAACACAGCCAGGTGCACCGGTGGTCAACACAGCCAGGTGCACCGGTGGTCAACACAGCCAGGTGCACCGGTGGTCAACACAGCCAGGTGCACCGGTGGTCAACACAGCCAGGTGCTCCGGTGGTCAATACAGCCAGGTGCTCCGGTGGTCAACACAGCCAGGTGCTCCGGTGGTCAACACAGCCAGGTGCTCCGGTGGTCAACACAGCCAGGTGCTCCGGTGGTCAACACAGCCAGGTGCTCCGGTGGTCAACACAGCCAGGTGCTCCGGTGGTCAACACAGCCAGGTGCTCCGGTGGTCAACACAGCCAGGTGCTCCGGTGGTCAACACAGCCAGGTGCTCCGGTGGTCAACACAGCCAGGTGCACCGGTGGTCAACACGGCCAGGTGCTCCGGTGGTCAACACGGCCAGGTGCTCCGGTGGTCAACACGGCCAGGTGCACTGGTGGTCAACACAGCCAGGCGCTCCGGTGGTCAACACAGCCAGGTGCACCGGTGGTCAACACAGCCAGGTGCTCCGGTGGTCAACACAGCCAGGTGCACCGGTGGTCAACACAGCCAGGTGCTCCGGTGGTCAACACAGCCAGGTGCTCCGGTGGTCAACACAGCCAGGTGCTCCGGTGGTCAACACAGCCAGGTGCTCCGGTGGTCAACACAGCCAGGTGCACCGGTGGTCAACACAGCCAGGTGCTCTGGTGGTCAACACGGCCAGGTGCTCCGGTGGTCAACACAGCCAGGTGCTCCGGTGGTCAATACAGCCAGGTCCTCTGGTGGTCAACACAGCCAGGTGCTCCGGTGGTCAACACAGCCAGGTGCTCTGGTGGTCAACACAGCCAGGTGCTCTGGTGGTCAACACAGCCAGGTGCACTGGTGGTCAACACAGCCAGGTGCACTGGTGGTCAACACAGCCAGGTACTCTGATGACGCACGTCTGTAGGGAACCCGTAATGTTTTATCCAGCACTACCTTTACCTGGTTGTTGGTTTCGAGAGTGCTTGTACGCTGGGAGGCCAGGCGTCCGGGAGGGAGGGGGGGGGGGGGAATGTGGTGACAACATGATCAGCAAGACTGTTGCTGGCAGCAGCCCGCGGGAGCAAATATCCACCACAACCCGCCTCATCCACAACGACCTGCTGCACAAACTTCTCCAATTTCCTCGTGAAAGTTAATATTTTTTAACTATATTTTTTATATTAAATCGCGTTCACAAGGACGTACGGATATACGCACATAAGGATGTACACACACACACACAAGCACATACAGGTGCGCACATGCTGGCACGCACGCACGCACACATACATACATACAGGTAGGGTTGGACGCAGGTACATGCGGGCTCACGCTGGCAGGTAGGGATGCACGCACGCAAGCGGGCACAGGAGCACGCAGCCAAGGAGGGAGCGAGCCAGGCCAGAGGAGGCCAAATATTGAGTGAAGACAAACATGGTGTGGTCAGCCAGTGAGCCACACTGCTCAGGGCCGGACTCACCACACAAGACCACTCATCCCTGGGACGGGAAGAGAGGAGCCGGGAGAAGAGTGAGGATATTAATGTACAACAACAAAGTAGGGAATAAAAAGATGGTTCCCCAGACGCCGTACATGGGAGCCTGTGTCTCCCGGGCCGGCGGATCTCCTCGGTAAATACAAGACAAGACAGAGAGCAAGTAAAGTGGCCGACAGGACAAACGAAGGGGAAACTGTGCATTGTATTTGCGGGTAAGAAGAGGAATTTTCGTTATTTTCAGAAAAAAAATCCAATTAGTTTATTCGAATTAATATTATTATATTGTATTAGGAACATGAATTACTGACTTAGAAATAGGATCAAACCTAACCTAACTATGAAAGTTTTAACCAAAATTAAAAAAATTAAGCCTATATAATATAATGGGAAATCTTTATAATTACCATTATAAAATTAGAAGTTTTAGAAAAATATACCTTTGGGAAAACTTGGCATATTAGGCAGACCGGGCCTTGCATAGTAGGCCGAGTAGTGCGTTCTGGCTATTAGGTACAAGTATGAATGTGTGTACATTCACCTAGTTGTGCTTGCGGGGGTTGAGCTCTGCTCTTTCGGCCCGCCTCTCAACTGTCTATCAATCAACTGTAACTAACTACTAATTTTTTCACACACACACACACACACACACACACACACACACACACACACACACACACACACACACACACACACACACACACACACACACACAGAGGAAGCAGCTCCGTAACAGCTGTCTAATTCCCAAGTACCTATTTACTGCTAGGTAACAGGGGCATCAGGGTGAAAGAAACTTTTACCTATTTGTTTCTGCCTGGTTCGGGAATCGAACCCGGGCCACAGAATTACGAGCCCTGCATGCTGTCCGCTCAGCTACCAGACCCCCGCACCAATGATCGGACTCACTTACAATCAATGGTGACGTGTAACGTACTGTGTACGTTTAGGGGTGATCCTGGACGGCATGAGTTCGAATCCTGGCTGGGTCAATTAAGAGTTCTTAGTAATTTTTATATATACACACACCTTTACACTTTCTGCAGGTCAGCAACTTCTCGAGCTTTGCATGGAGATGTTATTCTGCATTAACATTCCACCCTAAAGAGCACCACTAGTGTCTTGAAAATTATTATTGTTGTCTTAAAAAGGTCCATCTTCCAATTTTCCCAGTAATTTCCTTTGTGCGCATCTTATGTGCGATAACACCACGGTCATTTGTAAAAGGCTATCGCGAAATCTGTATATAATACATCAGCGTTTTGCATATGTTTTCCTTATGGGAGCCGAAAGCTGAGTAGTCAGCGCTTCGGGTTCGTAGTCCTGAGGTTCCGGGTTCGATCCCCGGTGGAGGTAGAAACAAAAATGGGCAAAGTTTCTTTCACCCTGATGCGCCTGTTACCTAGCAGTAAATGGATACCTGGTAGTTAGACAGCTGCTACGGGCTGCTTCCTGGGTGTAACCAAAAGGAGGCCTGGTGGAAGACCGGGCCGCGGGGACGCTAAGGCCCGAAATCATCTCAAGATAACCTTAAGATGGTCTAGCAATTGTGAGAGGCCGGAGCGGCTTGTTCTGAACCCATGTTGACCGAGTAGTGAACATGGGATCAAACCTGACCAGAGTTATGTAGATGCTGTGAGGCTATGTGCTTTGTGATCTTAGTTCTCAGCACTCTTGATGTGTGTGATAGTGCTATCATTCTATAATTTGGTGCATCTTTCTTACTGCTTCTTCTGTGGAGCGGTGTCGGAAAATCCGACACCATTTAATATCATACAGACAGATAAGAGCTGTGTTGTATAAACAAGTTACCCATAGAAAACGTAACTTGTAGTGGAATTACCGTCTAAAGAAAACGGGATATCATCACCACATACTATTATAATTCACCACCTATTATGGTGGGAATTATTCTTAAATACATTAGTCTTTGGACTTTACCATCATAAAAACATCTTATATAAATTAACTTAATTATCAATATTAAAGTAGAGTAAATGTGACCCTTCTATCACTTTCTGAAATCTGGACAATGTAAGCCAGGCGTCAGTGGGGAAGGAGGGCAGCCATTGTTGTGTCACCTCCGAGACGTGTGGAGCAAATTTAGCTCCTATCATATCTGGACAATGTCGGCCAGTAACGTCAATAGTATGGAGTGTTAAACAGCCATTGTTTATACTAGACCAGAGGCACACGGGAGCAAATACGGCTCCTGTTAATTTTACTTGGACGTAGTGTTATGGAAACCAAAGGTGTACCATTTTCAACACGCTGTCTACAAATTCAAGTTAAGTGTCTATCCGAAACCCGTTTATCATTCATTTATGGCCATTAATGTCAGGATATAGGGTGACCCGGTTAGAGCACGTGGAAGCCTCAAACTAAAGGTAATTAAGCCAGGTCTTCAATGTTCCATGTACAGTTTTCTCTGAAATACTTGTCATATATAGGATTCTGGCTTCACAGCTAGCGCACTTTTGACAGGTCAAGACGAGGAAGCAAGATTTGTGCACCAGTTACTGGGTGATATGGAAGCTACCTCAAAGAGGATAATTTGGTGTCTACACCCTAGTTATACCTGGTGGACTAACCTGCTGTACTATAAGATAAGGAACCTCTTCAATGTATGTAGTTAATTTTGTAGTTTGATTGGCTGCATATATATATAAACTATTAAACCCCCCCCTAATGTGTAGAGGATCGATTTGTGAGATTATGAGATTATTGCAGAAATACAGTCCACTTATCATTATACAAATTGCTATCGAAGTATATAAATTAACGTAAATATAAATTCATATAAATTAAATAAATATAAATCTCACAGGTTGGTTCCCACAAGCGGCGCGATTTCCAGAATGATGTTCAGGAGAGGTGACAGCACTTGTCGGCCAATGAGGAGCCTATATGTATGACCGGCACGAGGCCACATTTGTGTCTCACATTTGCGTCCCAAGCGAGACCACATTTCTCGCCTGGGAAAACAAATGAGTGAACTGCAAAGGTGATGAATGTTTGATGAAAGGTGGGGGAGACGCAATGGAAGGGAAGGGGAAAAGTAGGGAAAGGAGGAGAGAAGGGAAAGGAGGAGAGAAGGGAAAGGAGGAGAGAAATGAAGGGGAGATGTAAAGGGGTATGGCAATTTATAAATTTGTATATATTTAATTTGAAATTGGGTATAATATTTCTCTCGGGGCTGATGCCGCTGGCTGGAAGGATGAGAGCGGACGCTGCAGGAGCGCTGCTGGGGATGGAGGGTGCCGTTGTTGCCAGGAAGTGTCGTGGCTCGCCGCCTGCGTCACCCTCATGTTTAGGACGCCTTCAGGAACGCTGCAGCTCAAGGGAGAGAGGGCACCGTGGCGAGGAAAGGGCAAGGACGCAAAATAGGGTAGGGGAATGACGCATGATGGGGTAGGGGAGACTGGTGACGCAAAAGGGGGCAAGGAAGGAGAGTGACGCAAGAGCGGGAGGGAGGAGTGGAGACGCAATTTCCTAGACACAAATAACTGTTATTCCAACTGACACATACCCATAATATTCACAAATATCAGGTATTTAACGCCTTTGTTTTTATCAAAATGAGAATTAACGACACCACATTTAAAACTGTACATTCCCTTCACAAATGAAGCATAAACAGGGCACAAAGTGGGGGTCATAATAAACCCGAATATGCATATTTATGGTGGAGGATTGCTGATGAAAAGTGCTGGCTATTATCACCCGATGGGGGTCATATTACACCACAGTAAATGGCTCTCTGCTAAATATGGTAATACACAATTGGTTCCAGTTAATACAACAAACAGCGCTGGACACTCACCGTCATGGATAGTGTTGCTACAATAAGTTTACTTTATTCAAGCCTGTGTAAGACTTGCTTCAGAAGGTTGGTCGCACTCCTGGAACTTGCTTCAAAAGGTTGGTCGCACTCCTGGAACTTGCTTCAAAAGGTTGGTCGCACTCCTGGAACTTGCTTCAAAAGGTTGGTCGTACTCCTGGAAAGTATTCGCACACAATTAATAATTGTTTCACAATTATTGCTAAACCTTACTTGGCTCTCATTCTTCTAAATGACTCCAGGAGCTTTATGTCATGTTTGGGCTCCATCGTTGCCTGTGATTATTCTGCAGCTTTAGGGTAGGCTCAGTCGTAGGGTAGTTCCTGGAGTGCGACCAACCTTTTGAAGCAAGTTCCTGGAGTGCGAACAACCTTCTGAAGCAAGTTCCAGAGTGCGACCAACCTTTTGGTTGGGTAGTACTCTAGTTATCACGAGTATTCGAATATCCCTCGCATAGTTTTAAACTAATCAAAAGGCTTACCATTGTCGTCCGTATAACAATATTCCCAGCTCACGAGGGCCTCTGTGTTGTGTCTCACAATCTGCGACCGAGGCTAACTTTTCCCCAACAAATATACCTGCATTTTGGAGCAGAGAAATTCAATAAACACAGCTGCCTCCTGTGTGCATCATGACGTCACGCTCGACTCTGAAACACAAATATTTCCAAACTCAATTCTGATAACACTGTAGCCATGACGGTAAGACGCATTTCTCAAGATGCACATCCTCACGAGTAGCATTCTGGAACACCACAGCCGGAGGAATCGGCTGTAGAGCTGTGCTGAAGACGATAAATTCTGAAATCAACGTCCACTAGAGTATATAATGGAATAATGTAACCAAACTATGTCGATTCCAGAGTATTGCAAACACCGTACATGCTGGAGTAACCTCACTACGAGCCAAATGTCCAATAATACAACATCAAGGAAAGTGAATTACGTAGGAATACAACGCAGAGGTAAGTCTATTATAAAGCAATACACAGCTGGTCTGGATCAATTCTGTACCTGAAATATCCAGGTCGAGGCAACAAGGATATAATCCAGCTACACGAGCCCAATATCAATGTCCCGATGAGTCAATTCTGGAGGTAAAATAAAATTACATCCCGAAGTACTGAAGCCACAAACACGGTTGATGAGAAACCGAGGCAACGCGAGGCCAGTGACTCGTTGCTTCAATAACACACACAAGTGAGGAAGCACAGCATCATCAACGCTCGTGGATGGACACAAGTGAGGAAGCACAGCATCATCAACGCTCGTAGATGGACACAAGTGAGGAAGCACAGCATCATCAACGCTCGTGGATGGACAAGTGAGGAAGCAAAGCATCATCAACGCTCGTGGATGGACAAGTGAGGAAGCAAAGCATCATCAACGCTCGTGGATGGACACAAGTGAGAAAGTACATCATCATCAACGCTCGTGGACGCACACAAGTAAGGAAGATCTTCACTATATAATGTTTTTTGTGCTCACACTGCATACTATCTTTGTACTATTGTTCCAGAGAAACAGCATCTGTTACCACCATCTTCCAATGTTTGACAGACTACGTTGTCCAATATACATTAACCAGGGTTTTACATGATGGGAAATATTAATTATTTTGTTTATCTCTTCAAAGCCATTTCCATTTCCCCACTCAGCTTTTTCCACTGCTGCCATTTCCCACTCAGCCTTAATATGCTTGTGTTATTATACTTACCAGACACAGTCTGAGAATTTATAACCATGCGTACGTAATTGTGTGTTCAAAATATCAATACACGGGACGTCCACATATATTTATAACATTAAATGTTCTAATATATTCTGTAACGTGTTCATGAACCAAATCGTTCATCTGTACACACACACACACACGTAACTAGGCAAGAAAGAGAAGGGTGGACAGACTACATGTTTTGGATTACCAGAAAGCCTTTGACACAGTACCCCTTGAGAGACTAATCCATAGTTGGAGATGCAGGCAGGAGTAACATGGAAAGGTATTCCAGTGGATAAGAAAGTACCTAGGCAACAGGAGACAGGTGGTCACTGAGGGGTGAGGTCTCAGAGTGGTGAGACGTCTCTAGTTGAGTCCCACAGGGTTCAGTCCTCGGTCGTATCCTGTTCCTGATATATGTAAACTATCTCCCAGAGGGAATAGACTCGTTCCTCTCAATGTTTGCTGATGATGCAAAAAATTATGAGGAGGTTTAAGACAGAAAATAGCAAGAGGCTACAAGATGATCTGGACAAATTGAAGTAATGGTCCAGCAAATGGCTACTAGAGTCTACTAGAGAGATGGGTAGTAAGTTATATACTACTACCCATTCCAGTAGTAGTAATAGTAGTAGGGATCCTTCAGTCTCTGGAGACGAGTTGCGCCCTAGTTGTCAGTCCTGGTGTAGCGTCTGGTGTGACTGATGAGGCCGATCCCAGAATGGCAGTCCACCCCACACTGAGCACAAGCAAAGTCTGATACTGGTCTGTCTTCCTGGCTACCGCCTTTCCTTCTCTGTCTCTTTGCCTACAATTACTTGGTAAGTGACTCCTCGAACCTGGAGAGACCTTTCTGAACAGACTGGCCCCAGACTGATCGCTCAGCGGCCAGTGTTTCCCACTTGGCAAGATCGACGTCCATGGCTTTCAGGTCCCTATTGCACACGTCTTTGTACCGTAGCTGGGGTTTGCCTGTTGGACGCTTTCCCTGCATCAGCTCTCCATACAGGAGATCCTTGGGGATCGTTCCGTCGCCCATTCGCACAACGTGCCGGAGCCAGCGCATTCGTCTCTACTTCAGCATTGTGTACGTGCTGGTGATTCTAGCTCTCCCCAGAACGTTGTTGTTTATCACCTTGACCAGCCAGGTGATGTCCAAGATGTGTCGGAGGCAGCGCATGTGGTAGGCATTCAGCTTTCTTTCCTGACGGGCGCGGAATATCCAAGACTCACTGCCATAAAGGAGAGTGCTCAGGACACAGACTCTGTAAACCTGGATCTTTGTATACTCAGTCAGCCTGTTGTTGGCCCACTCTCTATCTGTCAGTCTGGACATGGTTGTAGATGCCTTACCGATGCGTTTGTTGAGCTCCGTGTCGAGAGCGAGGGAGTCAGAGATTGTAGAGCCCAGGTACACGAAGTCGTGGACAACTTCCCGTTTGTAATCAGAGATGCTGATGTTAGGTGGTGAGTCCACTCCTTGTCCCATGACCTGTGTTTTCTTCAGGCTAATAGTGAATCTGAAGGCCTGCCAGGTCTCGCTGAAGCGGGTCATGAGCTGTTGGAGGTCTTCAGATGAGTGGGCGGTGTCTGCGTCGTCAGCAGAAAGGAAGTCACGCAGACACCTCAGCTGAACCTTTGTCTTGGCTGTTAGTCTGGCGAGGTTGAAGAGCTTTCCGTCCGACCTGGTCCGGATGCCTTCTGTGGCAGATCCATTTTTTTTTTTTTTTTTACTCCAGTAAATGTAAGGTAATGTAGCTAGGTAGAGGGAGCAAGAGGCCAGATACAAGGTACTAAATGGGAGACAGAGACGAAATCTTCCATGAAACGGACGAAGAGAAGGATTTAGGAGTTGGTATCACACCGAACCTAAATATTGTTGGAATATTTATATGTAGGTTGTCTCCGGAAACCAACATATAAATGATAACATCAGCGGTGTATGCGAGGCTGGATAACATCAGAACTGCCTATAGAAATTTATATAAGGAATCATTTAGAACCTTGTACGCCATCTATATCAGGAATATGCAGCTCCAGCATGGAGTCCATACCTGGTCATCAACGGTATGCCAAATGACTAATTCAGAACTACAAGGTACGAGTTATAAGGAAAGGCTGTGTGAATTGCACCTCACGTCGTTTCGCTGGTAGATAGAAGACTAAGGGGAGACATGATTAAAACATACAAAATTCTCAGGGGGAATTAACAAGGTAGATAAAAACAGGTTATTTAACACGGGTGGTACACGCACAAGGAGACATAGGTACATTTGAGTACCCAAATGAGCCACAGGCATTAGAAATAATTTTTCAGTGTCATAATAGTTAACAGATGGAATACATTAGAGAGTGATGTGGTGGAGGTAGACTCCATACACAGTTTCAAATGTAGATATGACAGAGCCCAATAGGCTCAGGAACCTGTACACCAGTTGACTGACTCTTGAGTGGCTGGACTAAAGAGCCTGAGATCAACCCCCTCAAGCACAACTAGATGAGGACACACCAAGAAATGCTTTACCATTTTAACAATCACCAGCAACCAACTCTTGAAAGATAGAGCAAGCCTAGCTTAGCTTCCAAACCCGCATATATTTTTGTACAACTTTCCTTTATTTGTACGTTTTGTTACTGAGCTCACTTCAGCACAGCTGTATACGGCTTACCTGGCTCTGTGTCCAACCCGTCCTCTTAAAAATAACGTCACTTTTCGCTCGTATGCGCGCTATGGCCAAAAGTGGACGTAATTTGAAATGAAATCGACTCACAAAAGTGACGTACTGTCCCGTTTTCTGTTTGAGTCGTCCGGCTTACTCGGAAAGGTAAGGAGAGGAAACTTTTAATTAACATTTTTCATAAAGTTTTGAAACTTTATGAGAATTTCCTGCCCACCTAACCTATCAGAGGATCCTTAACTTACTGTTGTTAAAAAAAAAATATTTTCATCTTTTTTTCCATTTTCAAATTATGTCCACTTTCGGCCATACGGTCAAACGGCCAAAAGCGACGTTATTTTTAAGAGGACATGTTGCAACGTCACGGCCAGGAAGTGGGGGCAGAGGTACTCTAGTGACTTAGAAGCAAGAGTAGCAGGGGGAACCTTTACTTTATATTGAGAGAGAATGCGCGCGAGCATATATTTAAGTCTGAGGGCTTTTCAACAGCTCACGGTAGGCCATATTCTACATGTTTTAAGGCCACATACTCTCTCTGAGGGTAATAACCTAGTTATTGCTACGCCAGTGAGGTAACACACTCTTACCCTCTAACTAGCACACAGCACCAAACACCGCCTCAACCTTCACCTTCTCCAACCCTCGCTGTAAAAATATCGAGGTCACTTGACTTTGCCCTCGACAGTGACTCCACACCACCACCGCCATCTGCTAATTGCTAAACACCTGATGAGCACGTACGCTTGTACGCCACCCCCCCCCCCCCCCCACACACACACACACACACTGGTTTTGGCTCTAGGACCAAAGAGCCAAAACTCAACCCCCGCAACCACAACTAGGTGAGTACACACAAGATTAAGCATGAAAGAGAAGGGTGGCCAGACTGCATCTTCTTGGACTGTAAGAAAGCCTTTGACACAGTACCCCATAAGAGGCTGCTGCATTAGTTGCTGTAGTTGAAAATACCGGCAGGAGTAACTGGTAGGCTGCTCCAGTGGATAAGGGAGCACCTATTGCTTCCTAAGCAATAGGAAAATAAGAGTTACTGTGAGGGGTGAGAAATCAGAATGGCGGGATGTCACTATCGAAGTCCTACAGGGTTCTGTACTCGGACCTACCCTGTTTCTGATATACGTAAATGATCTTCCAGATGGACTCATTCCTCTCAATGTTTGCTGCTGACGATGACAAAATTATGAGAAGGATTAAGACTAAAGGACAGCATGAGGCTAGATGATGATCTGGACAAACTGAAGAAATAGTCCAACAAATGGTTATTAGAGTTTAACCCAAGCAAATATAAAGTAATTAAAATAGGTATGGGGAGCAGGAGGCCAGATACAAGGTACTATTTCTTTGAGCTTTGATGTCCAAAGGGTTTGGAAAGGACGGGGGGAGGTAGAGGGATGGGGAGATGAAATTCAGTTAGAGGATGCGGGTGTAGAGATAGAGGAGGTTTGATAGTTCGGTGGCCTGTCCACCATGGGTTGACATATATGTGTGTCGTTTGAGTATGTGGTATGTTGGGTTGTCAGTACCTTGGCTGGGTGGCTAGTGTTTGTGACCTAGCTGGTACCTGGAAGCCCTAGAGCCGATGGAGTTGGCTGCAGGAGATTAATCTTAGCAACATCAGGGTAGTTACACTTCTGGTAGCACAAGTTTTTTTTTATAATTTTATTCATTATTTTTTAATTTACTTTTATTTATTTTATTTATTTATTTATTCTTCATTAGGAATAGATCGGGTCCGGGATGGGCCACTCATCTGGGTTGTCTGGCAGCCCACTTAGTATTTGAGGTCTTGGGAAGGTCTGATCATGGATGTGTCTGATCATTTTTTGTTGGAGAGTGATTCTAGTGGTTGTGTGTGGTGGTTCATGGACCTCGTAGTCACTGGTAGTGTTTACCGCTTCGTGGGGATCTTCGGGGTCTGGGACATACATGTGCTTCCTGCGGCACAGCTGCTGCCGTCTGGCCAGGTAGCTGAGCCTGGTGAAAGTACTATTTGGGAGATGAAATCGTTCAAGAATCAGAGAGAAAGACCTGGGGATTGATATCACGCCAGACCTGTCCCCTGAAGCCCACACCAAGAGGATGTCATCAGCGACATATGCTAAGGTAGCCAACATAAGAACTGCCTTAAGTAAGGAGTCATTTAGAACATCATATACCACATGTCAGACTAATTTTGGAGTATGCAGCTCCAGCGCGGAGTCCATATCTAGTCAAGCACAAGACTAAATATGAGAAGGTTAAAAGGTATGCCACCAGACTACTGCCCGGATAAGGGGGCATGAGCTACGAGGAGACTACGGGAGCTGAACCTCAAGTTGCCCTTAGGACTACGACCCCAAAGCGTTATCCGATCGGCTGCAAGGACGTACACGTGTGCGTGTGTGCGCGCGCGCGCCAGAACATATATAGTAGATCGACGGTTAGAAAGGCGGAGTCCAATAGCTAACGGCTCGATCCCGCATGCATAAAATAAGTGAATACACACTACACAATCTCAAACATAATTTCCCTCCTTCCAGCAAGTTTATCGCACAACCATCAATATTTTAGCAAGCAGTGGAAGGGAGCAAGTAAAATAACTCCGTCGCTGGTGGCCCCACACACAATATATGAGTGTGGCTGCCTTGTCCGTACACAAACTATCCTCCCCCACTATACAACACCACGCACACACATTATATACAAAATATATATATATATATATATATATATATATATATATATATATATATATATATATATATATTATATATATATATATATATATATATATATTATATATATATTATATATTTATATATTTATATATATATATATATATATATATATATATATATATATATATATATATATATATATATGTCGTACCTAGTAGCCAGAACGCACTTCTCAGCCTACTATGCAAGGCCCGATTTGCCTAATAAGCCAAGTTTTCCTGAATTAATATATTTTCTCTAATTTTTTTCTTATTAAATGATAAAGCTACCCATTTCATTATGTATGAGGTTAATTTTTTTTAATTGGGGTTAAAATTAACGTAGATATATGACCAAACCTAACCAACCCTACCTAACCTAACCTAACCTATCTTTATAGGTTACTTTCGGGTAGGTAACCAAAAAAGTTAGGTTAGGTTAGGTAGGTTAGGTAGTCGAAAAAACATTAATTCATGAAAACTTGGCTTATTAGGCAAATCGGGCCTTGCATAGTAGGCTGAGAAGTGCGTTCTGGCTACTAGGTACGACATTATATATATATATATATATATATATATATATATATATATATATATATATATATATATATATATATATATATATATATATATATATATATAATCATGCGTACGCGTGACTGACTAATATCCGAACTGACTTTGGAAACTTGTGTAAGGAATCATTTACAACCTTGTAAACCACATATGTAAGACCGATCCTGGAGTATACAGCTCAAGCATGGAGTTCATATTTTGTTACGTATAAGACGAAGCTGTAGAAGATTAAGATATGCCACTAGACTAGTCCCAGAACTACAAGGTATGAGCTACGAGGAAAGGCTGCAGGATTGCACCTCACGTCACTGGAACACAGAAGAGTTCGGGGAGACATGATCAGCATATAAAAAATTCTCAGGGGAATTGACAGGGTAGATAAGAACAGATTATTTAACACGGGTGATACTCGCACAAGGGGACACAGGTGGAAACTGAGTTAGCAGACTTCTAGATGTTACCACTGCTAGGCTTAGGCTCGGCTACAAGTACCTCTGGGATTTTGTAACATCTGCTGATGTAGATTTGACTAAATGTAAACTCTGTCAGCAGAACTATTCCCAGACTTTGCGTCATTATATAATGGAATGTGAAAAATCGCGGAATTCACAGATAACACCAACAATGGTGTAAAAGAAATGTGTAAGTACTTCATTCATAATGATGTGCTGCCCGAAATCTTAGCGAAGTATCCAAAATTTGCTTACTGTAGGTAACGCATGCACATGACTGTAAAGCTGCCGCCCAGTTGGGTGGGTGTGGAGCACATGACTGTAAAGCTGCCGCCCAGTTGGGTGGGTGTGGAGCACATGACTGTAAAGCTGCCGCCCAGTTGGGTGGGTGTGGAGCACATGACTGCAAAGCTGCCGCCCAGTTGGGTGGGTGTGGAGCACATGACTGTAAAGCTGCCGCCCAGTTGGGTGGGTGTGCAGCACATGACTGTAAAGCTGCCGCCCAGTTGGGTGGGTGTGGAGCACATGACTGTAAAGCTGCCGCCCAGTTGGGTGGGTGTGGAGCACATGACTGTAAAGCTGCCGCCCAGTTGGGTGGGTGTGGAGCACATGACTGTAAAGCTGCCGCCCAGTTGGGTGGGTGTGGAGCACATGACTGTAAAGCTGCCGCCCAGTTGGGTGGGTGTGGAGCACATGACTGTAAAGCTGCCGCCCAGTTGGGTGGGTGTGGAGCACATGACTGTAAAGCTGCCGCCCAGTTGGGTGGGTGTGGAGCACATGACTGCAAAGCTGCCGCCCAGTTGGGTGGGTGTGGAGCACATGACTGTAAAGCTGCCGCCCAGTTGGGTGGGTGTGGAGCAAGACTAGTAACTGTGTGACTCACCATAGATGTAAAGTGCCTTGTATAGTGACTGTTGTGAGCCTCTTGTTGAATCACTTGTGATATAAAAGATGATTGATGTGTGTATTTGTATAGGTGATTGAATATGTAAAAGTATGTATGTATGTATATATATGTACATGTATGTATGAGTAAATGTACATGTATACACAACATTAATAATTGTGTAACTAGCGTCAAAAGATTGTTATTTACTTAGCTAAACGAACTAGAGGGTTCAGTTCCTGAACCGATTATGTGCCTCTGTAACCCTTTACACCACCGCCCACGGGATGGGTATGGGGTGCATAATAAAGAAATTGAATGAGACAAAGACGCATCAGAAAGAACTTTTTCAGTGTCAGAGTAGTTATTTATTGGAATGCATTAGGCAGTGATGTGGTGGAGGCTGACTCCATACACCGTTCCAAATATATATATATATGATAGATCTCAATAAGCTCAGGAACCTATACACCAGAAAACTGACAGTTGAGAAGCGGGACCAAAGAGCCTAAGCTTAACCCCCGCTAACTAGGTGAGTACACGCACGCGCGCGCGCACACATACCAAACAGGGTTTAGAGAAGGCAAATCCTCCTCACAAACGTACAGGAGTCCTGACAGAATGATTAAGATCGGACAGGAAGGGACAGGGAACGGGCACCACATTATTAGACTGTCAAAGCATTTAACACAATTCTATATTGTTTACACGTGTAAAATTGGCCGTAAACTGCTGGTGGGCAGCTTAAATGTTGGTCCAGTAAATTGTCAATGGAATTTCACCCCAATAAATGTAAAGTAATAAGAACCTAAGATTAAAGGTAACTGCAGAAAGGCATATTGGCCCATACAAGGCAACTCCTATTTATATCCACCCAATCTCATTGGTATGTCTAACATACGCTTGAAACAATAAAATATAAGGATGGGAATTGTAGAAATGAGCCAAGAAGAGACCAACCTAAAGAGAATGCTGCTCCAAAATAATGAGTTATTATCATTGGCAAAAATTACATTCCATTTGGCATTACAAGCTACTTCCGATATACATTGTGATGAGTTATTTAAGGACTGCAGAGCACTTTTAGAGTCACAGAATATCACTCCACTACCATTGAGCTTAAGGTACTCAGTGGCTAGATAAATACCCAATAGCTCGGTCTGTGTCGTGCTTGCCCAGTTGTTCAGTCTCTGTGTACTAGACATGATCATTTCATTCACTTTATATACTGCACATGAGGGAGAAGAGCAGCACACAGAAGACATCATCGGAAATTGATCAAGGTCCTCCACGTGTATAGCCAGGGTCACTTTATGTGTAAGGCTGGCAGGTACAAGAACAGCATTCAGTAACCTGCAGGAGTATTGTGAACTCTTGACTGAACTCGTTTTATCCGTCTCCCACAGGATTATTTAAGGGCATCTGACAGCTGAGTGGACTGCGCTTCGGGTTCATAGTCTTGAGGTTCCGGGGTCGACCCCGGTGGAGGCGGAGACAAATGTGCAAAATGTTTCTTCCACCCTGATGTCCCTGTTACCTAGCAGTAAATAGGTACCTGGGAGTTAAACAGCTGCTACGGGCTGCTTCCTGGGGGTGTGTACCAAAAAGGAGGCCTGGTCAAGGACCGGGCCGCGGGGACGTTAAGCCCCGAAATCATCTCAAGATCACCTCAATATAACCACCGTCTCCCACCCACACCCCCAAGTGTCTACCAAGGTCCCCTATCTTCTCTCTTGTTCGCCCACTCCTATTCTCTCCCCCAGCAGGAAGGACAAGACTTGCTCTTCTCCTTCTCCCTCCCAGTCCCAAGACACGTCCTCTCCCTCCCCCCTCCCTCCTCCATCACGTCGCTCCTCCAAATATTCCACCAAGAAACTTTTGGGAATAGTTTCTGAAACGTCATCCGTCTTGCGTGTTATTCTGGTGGGGTGGTCGGTGGTGGGGTGGTAGGGTGGTCGGTAGTGGTGGTCGGTGGTAGGGTGGTCGGTAGTGGTGGGGTGGTGGTGGGGTTGTCGGTGGTGGCGGCGGCGACGCCCCTGGTCACGCTGCTGCTCTTGGTGGCCGCCTCATCACAACTTATCTGTCACTAAGGTCGCGAGTCACATTTAGCTTTTCATGTGCCGTGATATACCTTCCATACTTACTGTTATTTTATAACCTCTTGACGTTCGACTTATGTCTAGTGTCTGCTCTTGAAGTTGTGGATAGAGATGACTTTCACACTACTTCTACCAGCGCAATTCCCATACTGACAACCCATACAAAATGTTAAAATTTCCTTACACTTGGTTGGATCGTTTTCATTCCCTGCAGAATTTTCCCCTCAGTATTTTGTGTCGTGATCATATCCCCATTTGTGCTTCCCTACTCTACGGTTGTGAGACTGATTTCTTTTAATTTGGTTTCGAAGCATAGTCCTCATAATTTAGGTACAAGTATTGCTGCAAACCTTGGCGTTCAACTTCAGTTTTGTGCTTTCTGGCATTGTGATTCCATGCGGGTTCTGTGTATTTTAACACGATTATTCTCTCATGTGATGTGTAGATTGTGGTGAGTCATGCTGTTGATATCTGCTTCGTACCTGGTTGATGGGGTTCTGGGAGTTCTTCTACTCCCCAAGCCCGGCCCGAGGCCAGGCTTGACTAGTGAGAGTTTGGTCCACCAGGCTGTTGCTTGGAGCGGCCCGCAGGCCTACATACCCACCACAGCCCGTTTGGTCCGGCACTCCTAGAGAAAACTAGATAGTTTTCTCCAAGAAGATGTCCACGTTTCTCCCGGCAATATTTCTTATGCTTGCTGGGAGGATGTTGAACAACCGTGGACCTCTGATGTTTATACAGTGTTCTCTGATTGTGCCTATGGCACCTCTGCTCTTCACTGGTTCTATTCTGCATTTTCTTCCATATCGTTCACTTAAGTGTTGTTATTTTACTGCGGGACCTGGCCCTCCAGTATTTTCCACGTGTATATTATTTGATCTCACTCTCGTCTCCTTTCTAGCGAGTACATTTGGAGAACTTTGAGGCGATCCCAATAATTTAGGTGCTTACATATAGAAATCACAATAGCGTGATGCATTAAATTTACAAATCCACAAGGGCCGTGACGAGGGTTCGAACCTACGTCCGAGAGGATCCCAGGCGCTGCCTTAATCGACTGAGCTACGACATGGAAAGGAATTGCAACCGGGAAATCATCCTGACCTACCACGGATCTCGCAGTCTATTGACAGAGCTCGGGGTGCATGGGAGAATTGTGTAAAAGCTTGGTTTGTGTCTGAGAGACTGCAGGATCCGTGGTAGGTCAGGATGATTTTCCGGTTGCAATTCTTGTCCATGTCGCAGCTCAGTCGATTAAGGCAGCGCCTGGGATCCTCTCGGACGTAGGTTCAAACCCTCGTCACGGCCCTTGTGGATTTGTTCATTTAGGTGTTTTATCGCGTCTATGTATGCCGTATATGTTCTCTGTATTCCCTCTATTTCAGCAATCTCTCCTACTCTGAAGGGGGAAGTGAGTACTGAGCAGTACTCAAGCCGGGACAGCACAAGTGACTTGAAGAGTACAACCATTGTGATGGGATCCCTGGATTTGAAAGTTCTCGTAATCCATCCGATCATTTTTCTGGCTGACGCAATATTTGCTTGGTTATGCTCCCTAAACGTTAGGTCGCCAGACACCATTATTCCTAAATTCTTTACATGCTGTTTTTTATTATGGGCAGATTTGATTGTGTTTTGTACTCTGTATTATGTTTAAGGTCCTCATTTTTACCGTACCTGAGAACCTGGAATTTACCACTGTTAAACATCATGTTATTGTCTGCTGCTCAGTCAAAAACTATTAATATCTGCTTTGTAGTGTAGCTTGTAATTGGCTCTGCGTCTTCAGCAGAGGTAATTTTCGTGCTGATTTTTGTGTCATCTGCAAAGGATCCATTTCAGACTCGTCAATATCGACTCTATTTCCTTGCAACAACTAGTAAAACAAACTCGTAATAATCCGTCCTACAAAAACACTGAAATATAATATATAAAAACAAAAAAAATGTCAAAGCTATAATAAAGCAGTCGTACAGAAGTAAAAATAATTACTGGACAAATAATACTGCTGCAAATCAGCAAAATCACAGGAACTCGGAAATAATGCCCCAATTATACGTTAACATTATGTTAGTAGTGCAAAGGCCAGAGTGTAGGCGTTATTTCTGATAGTGTGACTCCCTTATTTATGGGTGACACTACAGTGGCACCATGTATGACACTACAGTGGCACCATGTATGACACTACAGTGGCACCATGTATGACACTACAGTGGCACCATGACTACCGTGGCACCATGTATGACACTACCGTGGCACCATGTATGACACTACAGTGGCACCATGTATGACACTACAGTGGCACCATGACTACCGTGGCACCATGTATGACACTACCGTGGCACCATGTATGACACTACCGTGGCACCATGTATGACACTACAGTGGCACCATGTATGACACTACAGTGGCACCATGTATGACACTACAGTGGCACCATGTATGACACTACAGTGGCACCATGTATGACACTACAGTGGCACCATGTATGACACTACAGTGGCACCATGAATGACACTACAGTGGCACCATGTATGACACTACAGTGGCACCATGTATGACACTACAGTGGCACCATGTATGACACTACAGTGGCACCATGTATGACACTACAGTGGCACCATACATATAAGTTCTTTCTTACAATAAAGTCTTGGATTACCAGCAACAGTCAAAAGTGAAGCCATGACTGCATCTAGAAAGGTAAATAAAACGAATGAAGGATAAGCTTTAATATATTCCGAGATGCAGATATATGCCAATATTAATCACATTAGATCAAATTTCATCTATATGTACAAATATAGAGTACACGTATGTAAATAATACTTAACAATGGTGGCAGCGGTGGGATGCATACTGGACATCCTTCCCAAGAACATAACACACATCCTACACTATCTCAAACATGCAACCGCACGTTGCCAAAATGTTTAAGTAAACTACAAATTTTGTATACGTTTAACAATATATATATATTGATCTCTAAAGTGAAGCACACAGAGTTTGATTATTTTCATAATACATTATAGTATAAATTCAAATATATGAAAATGTTGTGCAATGAGTATCAGGTCAAGATTGTCGTCACCAGAGGGCTGACATGGGGCTCCACATGAATAATTTACATGTTTGCTCTAGTTTACAATTAAAAATAATTCTGCTGCATTTAGACAGGACGATGCAATCTATACAGATTTCAGCTCTGCCCCGTTTTAATTAGCAAGCGCCATTAGTTAATTTGTTTTGCTTCTTTGTGTTCATCATTACAGTAACAAGAGAAAATTCATCTCACCTCATTTAACTCAGGCCTGACCGATTTACCTGATATTATATATATATATATATATATATATATATATATATATATATATATATATATATATATATATATATATATATATATATATATATATATATATATATATATATATATATATATATATATATATATATATATATATATATATATATGTCGTAACTAGTAGCCAGAACGCACTTCTCAGCCTACTATGCAAGGCTCGATTTGCCTAATAAGCTAAGTTTTCATGAATTATTATATTTTCTTTAATTATTTTCTTATGAAATGATAAAGCTACCCAATTCGTTATGTATGAGGTCAATTTTTTTTATTGTAGTTAAAATTAACGTAGTTATATGATCGAACCTAACCAACCCTACCTAACCTAACCTATCTTTATAGGTTAGGTTAGGTTAGGTAGCCGAAAAAGTTAGGTTAGGTTAGGTAGGTTAGGTAGTCGAAAAACAATTAATTCATGAAAACTTGGCTTATTAGGCAAATCGTGCCTTGCATACTAGGCTGAGAAGTGCGTTCTGGCTACTAGGTACGACACATATATATATATATATATATATATATATATATATATATATATATATATATATATATATATATATATATTGCATGTGTGTGTGTGGAGGGGGGGGGCGTATACTCATCTAGTTGTGCTTGCGGGTTGCGGGGGTTGAGCTCTGGCTCTTTGGTACCGCCTCTCAACTATCAAATCACCTGGTCTACAGATTCTTGAGCCTACTGGGCTCTATCATATCTACATTTGAAACTGTGTCTGGAGTCAGCCTCCACCACATCACTACTTAATGTATTCCATTTATGAACTACTCTGACACTGAAAAATTCTTTCTAATGTCTCTGTAGCTCATCTGGGTACTAAATTTCTACAAGTGGCCCCTTGTTTGTGTTCCATCCGTGCTAAAGAGTTTGTCTTTGTTCACCCTGTCAATTCCCCTGAAAATTTTGTAGGTGGTTAACTATTATGTCTCCCCTTACCCTTCTGTTTCCAGGGATTAGAGGTTTAGCTCCCTTAGCCTTTCCTCGTAGCTCATACCTCTCAGTTCCGGGACCAGCCTGGTGGCATACCTCTGAATCTTCTCTTTGTCCTGTGTTTAACTAGGTATGGATGGCCTCCCGGCTGGAGCTGCATACGCCAGGATTCGTCTTACATAAGTTGTATACAAGTTCCTGAACGATTCCTTACACAAGTTTCTAAAGGCAATTCTTATGTTGGCCAGTTTAGCATATGCCACTGATGATATCCTTTTGATGTGGGCCTCTGGGGACAGATTCGGTGTGATATCAACCCCTAGATCTCTCTCTCTATTTGACTCTTGCAGGATATCACCTCCCAGATGGTACTTTGTATTCAGCCTTCTGTTCCCTTCGCCTAATTTCATTACTTTACACTTCCTGAGTTGAACTTTAGTAGCCATTTTTTAGACCATTCCACTAGTTTGTCCAGGTCGTCCAGTAGTCTCTGTCTTCATCTGTTTTGATTCTTCTCATAATTTTTGCATCATCAACAAACATTGAGAGGAATGAGTCTATACCCTCTGGAAGTTCGTTTACATATATTAGAAACAGGATGGGTCCAAGTACAGAGCCCTGTGGATCCCCGCTGGTAACATCTCACCACTCTGATGCCTACCCCCTCAGTTACTCGCTGTTTCCTGTTGCTTAGATACTCCCTTGTTCACTGGAGCACCTTACCTTTTACTCCAGACTGTTGCTCCAACTTTTGTAACAGCCTTTTGTGAGGTACTGTGTCAAAGGCTTTCTGACAGTCCAAGAAAATACAGTCCGCCCACCCTTCTCTTTCTTGCCTAATTTCTATTGCTTGGTCATAGAATTAATTCTATTAGACCTGTGAGGCACGATTTACCATCTCTGAACCCATGTTGGTGGTGTGTTACAAAGCTGTTTCCCTCCAGATGCTCTACGAGGCTTTTCCTCACGATCTTCTCCATCACCTTGCATGGTATACAAGTTAGGGAAACTGGCCTGTAGTTCAGTGCCTCTTGCCTGTCACCTTTTTTTATATAGGGACTACATTAGCCGTCTTCCAGCTTTCCGGTAGGTCTCCCGTTTCCAGTGACCTGTTATACACCATAGAGAGGGCACACTTAGTGCCTCGGCACCTTCTGTGTGTGTGTGTGTGTGTGTGATGTATAACATAGGCAAGACTATACATATCCATAGGTAAAAGCGTATATCGTTCACCAGTGAGGTTATGACGAGGCTAGCCACATGATTGGGAAGACTGGGATCAACATGTTTGAAGACAAAAAGGGAGGGAATTATCAGGGGGAATAGGGCCAAGCCATTACGACTATATACCACTTGGATATGGTCAGGATAAGCATTTGAGATGGGACGGGGGAGGGGGAAGAAGGAATGGTGTCCAACCCCTTGGATGGTCGGGGATTGAACGCCGACCTGCATGAAGCACGACCGTCGCTCTACCGTCCAGCCCAAGTGGTGGAGAGCCTGAAGACAGGAGGTGCAAATACTGTCCACCACAAAGTGGACATTCCCTCAACCAGTACTTGACTAAATATGTCCCGGGTAAGCTAGTAAAGTAAGGCTTAACATGAACTCCTATACCCTATGTGTACAACAAGTCAATTCTGGTAATTTTTGACAAACCAGGAAAATTTAACGGTCACGTTTTGAGTTTCTCGTAGAAGACGCACCTCACTACAACCACATCCACGACGGAGACGACCTGACCCTCACACGTCGCCAGACGACCTGACCCCTCACACGACGCCAGACGACCTGACCCTCACACGACGCCAGACGACCTGACCCTCACACGTCGCCAGACGACCTGACCCTCACACGACGCCAGACGACCTGACCCTCACACGTCGCCAGACGACCTCACCCTCACACGTCGCCAGACGACCTGACCCCTCACACGACGCCAGACGACCTGACCCTCACACGTCGCCAGACACCCTGACCCTCACACGACGCCAGACGACCTGACCCTCACACGTCGCCAGACGACCTGACCCTCACACGTCGCCAGACGACCTGACCCTCACACGACGCCAGACGACCTGACCCTCACACGACGCCAGACGACCTGACCCTCACACGACGCCAGACGACCTGACCCTCACACGACGCCAGACGACCTGACCCTCACACGACGCCAGACGACCTGACCCTCACACGCCAGACGACCTGACCCTCACACGACGCCAGACGACCTGACCCTCACACGACGCCAGACGACCTGACCCTCACACGACGCCAGACGACCTGACCCTCACACGTCGCCAGACGACCTGACCCTCACACGACGCCAGACGACCTGACCCTTACACGACGCCAGACGACCTGACCCTCACACGACGCCAGATGACCTGACCCTCACACGACGCCAGACGACCTGACCCTCACACGACGCCAGACGACCTGACCCTCACACGTCGCCAGACGACCTGACCCTCACACGACGCCAGACGACCTGACCCTCACACGACGCCAGACGACCTGACCCTCACACGACGCCAGACGACCTGACCCTCACACGTCGCCAGACGACCTGACCCTCACACGTCGCCAGACGACCTGACCCTCGCACACGACGCCAGACGACCTGACCCTCACACGTCGCCAGACGACCTGACCCTCACACGACGCCAGACGACCTGACCCTCACACGCCAGACGACCTGACCCTCACACGACGCCAGATGACCTGACCCTCACACGACGCCAGACGACCTGACCCTCATACGACGCCAGACGACCTTGCCCTCACACGTCAAGTTAACAAATAGTCACAACAATTAATACATTCTGCTCAGCCAGCCGGAGTAAACACCAGGGCCCGCAACAGAGGAACTAAACACACACTCACAGACCTAAGAACGGCGCCACTGTTTACTGAAGGTATAAGCGCAATTTAATCCATTTGCGAGGATATTTATACCTCGCTATTTTTAAAGGACGGGGGAAGGGTACAGCGTTCATTAGTCCTTACGGAAAGTTGGACAGGCTGGACGGAGATTGGGGAGAGGGTTGGGAGGGAAAGTTCATATGCACGCCTGTCTCTACTGGGAGGGAAAGTTCATATGCACGCCTGTCTCTACTGGGAGGGAAAGTTCATATGCACGCCTGTCTCTACTGGGAGGGAAAGTTCATATGCACGCCTGTCTCTACTGGGAGGGAAAGGTTGTTGTTGTTATAGATTCAGCTATTCGGAACAAGTTCCAAGTAGCACGGGCTAGGGTGAGCCCGTAGAAGGGAAGGATCTACGCACTCCTATATACTGATAGTGGGAGGGGAAGGGAATATTCCTTACACACGCTCGGTGATATTGAGATTGTGAGTATCCCACCTTATCAGGATTCTGGGAACTATCTACTTCTCAAGCCCGGCCCAGGTCCAGGCTTGATTGGCTGTAACTTGATGTAACAGGCTGTTGCTTGGTGCGACCAACAGGGCCCACTTACCCACTACCACCCGGTTGGTCCGGCACTTTTTGCAGTAATGTGCCTCTTTATCTTGAATATATCCACTTTTGCACCGGCAATATATCTTATGTTTGTTGGAGAGGTAATGGATAGCTGTGGATCTCAGATATTCAGTGTTCTCTGAGTGTGCCTATGGCACCTCTACTCTTCACCGGATGTATTCTGCATTTCCTACCATATCGTTTGCTCCAGTAGGGTGTTACTTTACTGTACACTTTTGGAACCTGAACTTCCAGTCTTCCATACATGTGATACCTCTCACTTCTTTCCAGAGAGTACGTTTTGACAACTTTGAGACGGTTCCAATAATTTACGTCACTGGAGCCGGTCGGCCGAGCGGACAGCACACTGGACTTGTGATCCTGTGGTCCCGGGTTCGATCCCGGGCGCCAGCGAGAAACGATGGGCAGAGTTTCTTTCACCCTATGCCCCTGTTACCTAGCAGTAAATAGGTACCTGGGAGTTAGTCAGCTGTCACGGGCTGCTTCCTGGGGGTGGAGGCCTGGTCAAGGACCGGGCCGCGGGGACACTAAAAAAAAAAAAAAAAAGACCCCGAAATCAACAAGATAACCTACGTGCTATATCTCTTCTATGTATGCCGTATTTATTCTCTGTATTCCCTCTATTTGAACACTCTCCTCCTACGTTAGTCCTCCTAATTATAATTCACCCCAAATAGCTACTGTTGCCCGGATGGTGGAGGCGGAGATTACTTCTATTCCAACCTTGTATAACGGACCGTTGCCACTGGCAGAGACGTGAAGCGGTCCCAGCCACACTCCGCTCACACGAGTAGCGGAACTCTGCGACGCCCGGAGTGCACCAGGCCACTCTGGTCTTCACTTGGACACTTACCTCACCTATGTTAAAACACATGCACGCCAGATGTGGGGGTGCACGTGTGAGGAAGGGGGGTGCACGTGTGAGGAAGGGGGTGTGCACGTGTGAGGAAGGGGGTGTGCACGTGTGAGGAAGGGGGTGTGCACGTGTGAGGAAGGGGGTGTGCACGTGTGAGGAAGGGGGTGTGCACGTGTGAGGAAGGGGGTGTGCACGTGTGAGGAAGGGGGTGTGCACGTGTGAGGAAGGGGGTGTGCACGTGTGAGGAAGGGGGTGTGCACGTGTGAGGAAGGGGGTGTGCACGTGTGAGGAAGGGGGTGTGCACGTGTGAGGAAGGGGTGTGCACGTGTCAGGAAGGGGGTGTGCACGTGTGAGGAAGGGGTGCACGTGAGGAAGGGGGTGCACGTGTGAGGAAGGGGGGTGCACGTGTGAGGAAGGGGGGTGCACGTGTGAGGAATGGGGGTGCATGTGTGAGGAAGGGGTGCACGTGTGAGGAAGGGTGGTGCACGTGTGAGGAAGGGGGGTGCATGTGTGAGGAAGGGGGGGGGGTGCACGTGTGAGGAAGGGGGGGGGGTGCACGTGTGAGGAAGGGGGGGGGTGCACGTGTGAGGAAGGGGGGGGTGCACGTGTGAGGAAGGGGGGGGGGTGCACGTGTGAGGAAGGGGGGTGCACGTGTGAGGAAGGGGGGTGCACGTGTGAGGAAGGGGGGTGCACGTGTGAGGAAGGGGGGTGCACGTGTGAGGAAGGGGGGTGCATGTGTGAGGAAGGGGGGGTGCACGTGTGAGGAAGGGGGGTGCACGTGTGAGGAAGGGGGGTGCATGTGTGAGGAAGGGGGGAGCATGTGTGAGGAAGGGGGTGCACGTGTGAGGAAGGGGGTGTGCACGTGTGATGAAGGGGGTGTGCACGTGTGAGGAAGGGGGTGTGCACGTGTGAGGAAGGGGGGGTGCACGTGTGAGGAAGGGGGGTGCACGTGTGAGGAAGGGGGGTGCACGTGTGAGGAAGGGGGGTGCACGTGTGAGGAAGGGGGTGCACGTGTGAGGAGGGGGGGGTGCACGTGTGAGGAAGGGGGGTGCACGTGTGAGGAAGAGGGTGCACGTGTGAGGAAGGGGGTGTGCACGTGTGAGGAAGGGGGTGTGCACGTGTGAGGAAGGGTTACACACGCAAGTGAGCGCCAGTGCTCAACGGGGGTGACCCACCCCCCCCAACCCCCGACACTGCAGCCATCATGATCACTTAACGACCTCGTAAGGAGTAACGAGAGGGTAACAATGATTGGATCGCCTGAACCTCCTCTCCTACCTTGCTTCCTTCTACCTTCCTTCCCTCTTACTGCTCTCCTCCAACTCTCTCCCTCTCAATTCACGTTTATTTCCTACTGGGTCTTTGTTCAGCTGTGTGGCTGGTGCGTGCATGTGTTTGGTTCATAATGTGTGTGTCCACCTCTACGTGCCTGGCCGTGCCTGCCCGTGCCTGTCCGCGCCTGTCCGCGCCTGCCCGCGCCTGTACGTGCCTGTCCGTGCCTGCACGTGCCTGTACGTGCCTGTACGTGCCTGCCCGTGCCTGTACGTGCCTGCCCGTGCCTGCCCGTGCCTGCACGTGCCTGCACGTGCCTGCTCGTGCCTGCCCGTGTAGTGGCAGCATATTTATACGCTCATTAATTTGGTATCAACAGTAAATATTTACTATGTAACTGCTTTTTCGAGTAAATACCGTAGACAAAGAAGAGTAATAAGCCTTGAACTGACTCCTATGGCCCGTCGCTTACCACCACTACCATCCTTACTACCACTACCATCCTTACTACCACTACCATCCTTACTACCACTACCATCCTACCTACCACTACCATCCTTACTACCACCACCATCCTTACTACCACTACCATCCTTACTACCACTACCATCCTTACTACCACTACCATCCTTACTACCACTACCATCCTTACTACCACTACCATCCTACCTACCACTACCATCCTTACTACCACCACCATCCTTACTACCACTACCATCCTTACTACCACTACCATCCTTACTACCACCACCATCCTTACTATCACTACCATCCTTACTACCACCACCATCCTTACTACCACTACCATCCTTACTACCACTACACCACCATCCTTACTACCACTACCATCCTTACCACCACTACCATCCTACCTACCACTACCATCCTTACTACCACCACCATCCTTACTACCACCACCATCCTTACTACCACTACCATCCTACCTACCACTACCATCCTACCTACCACTACCATCCTTACTACCACCACCATCCTTACTACCACTACCATCCTTACTACCACTACCATCCTTACTACCACTACCATCCTTACTACCACCACCATCCTTACTACCACTACCATCCTTACTACCACTACCATCCTTACTACCACCACCATCCTTACTACCACCACCATCCTTACTACCACCACCATCCTTACTACCACCACCATCCTTACTACCACTACCATCCTTACTACCACTACCATCCTTACTACCACTACCATCCTTACTACCACTACCATCCTTACTACCACCACCATCCTTACTACCACTACCATCCTTACTACCACTACCATCCTTACTACCACCACCATCCTTACTACCACCACCATCCTTACTACCACTACCATCCTTACTACCACTACCATCCTTACTACCACTACCATCCTACCTACCACTACCATCCTTACTACCACCACCATCCTTACTACCACTACCATCCTTACTACCACTACCATCCTTACTACCACCACCATCCTTACTACCACTACCATCCTTACTACCACTACCATCCTTACTACCACTACCATCCTGCCTACCACTACCATCCTTACTACCACCACCATCCTTACTACCACCACCATCCTTACTATCACTACCATCCTTACTACCACCACCATCCTTACTACCACTACCATCCTTACTACCACTACAAGACAAAGGTCCGTCGGCGGCGAGGGAAGGGGGGGGGCAGAGGTGTGCGCGCGCTCCGTTAAAAATCGTGAAATTTACCAGGATTTCTTAGGCCTACAGCCATGGATTACTGAGTACAGACATCACAAAGTGCATAGTGAAACGTTGGAAAATTGAATACATTCATTAACGATAAAACTTTGTGTTCAATAGAGAATAAACGTGTGACCACGTGGGAGTAGTGCCACGAGGCGCTCTATACACGCGTGTAGGCGATATATGAAATATAGTGAACCGTGATACGTGGAACAGTGAAGTGAAACAGGTAACGCATGGTAGTGTAGGAGAATCGTGCATAGAATATTAGAAATATCGAATATTAGAAATATAGAATAGTGGCAAGAGGCGGCATCAGCTAGGCTGTGTTTACACCAGCCACGAGGCCTACCCCAGGGCACGTCCCTCAGTGATAATATACGGACAATATATAGTGTAATATGGAAATGTGGATCTAGGAATTAGTAATCGAGTGAGTGAATACCATTGCAAGCCGGAAATTAGGCAGAGAATTCCTTGTAATAATACAAGCAAATAATAAATCAGTGTTATGAATCAAGTAAATGGAAACTGGTGTCATCATGCTGGGACATGACGGGTCAACGGTACGTCACTCCCCGACCATCTTCGCTACCCTACGCTAAGTACCTCACCATAACGTTTGAACAAACATAACATAACATTACAAATATACGGCATACATAAAATATTATAAATATATAGATGTATTATTGTAAATAGTAAAATTACTGAAATTAGCAAGTGATCCATACAGTGAAGCACAAATACAATACACCAGACAATAGACGGGGTGAGTGGCGAGTGTTGGGAAGTATTTAAAACACGTACTGCAGGCGTCAAGTGTTGCATCTGTGACATAAGATTTCACCTGAGCCGTGCAGAATTATCTCCAGGATGCACAAACAGTCAAAGAACTTACTGGGTATGCAAAGATGACAGGTTAATATGAGAAAACCTAACCAAGCATATGAAAAACATTCCCGAGTCACAGAGATAATCATTCACAGAAAAGCTGCCAGTGATATATGCGGACTGGGAAAAAACAATACTGGATAACGACCAAAACTCAGGAACAGATAGTTTAGAGAACCGCAGCAGTAGTGTGGAGGAAGAAGGTATTGTGGTACAAAACATCAGCAATATTACAGAGCCAGGTAATATAAACAATGAGAGCAACAGTGAGACAAAGTGCATAAATAAAGAATTTAGGACGAAAGACGGAGATGGTTCCAATAAAGAGATAGACAAGACAGACACAGGTATAAATACCTTGAAAAAATTAAAAACTGGAAATATTTGCAAATTCTATGCACAAGGAATATGCAAATATGGGAAATTAGAAACAAAATGCACTTTTCTGCATCCTCGAAAATGCAGGAACATGTTGGCGAGGGGTACATGCCGTTTGGAACGGAGTGCAGATACTTCCACTCTAAATTATGTATATTTTCAGTTAGAGACAAAAAATATTACAATCTTCAGTGTCCGGAATTCCACGTGAGAGGTACACAGCATTTTAGACGCGAAGATCAATATGACACTACTGGAAATTTTTTAGAGGAAGGCAGAATCAGATTAGAACATGTAAGAGAGAGGAACATTCAGATGGAACCACTACAAGATTACAGAGGGGAAGGGAGATACCCACAAGACTGGAATACAAGTCATCAACAAGTACACAGGTACTACACCACACAACACCCGCACTACTACCAGAACTGGACGAAACACTACCAAAACAACACACCCTGGACCTGGGTAGAGTGGGGGGGGGGGGAGAGAACTACCAAAGCCCACCAAAAGTGACACGCAATGTGGGAAATCATTCTTATTTACAAACATACAAGGCTTGAAACCAAAATCAAGAAATAAAGTTAAGTTCATAAATGGCCTCCTAATAGAATCAAACTCAATATTTGGTGCATTTACAGAAACCCACACAAAAGACCACATGGATAGTGAAATCTGGATTCCGAATTACAATCTATATAGATGTGACAGAGTAATTAGGTCAAGTGGAGGAGTAGGTCTGTATATTAAAGAGGAGCTGGCATGCACAGAGCTCCTGAACTTGTCCAATGAGGTACTAGAGGTACTTGGAATCAAGGTAGAAAATATAAATCTAATTATTATTTTAATATACAAAGTGCCAGATGCAACAGTTGAGGAATTCACTGAACAGATCCACAAAACAGAATATCCTTGATAACGTAGCAAACCCAGTACCAGATATTATCTTCCTTGGAGACTTCAATCTATCCAGTTTAAAATGGAGAATAGTAAAAATAACATTATTGCAGGAAATCAACCTGGAAATAACCAACCACGGGTCAGAGAACTACTGAGATTCTGTGACAAATTCTCGCTCAGTCAGCAGATTACAGAACCAACTAGGAACGAAAACACGCTGGACCTGATATTCACGAACAATGATGAGCTAATCAGAGACATTACTGTCTCAGACACTACGTACTCGGACCACAAGCTCATTGAGGTGCAAACTAACATTAATAAGGTTAGTAGGCCCAAGAGAAACAACAAGCGAGAAGGGTTATTCAATAAATTCAATATTAATAATAAAAGGATAGACTGGGAGAATATAAACAGGGAACTTACAAACATTCAATGGGAAAATGTTCTAAGAAATATTATACACAAGGAATAGAAAAACTGACTTCTGAAGCATATGAAGTCTGTCTGAAACATGTTCCTTCGAGAAAAGCCAGAAAGAAATCCAATGTAGAAAGAGAACGCAGACGACATTACAAAAGAAGTAAGAAATTAACGGAAATGCTTAAGCAGACACGACTTTCCATACAAAGAAGGAGTAATTTAAACAGGGAGATTGAAGAAATCAAACAGAGACTGAAGCATTCATATCAGACTGAAGAAAGGCAACTAGAACAGAAAGCAATTCAAGAAATATAACAGAAAGCAATTCAAGAAATAAAAACCCAAAATATTTCTTCACATATGCTAAATCAAAAGCAAAAACCACTGTCAGTATTGGACCTATTCGTACTAGTGAAGGTTTATACAATGATGACAAAAAAATTAGCGAAATCCTAAAAGGCAGTATGAGGACATGTATAACACTCCGATACACAGCATGAAAGTGGAAGATCCGAACAACTTCTTTATGCGTGATATCCAAACACCTGTAAATATCAGTGATATTAACACGAATGTAGCAGATTTTGAAAGAAATTGAGAATATGCCCATGCACTCAGCCCCGGGTCCAGACTCATGGAATTCAATATTTACAAAGAAATGCAAAGTGCCAGTAGCACAGGCACTCAGTATAGTGTGGAGGAAGAGCTTGGACATGGGGGAGATACCAGATGCGCTGAAAGCAGCAGACATAGCCCCTCTACACAAGGGAGGTAGCAAAGCATTGGCAAAGAATTATAGACCAGTTATCTTCTTGGTTATCTTGAGATGATTTCAGGGCTTTAGTGTCCCCGCAGCCCGATCCTCGACCAGTCCTCCACCCCCAGGAACAAGCCCGTGACAGCTGACTAACACCCAGGTACCTATTTTACTGGTAGGTAACAGGGACATAGGGTGAAAGAAACTCTGCCCATTGTTTCTCGCCGGCGCCTGGGATCAAACCCGGGACCACAGGATCACAAGTCCAGTGTGCTGTCCGCTCAGCCGACCGGCTTCTCACACTTCCACTTCCGACCTCCCCCCAGTTGCACTAACGTCCCACATAGCAACAGTATTTGAGGGAGTGATCAGGAGTCAGGTCACTAGTTTCATGGAAACCAATGACCTCCACAACCCAGGCCAACATGGATTCAGAGCGGAAAGATCATGCCTCTCACAGCTACTTGATCACTACGACAAAATCACTGAAATATTAGAAGAAAAACAGAATGCAGATGTTGTATACACTGACTTTGCAAAGGCATTTGACAAATGTGACCATGGAGTGATAGCACACAAGATGAGGTCAATGGGAATAACTGGTAAAGTGAGACGCTAGATACTCAATTTCCTGTCGAACAGAACACAAAGGGTAACAGTCAATCAAATAAAATCGAGTCCGAGCGCAGTTAAAAGCTCTGTACCTCAAGACACAGTCCTTGCACCATTGCTGTTCCTTATTCTCCTGTCAGATATAGACAAAAATACAAGTCATAGCTTCGTGTCATCCTTTACAGATGACACAAAAATCAGCATGGAAATTACCTCTGCTGAAGACATTGAAAAACTACAGATATTAACAAAGTTTTCGACTGGGCAGCAGAAAATAACATGATGTTTAACAGTGATAAATTCCAGGTACTCAGATATGGCAAAAATGAGGACCTTAAACATAATACAGGGTACAAAACGCAATCAAATGTGCCCATAGTAGGAAAACAGCATTTCAAGGATTTGGGAATAATGATGTCCGACGACCTAACGTTTAGGGAGCATAACCAAGCAAATATTGCGGCAGCCAGAAAAATGATAGGATGGATTACGAGAACTTTCAAATCCAGGGATCCCATCACAATGGTTGAACTCTTCAAGTCACTTGTATTGTCCCGTTTTGAGATTGCTGAAATAGAGGGAATACAGAGAACATATACGGCACGCACAGACGAGATAAAGCACCTAAATTATTGGGATCGTCTCAAAGCCCTCCAAATGTACTCACTAGAAAGAAGACGAGAGAGATATCAAATAATATACACCTGGAAGATACTGGAGGGCCAAGTACCAAATCTACACAGTAAAATAACAACGTACTGGAGTGAACGATATGGAAAAAAAATGCAGAATAGAACCAATGAAGAGCAGAGGTGCCATAGGCACAATCAGAAAACACTGTATAAACATCAGAGGTCCGCGGCTGTTCAACGTCCTCCCAGCGACTATAAGAAATATTGCCGGAACAACCGTGGACATCTTCAAGAGGAAACTAAATTGTTTCCTCCAAGGAGTGCCGGACCAACCGGGCTGTGGTGGGTATGTGGGCCTGCGGGCCGCTCCAAGTAACAGCCTGGTGGACCAAACTCTCACAAGTCAAGCCTGGCCTCGGGCCGGGCTTGGGGAGTAGGAGAACTCCCAGAACCCCATCAACCAGGTATCAACCAGGTATCAGGTTATCCTACACCCACACTCTATCAGTAAGTTGTTGTTTTATACAGAGCTTAAGGCTTAACCTTCGACCTCTAGCGGTTGCGGGGTGTGAGAGCGTGCGCGCGCGCCCTCACACCAAAGTAAGCTATCACAGGTGGTTACCAAGACATAAATACATAAACAGGTCCCACCTCCTAACTGGTGGTGAGGAAGCCATCACCAGTCACAGCAAACTTCCAGCCCCTCGGTCACATTTGTACATTATTCTCACTAGCACTCAACACGCACGTAGGCAAGAGCACACGCACGCACGCGCACGCACGCACGCACGCGCACGCACGCACACACACACACGCACACACACACACACACACACACACACACACACACACACACACACACACACACACACACACACACACACACACACACACACACACAAGTATGTGTTGTATGAGCTACGAGGAGAGACTACGGGAATTAAACCTCACTTCGTTGGAAGACAGAAGAGTTAGGCGGGACATGATCACCACATTCAAGATTCTCAAGGGAATCAACAGGGTAGATAAAGACACGCTATTTAACACAAGGGGCACACGCACTAGGGGACACAGGTGGAAACTGAGTGCCCAAATGAGCCACAGAGATATTAGAATGAACTTTTTTAGTGTCAGAGTGGTTGACAAATGGAATGCATTAGGAAGTAATGTGGTGGAGGCTGACTCCATACACAGTTTCAAGTGTAGATATGATAAGAGCTCAATAGGCTCAGGAACCTGTATACCTGTTGATTGACGGTTGAGAGGCGGGACCAAAGAGCCACAGCTCAACCCCCGCAAACACAACTAGGTGAGTACATACGGGAGTTAACATGCACACGCAACCAAGCGTACACACGCAACGTCATTCAAGCAAACACACAAACCCAAAACACAAGCACATACGCACACGCAAGTGCAGGCACAAGCACCAATTAGTGCGAGAGCCAAACTGGGAAAGTCTCCCCTAAAAGTCAACGAAGGATAAACCTTGCTGACGTGTTGTTCTGGCTCAACCCACCGCCACGCGCCTTGTTTACAGTTAGTACGGCTGACATTGTGTTATCTGTGTTGGTTGGGTACGGGCTACACGCCCAGGTCTTAACCATCATCATCTGCAAAGAAGAAACCTTCCAGAGCTTCTATTATGGCAGAAAAAAAAAATAGAAAATTAAAACGAATTGTAAACAATAAGCAGTCAAGATTAAAGCGAATTGTAAACAATAAGCAGTCAAAATTAAAGCGAATTGTAAACAACAAGCAGTCAAAATTAAAACGAAACAAACAAGAAGCAGTCAAAATTAAAACGAAACAAACAAGAAGCAGTCAAAATTAAAACGAAACAAACAAGAAGCAGTCAAAATTAAAACGAAACAAACAAGAAGCAGTCAAAATTAAAACGAAACAAACAAGAAGCAGTCAAAATTAAAACGAATTGTAAACAAAAGCAGTCAAACAGACCGGAACATAATTAATTTAATAATAATATGGGTGTAAACACACAGGAAGATCTTGCGTTTGACGAACACACTGAAGTTATTCTCAATTGCAACGACATTAATAGCCTCAATAACTAGAAACTTCACAACCCGAATCCATTCAATAAAACATTAAGCATTCCTGACAAATTTACTATATCAACAGCTTATTTTGTATGCAAGTTTATGCGTGATGGGGGAGAGGTTTGGTCTCTACATCTTCACCTCTGTATCACATATTTTATATTTTTATATATATATATATATATATATATATATATATATATATATATATATATATATATATATATATATATATAATAGTATATTTTGGTAGCAGTCTTTCTTGTAAACATGTTGTTAAATATGACCGAAAAAGTAAGATTAATAATTCTAACACGAATTTTCTCAATATTTCTTATGTTTCTTTTTACTGTCAATGGTAATTGAAAAATCAATTCTCCTAAATTCATTTTTATTTCTAGTCTGACGCGACACTTGAACGTGTTTCGTAATAACTTATTACATTTTCAAAGACTTTAGTTTACACACACACAACTGTAACCTGAAAACAGAGTTTTACTTAATGCTAACATTGAACAGCTTGTCTTATATACTCGCATTTGGGTGAGGTGATATGTTGCAACAGTTTTGGATGAGGTGAACAAACTTTTGACCAACACAAGACAGAAAACGGTTCAAGGGCTATAAATTGGATAAATGAGAGAGAAGAATGAAAGTAACTGCAAAGGTCCTATTGGCCCATACTTCCTCTTGATGCTTCTATATTGGTACGGAGTCTTGAAGTGGGTAGAATATAGTTGTGCATTAATTGGCCGTTGATTGCTGGTGATGACTTTTTGATATGTAGTGCCTCGCAGATGTCAAGCCGCCTGCTATCGCTGTATCTATCGATGATTTCTGTGTTGTTTGTTAAGACTTCTCTGGTGATGGTCTGGTTGTGGGAAGAGATTATATGTTCCTTGATGGAGCCCTGTTGCTTATGCATTGTTAATCGCCTAGAAAGATATGTTGTTGTCTTGCCTATATACTGAGTTCTTTGGGGCTTACAGTCCCCAAGTGGGCACATTTGAAGGCATTGACGACGTTAGCCTCCTTTAAGGCGTTCTGCTTTGTGTCTGGAGAGTTTTTCATGAGTAGGTTGGCCGTTTTTTTGGTTTTATAGTAAATTGTCAATTGTACCTTCTGATTTTTGTCTGTAGGGATAACGTTCCTATTAACAATATCTTTCAGGACCCTTTCCTCCGTTTTATGAGCTGTGAAAAAGAAGTTCCTGTAAAATAGGAAGCTGTGGCTCTCAGCCACAGCTCAGGATGGAAGCAAGTCGATGAAGAACTCTGTAGGATAAGGCAGGTCCTAGTCAACAACGGCTTCTCCAATGGTTTCGTTGAAGACATCATAAGAAGGAAGGTGAAACGCTATGCAACCTCTGAAGAGTCAACTAACACAACACCTATACCCCCTATTAGACTATTTTACAGGAACTTCTTTTCCACAGCTCATAAAACGGAGGAAAGGGTCCTGAAAGATATTCTTAATAGGAACGTTATCCCTACAGACAAAAATCTGTAGGGATAACGTGATGAAGAATTGATTAATGTTGTGCATTAGAAAGGTGATGGTAAGGTACACATATCGTAGTGTATATAAAATGTTGAATAAAGCGGTGGTACTTTTGTCTGGATATTATTGCATTCATTAACGCGTGAGTGTTGCCCTATACACTCAGACATTCACTACACACGTCACTAGTGCAGCTCAAGTAGCACCATCAGTCCAGCCGTAGTGAAAGTCCATCGCACAGGACAACTAACCAGACTGTATGTACACAAAGTACACAGGTGCGTCTATAATCCCTTTCTCCTGTTTAGTTAGTACTTACTGGGGAGTGTTCCAGGAGGAGGAGCGATCCCAGGAGCAGGTAGCATCTGTGCTCCACACGTCCGTCTGTATGAGCAGTGACTGCGGGGGGAGCAAGATCTAGCTCTTCAGCCCCGCCTCTTAAGTTATATCTGGTGGGCTAATTGTTGTTAGTTATGGATGGAATTGGCCTACCCGACCTCTTCTTTACATCTTTTACTCGCCTAGTTGTGCTTGGGGTTGAGCTTTGGCTCTTTGGTCCCGCCTCCCGATTGTCGGTCAACTGGCACTGGCGGAGGCGTACTGCTGTACCCTTGTGTGATGGTGGGGTAGTCAGGGCTAGTGCTTCATGCCTGCCTCACCCCGTCCTCCAAACAAAGACCAAGTCCATTCCATGCACCCGCCAAACCCAGTTTATTAATGAAAAAAGTTTACACACGACTCTAAACTGATGACGTTCGAACACTTCCGGAACAAGTGCTTCACTGAGGAACTTTATTCGAACCACAAATGCTTTACCCACGTACTACAAATAATCGCCAACAGAACCTAAAAACCTAACCTAACCTATGCCTATATATATGCACAATATGCTATTATAACATTAATTTATATTTGAGAAAATTCCTGTTTTGAATGAACAGCATGTAAAACTTTATGAATGCGTCTGTGGGGTCGACCGCTGGATGTAATGGACTGAGTCGAGGACGGGTTGGTAAAGAGCGATTCTTAGCATCATGTAGCCAGTTCTTGACACTTGTATTCCTTCACATAGTCCAAAGGAACTGCACAAACGATTATGTGCTTTAACGTGTTAATTGTTACATACCTGTTGCGTTATAATTAAATTATTCTGACATTTGATTCTTATGGTGAATCTGGCCATAAAATTGTGGACGGAGGCGACTTCCACAACTTTTTTTCTTCAGTGCCTTCTACTTGTCGGACCCCCCCCCCCACACACACCACGGGGGGGAGGGGGTCTGTGGTGGTGGAGTCCGGAGATGGTGGTGGTGACAGAGGGGGTAGTGGAGGCGTGCGGGTAGAGGTGGTGGTGGTGGTGGTGTCTGGTTACACAACCTGGCTACACCTATGTCACTTAAGACACTCGTCTCGCCCCTCAACACCTGCTGCTGCACGTCTCTTCTCAACACTGGGGTGAACATCTTGTGTGGGGGTTCCACTGGGAGCGGGAGGGAGGTCCTGCTCCCACTCCAACACAGTGGGAGCGGGAGGAAGGTCCCACTCCCACTGGAATTTCATCACCGTTGAGGATTACCGGTAAAGGTTTGCTAAGCGAACAGTTGCAAAACTAAAGTGTTAATTATTCTCTCCCTCGAGTCCTCAGTCTGGACTACAAAACACTGACTCAAGAAGTCACATAAATCTTATCAACTTGTCCGCACATTTAATGCACCTAAGTTTGGCCGCTGATCTAGCGCCGTACGCTTAGCGTCAGCCAAAAGCACTTCAAATGAGGCGCTGTTCAAATTATTATTATTAACATCTTTATTGACAAAATTAATTACAATTTTGCCTAATCTGAGGATTTTGATAGGTCTTATTAAAGTGAGGATAATGCTAGTATTCACTGTCACGCTGTTCAAAGCGTCATATGACCCAATAAGGAAACACTCGCTTATGAAAAATTAATACTAACTTTAAATTTGTTCGTGTCCATTGAGTAAAGAATAACAACAATAACTTGGCGCCACAAACACAGAATGACACATTATTACTATGTAGAGAGACGAGCATGTCGTTGGCGCCACACTATCGTGGTGGTGGTGTCTCGTACTGCACCAAGGCGGGACCTTATGTCACAGATAACTGTAGTCGTTTACATAAGTGGCAGTAACTGATAGTGATACAATAGATCATTTACACTAGTGAACATGACAGGATGAACAACCCAGCGGGTTTTCTTCCTATTGGGGAGTGCTGTACATGCTGCTATGTCGGTATGTCCACTCACAAGATGAGTGGCGCTGCCCAATACTGTCACTATGGCGGTATGTCCACTCACAAGATGAGTGGCGCTGCCCAATACTGTCACTATGGCGGTGTGTCCACTCACAGGATGAGTGACGCTGCCCAATACTGTCACTATGGCGGTATGTCCACTCACAGGATGAGTGGCGCTGCCCAATACTGTCACTATGGCGGTGTGTCCACTCACAGGATGAGTGACGCTGCCCAATACTGTCACTATGGCGGTGTGTCCACTCACAGGATGAGTGACGCTGCCCAATACTGTCACTATGGCGGTATGTCCACTCACAGGATGAGTGGCGCTGCCCAATACTGTCACTATGGCGGTGTGTCCACTCACAGGATGAGTGACGCTGCCCAATACTGTCACTATGGCGGTATGTCCACTCACAGGATGAGTGGCGCTGCCCAATACTGTCACTATGGCGGTGTGTTCACTCACAGGATGAGTGGCGCTGCCCAATACTGTCACTATGGTGATGTGTCCACTCACAGGATGAGTGACGCTGCCCAATACTGTCACTATGGCGGTATGTCCACTCACAGGATGAGTGGCGCTGCCCAATACTGTCACTATGGCGGTGTGTCCACTCACAGGATGAGTGACGCTGCCCAATACTGTCACTATGGCGGTGTGTCCACTCACAGGATGAGTGACGCTGCCCAATACTGTCACTATGGCGGTGTGTCCACTCACAGGATGAGTGGCGCTGCCCAATACTGTCACTATGGCGGTGTGTCCACTCACAAGATGAGTGGCGCTGCCCAATACTGTCACTATGGCGGTGTGTCCACTCACAGGATGAGTGGCGCTGCCCAATACTGTCACTATGGCGGTGTGTCCACTCACAGGATGAGTGGCACTGCCCAATACTGTACTCACCTAGTTGTGTTTGCGGGGGTTGAGCTCTGGCTCTTTGGTCCCGCCTAACGATGTGCAATGTGATTGTTTACCTTTGTCAGCTGGTGGCAGGTGGGTGGTGTCTGCCATCCTTCAGCAACTCACCTGTAAAGAGATGGTAGAAACAGCGTTAGTGGTGTCAATAGTATTAGAGAATTCTCTCACGTTCTCACCTTCCCCGTTTATCTTTCTCTCATCTCTCTACCCATCCTTCTCTTCCTTCCTTTTATTCACTGGCTTCATTTTCTCCCTACCCTTCTTTCTTACCCCTCACTAACCCGCCTTATGTTAGGTCAGTATATCACAAGAGGTAAGGCGGCAAGTCACACAGGACCACCACCTGGGGGTCCACACACGGGGTCACCACCACCTGGGGTCCACAAACGGGGTCCCCACCACCTGGGGGCCACACAAGAGCGCCACCTGGGGGCCACACGAGCCCCACCTGGGGGCCACACAAGAGCACCACCTGGGGGCCACACACGGGGTCCCCACCACCTGGGGGCCACACACGGGGTCCCCACCACCTGGGGGCCACACACGGGGTCCCCACCACCTGGGGGCCACACAAGAGCACCACCTGGGGGCCACACACGGGGTCCCCACCACCTGGGGGCCACACACGGGGTCCCCACCACCTGGGGGCCACACACGGGGTCCCCACCACCTGGGGGCCACACAAGAGCACCACCTGGGGGCCACACACGGGGTCCCCACCACCTGGGGGCCACACAAGAGCACCACCTGGGGGCCACACAAGAGCACCACCTGGGGGCCACACACGGGGTCCCCACCACCTGGGGGCCACACAAGAGCACCACCTGGGGGCCACACAAGAGCACCACCTGGGGGCCACACAAGAGCACCACCTGGGGGCCACACAAGAGCACCACCTGGGGGCCACACAAGAGCACCACCTGGGGGCCACACAAGAGCACCACCTGGGGGCCACACAAGAGCACCACCTGGGGGCCACACAAGAGCACCACCTGGGGGCCACACAAGAGCACCACCTGGGGGCCACACAAGAGCACCACCTGGGGGCCACACAAGAGCACCACCTGGGGGCCACACAAGAGCACCACCTGGGGGCCACACAAGAGCACCACCTGGGGGCCACACAAGAGCACCACCTGGGGGCTACACAAGAGCACCACCTGGGGGCCCCACCACCTGTCCTTCAACGGTAAGGGTCAGAGGCTAATTAGCAGGTTGATTAGCGTGGCAAGGAGATGAATACAGCATGGGGGGGGGGAGAGGATGCTGGACAAGGACACGATAGCCTTATAAAGATGGGGATATGGGGAGGGATAACAGAATAGATATCACAGTCGACTTCAATTTCGTCGTCTCTTCAATTTCTAGTGTGGTTTTGGTCAGCATGGATATGTTGTACACAAAACTGGATGAAAAATGGATTTATAAGTATACAATGAATTGCATAATTGGGTACATAATGAGATGGGTAAATGACTTGAGCTGAATGAGATGGATAAGTTTAACATTGGTGTGAATATGAATGATGGAATCAAGGATGGAAATATATTAGACACAACACTTAAAAGATGAAATATTTTAAACAATGACTGGCATTCTCCTCCCCTTCCGCAACACACAATACGCAGCACCGTACCCCCCCCCCGCCCCCCCCCCCTGCAACACAGTACTTGGCACCGTAACCACCCCCCCTCGTCCCCCCCCCGGAACACACAGTACTTGGCACCGTATCGGAGGCGGTGGCTGCTCGCACACCGTCCATTGAGCTCGACAAAGCTCGGGTTAAGAAGCATTGTTCAATTCTAACAGTACTAATTCCCATAAATACCTGACACAAACTGATGATAAAAAAATGACAAATTTTGTTCATGTGGTGTACAGAAAATATAAATACCAGAACACAGCCAAGCATCAACACAGCCAGGCCAAGCATCAACACAGCCAGCTGCCCACAGCCAGGCCAAGCATCAACACAGCCAGCTGGCCACAGCCAGGCCAAGCATCAACACAGCCAGACCAAGCATCAACACAGCCAGGCCAAGCATCAACACAGCCAGACCAAGCATCAACACAGCCAGGCCAAGCATCAACACGGCCAGGCCAAGCATCAACACAGCCAGGCCAAGCATCAACACAGCCAGGCCAAGCATCAACACAGCCAGACCAAGCATCAACACAGCCAGGCCAAGCATCAACACAGCCAGGCCAAGCATCAACACAGCCAGACCAAGCATCAACACAGCCAGGCCAAGCATCAACACGGCCAGGCCAAGCATCAACACAGCCAGGCCAAGCATCAACACAGCCAGGCCAAGCATCAACACAGCCAGGCCAAGCATCAACACAGCCAGGCCAAGCATCAACACAGCCAGGCCAAGCATCAACACAGCCAGGCCAAGCATCAACACAGCCAGACCAAGCATCAACACAGCCAGGCCAAGCATCAACACAGCCAGGCCAAGCATCAACACAGCCAGGCCAAGCATCAACACAGCCAGGCCAAGCATCAACACAGCCAGGCCAAGCATCAACACAGCCAGGCCAAGCATCAACACGGCCAGGCCAAGCATCACCACAGCCAGACCAAGCATCAACACAGCCAGGCCAAGCATCAACACGGCCAGCTGGCCACAGCCAGGCCAAGCATCAACACAGCCAGGCCAAGCATCAACACAGCCAGCTGCCCACAGCCAGGCCAAGCATCAACACGGCCAGCTGGCCACAGCTAGGCCAAGCATCAACACAGCCAGGCCAAGCATCAACACAGCCAGGCCAAGCATCAACACAGCCAGGCCAAGCATCAACACAGCCAGGCCAAGCATCAACACAGCCAGGCCAAGCATCAACACAGCCAGGCCAAGCATCAACACAGCCAGGCCAAGCATCAACACAGCCAGGCCAAGCATCAACACAGCCAGGCCAAGCATCAACACAGCCAGGCCAAGCATCAACACAGCCAGGCCAAGCATCAACACAGCCAGGCCAAGCATCAACACAGCTAGGCCAAGCATCAACACAGCCAGGCCAAGCATCAACACAGCCAGGCCAAGCATCAACACAGCCAGGCCAAGCATCAACACAGCTAGGCCAAGCATCAACACAGCCAGGCCAAGCATCAACACAGCCAGGCCAAGCATCACCACAGCCAGGCCAAGCATCAACACAGCCAGGCCAAGCATCAACACAGCCAGGCCAAGCATCAACACAGCCAGGCCAAGCATCAACACAGCCAGGCCAAGCATCACCACAGCCAGGCCAAGCATCACCACAGCCAGGCCAAGCATCAACACGGCCAGGCCAAGCATCAACACAGCCAGGCCAAGCATCAACACAGCCAGGCCAAGCATCAACACGGCCAGGCCAAGCATCAACACGGCCAGGCCAAGCATCACCACAGCCAGACCAAGCATCAACACAGCCAGGCCAAGCATCAACACGGCCAGCTGCCCACAGCCAGGCCAAGCATCAACACAGCCAGGCCAAGCATCAACACGGCCAGCTGCCCACAGCCAGGCCAAGCATCAACACAGCCAGACCAAGCATCAACACAGCCAGGCCAAGCATCAACACAGCCAGGCCAGGCATCAACACAGCCAGGCCAAGCATCAACACAGCCAGGCCAAGCATCAACACAGCCAGACCAAGCATCAACACAGCCAGACCAAGCATCAACACAGCCAGACCAAGCATCAACACGGCCAGCTGCCCACAGCCAGGCCAAGCATCAACACAGCCAGGCCAAGCATCAACACAGCCAGGCCAAGCATCAACACAGCCAGGCCAAGCATCAACACAGCCAGGCCAAGCATCAACACAGCCAGGCCAAGCATCAACACAGCCAGGCCAAGCATCAACACAGCCAGACCAAGCATCAACACAGCCAGACCAAGCATCAACACAGCCAGACCAAGCATCAACACAGCCAGGCCAAGCATCAACACAGCCAGGCCAAGCATCAACACAGCCAGGCCAAGCATCAACACAGCCAGACCAAGCATCAACACAGCCAGGCCAAGCATCAACACAGCCAGGCCAAGCATCAACACAGCCAGGCCAAGCATCAACACAGCCAGGCCAAGCATCAACACAGCCAGGCCAAGCATCAACACCAGGCCAGCATCAACACAGCCAAAGCATCAACAGCCAGGCCAAGCATCACCACAGCCAGGCCAAGCATCAACACGGCCAGGCCAAGCATCACCACAGCCAAGCATCAACACACCAGGCCAAGCATCACCACAGCCAGGCCAAGCATCACCACAGCCAGGCCAAGCATCACCACAGCCAGGCCAAGCATCAACACAGGCCAGGCCAGGCCAAGCATCAACACACAGCCAGGCCAAGCATCAACACAGCCAGGCCAAGCATCAACACAGCCAGGCCAAGCATCACCACAGCCAGGCCAAGCATCACCACAGCCAGGCCAAGCATCACCACACCAGGCCAAGCATCACCACAGCCAGGCCAAGCATCAACACAGCCAAGCATCAACACGGCCAGCCAAGCATCAACACCAGCCAGCATCAACACAGCCAAGCATCAACACGGCCAGGCCAAGCATCAACACAGCCAGCCAAGCATCAACACAGCTGCCCACAGCCAGGCCAAGCATCAACACAGCCAGGCCAAGCATCAACACAGCCAGGCCAAGCATCAACACAGCCAGGCCAAGCATCAACAGCCAGGCCAAGCATCAACACAGCCAAGCATCAACACAGCCAAGCATCAACACAGCCAGGCCAAGCATCAACACAGCCAGGCCAAGCATCAACACAGCCAGGCCAAGCATCAACACAGCCAGGCCAAGCATCAACACAGCCAGGCCAAGCATCAACACAGGCCAGCATCAACACAGCCAGGCCAAGCATCAACAGCAGGCCAAGCATCAACACAGCCAGCCAGCCAAGCATCAACACAGCCAGGCCAAGCATCAACACAGCCAGGCCAAGCATCAACACAGCCAGGCCAAGCATCAACACAGCCAGGCCAAGCATCAACACAGCCAGGCCAAGCATCAACACAGCCAGGCCAAGCATCAACACAGCCAGGCCAAGCATCAACACAGCCAGGCCAAGCATCAACACAGCCAGGCCAAGCATCAACACAGCCAGGCCAAGCATCAACACAGCCAGGCCAAGCATCAACACAGGCCAAGCATCAACACAGCCAGGCCAAGCATCAACACAGCCAGGCCAAGCATCAACACAGCCAGGCCAAGCATCAACACAGCCAGGCCAAGCATCAACACAGCCAGGCCAAGCATCAACACAGCCAGGCCAAGCATCAACACAGCCAGGCCAAGCATCAACACAGCCAGGCCAAGCATCAACACAGCCAGGCCAAGCATCAACACAGCCAGGCCAAGCATCAACACAGCCACAGCCAGGCCAAGCATCAACACAGCCAGGCCAAGCATCAACACAGCCAGGCCAAGCATCAACACAGCCAGGCCAAGCATCAACACAGCCAGGCCAAGCATCAACACAGCCAGGCCAAGCATCAACACAGCCAGGCCAAGCATCAACACAGCCAGCCAAGCATCAACACAGCCAGGCCAAGCATCAACACAGCCAGGCCAAGCATCAACACAGCCAGGCCAAGCATCAACACCAGGCCAGCATCACCACAGCCAGGCCAGGGCCAAGCATCAACACAGCCAGGCCAAGCATCAACACAGCCAGGCCAAGCATCAACACAGCCAGGCCAAGCATCACCACAGCCAGGCCAAGCATCAACACAGCCAGGCCAAGCATCAACACAGCCAGGCCAAGCATCAACACGGCCAGCTGCCCACAGCCAGGCCAAGCATCAACACGGCCAGGCCAAGCATCAACACAGCCAGGCCAAGCATCAACACGGCCAGGCCAAGCATCAACACAGCCAGGCCAAGCATCACCACAGCCAGGCCAAGCATCAACACAGCCAGGCCACAGCATCAACACAGGCCAAGCATCAACACAGCCAGGCCAAGCATCAACACAGCCAGGCCACATCAACACAGCCAGGCCAAGCATCAACACAGCCAGGCCAAGCATCAACACAGCCAGGCCAAGCATCAACACAGCCAGGCCAAGCATCAACACAGCCAGCTACCCACAGCCAGGCCAAGCATCAACACAGCCAAGCATCAACACAGCCAGGCCAAGCATCAACACAGCCAAGCATCAACACAGCCAGGCCAAGCATCAACACAGCCAGGCCAAGCATCAACACAGCCAGGCCAAGCATCAACACAGCCAGGCCAAGCATCCAGCCAAGCACAACACAGCCAAGCATCACAGCCAGGCACAGCCAGGCCAAGCATCAACACAGCCAGCTGCAACACAGCCAGGCCAAGCATCAACACAGCCAGGCCAAGCATCAACACAGCCAGCTGGCCACAGCCCAGGCCAAGCATCAACACAGCCAGGCCAAGCATCAACACAGCCAGCTACCAACACAGCCAGGCCAAGCATCAACACAGCCAGGCCAAGCATCAACACAGCCAGCCAAGCCAACACAGCCAGGCCAAGCATCAACACAGCCAGCTGGCCAAGCCATCAACACAGCCAGGCCAAGCATCAACACAGCCAGCATCAACACAGCCAGGCCAAGCATCAACACAGCCAGGCCAAGCATCAACACGGCCAGCTGGCCACATCCAGGCCAAGCATCAACACAGCCAGGCCAAGCATCAACACAGCCAGCTGCCCACAGCCAGGCCAAGCATCAACACAGCCAGGCCAAGCATCAACACAACACAGCCAGCCAAGCATCAACACAGCCAGGCCAAGTATCAACACAGCCAGGCCAAGCATCAACACAGCCAGGCCAAGCATCAACACAGCCAGCTGGCCACAGCCAGACCAAGCATCAACACAGCCAGGCCAAGCATCAACACGGCCAGCTGGCCACAGCCAGGCCAAGCATCAACACAGCCAGGCCAAGCATCAACACGGCCAGCTGGCCACAGCCAGGCCAAGCATCAACACAGCCAGGCCAAGCATCAACACAGCCAGCTGCATCAACACAGCCACAGCCAGCCAAGCATCAACACAGCCAGGCCAAGCATCAACACAGCCAGCCAAGCATCCACAGCCAGGCCAAGCATCAACACAGCCAGGCCAAGCATCACACAGGCCAGCATCCAAGCATCAACACAGCCAGGCCAAGCATCAACACAGCCAGCTGGCCACAGCAGGCCAAGCACAGCCAGCCAGGCCAAGCATCAACACGGCCAGCATGGCCACAGCCAGGCCAAGCATCAACACAGCCAGGCCAAGCATCAACACGGCCAGCTGGCCACAGCCAGGCCAAGCATCAACACAGCCAGGCCAAGCATCAACACGGCCAGCTGGCCACAGCCAGGCCAAGCATCAACACAGCCAGGCCAAGCATCAACACGGCCAGCTGGCCACAGCTAGGCCAAGCATCAACACAGCCAGGCCAAGCATCAACACAGCTAGGCCAAGCATCAACACAGCCAGGCCAAGCATCAACACAGCCAGGCCAAGCATCAACACGGCCAGGCCAAGCATCACCACAGCCAGGCCAAGCATCAACACAGCCAGGCCAAGCATCAACACAGCCAGGCCAAGCATCAACACGGCCACACAGCCAGGCCAAGCATCAACACAGCCAGGCCAAGCATCAACACAGCCAGGCCAAGCATCAACACAGCTGGCCAGGCCAAGCATCAACACAGCCAGGCCAAGCATCAACACAGCCAGGCCAAGCATCAACACAGCCAGGCCAAGCATCAACACAGCCAGGCCAAGCATCAACACAGCTAGGCCAAGCATCAACACAGCCAGGCCAAGCATCAACACAGCCAGGCCAAGCATCAACACAGCCAGGCCTAGCATCAACACGGCCAGCTGGCCACAGCCAGGCCAAGCATCAACACAGCCAGGCCAAGCATCAACACAGCCAGGCCAAGCATCAACACAGCCAGGCCAAGCATCAACACAGCCAGGCCAAGCATCAACACAGCCAGGCCAAGCATCAACACAGCCAGGCCAAGCATCAACACAGCTAGGCCAAGCATCAACACAGCCAGGCCAAGCATCAACACAGCCAGGCCAAGCATCAACACAGCCAGGCCAAGCATCAACACAGCCAGGCCAAGCATCAACACAGCCAGGCCAAGCATCAACACAGCTAGGCCAAGCATCAACACAGCCAGGCCAAGCATCAACACAGCCAGGCCAAGCATCAACACAGCCAGCCAAGCATCCAACACAGCATCAACACAGCTAGGCCAAGCATCAACACAGCTAGGCCAAGCATCAACACAGCAGGCCAAGCATCAACACAGCCAGGCCAAGCATCAACACAGCATCAACACAGCCAGGCCAAGCATCAACACAGCTAGGCCAAGCATCAACACAGCCAGGCCAAGCATCAACACAGCCAGGCCAAGCATCAACACAGCCAGGCCAAGCATCAACACAGCCAGGCCAAGCATCAACACAGCCAAAGCATCAACACAGCCAGGCCAAGCATCAACACAGCTAGGCCAAGCATCAACACAGCCAGGCCAAGCATCAACACAGCCAGGCCAAGCATCAACACAGCTAGGCCAAGCATCAACACAGCCAGGCCAAGCATCAACACAGCCAGGCCAAGCATCAACACAGCCAGGCCAAGCATCAACACAGCCAGGCCAAGCATCAACACAGCCAGGCCAAGCATCAACACAGCCAGGCCAAGCATCAACACAGCCAGGCCAAGCATCAACACAGGTCTCGTGACGTGGTCATACATCGCTCCAACAAACACAAACACACGGGCCAACTCGATGCTCACCCGACAAGTAAATCCAAACATCCGCATTATATAATATATTCATGAACTTGGCGGGCAAAAACAATCCCAGCAAATGACATTCCAATGCCCAGTCAGCGGCCAAACACACCGCCCACCCTCATTTGAATCTTAAAATAAACAGCGCTGGCAATGGCAACAGGCCACCAAAACAAAACAAAATAAAATAAAAATAAAGGCTGTTCTGTTGGTATAGAATCTAGTCCGGTTGGTTTTGGGTCGTTAGTGATAATGTGCAGACTGTGGGGGGGGCTTACTGGGGTGGGGTGGGGGCTTACTGGGGTGGGGGGGGGCTTACTGGGGTGGGGGGGGGGCTTACTGGGGTGGGGGGGAGCTTACTGGGGTGGGGGGGCTTACTGGGGTGGGGGGGGGGGCTTACTGGGGTGGGGGGGCTTACTGGGGTGGGGGGGGGCTTACTGGGGTGGGGGGGGCTTACTGGGGTGGGGGGGGCTTACTGGGGTGGGGGGGCTTACTGGGGTGGGGGGGGGCTTACTGGGGTGGGGGGCTAACTGGCGTGGGGTGGGGGGGCTTACTGGGGTGGGGGCTTACTGGGGTGGGGGGACTTACTGGGGTGGGGGGGGGGCTTACTGGGGTGGGCGGGGAGAAGACTGTTGCTGGGGTGGTCAAGGGGGGGAGAAGACTGTTGCTGGGGTGGTCAAGGGGGGGAGAAGACTGGTGCTGGGGTGGTCGGGGGGAGAAGACTGTTGCTGGGGTGGTCAAGGGGGGGAAAAGACTGTTGCTGGGGTGGTCAAGGGGGGGAGAAGACTGGTGCTGAGGTGGGCGAGGTGGGGGGGGAGAAGACTGTTGCTGGGGTGGTCAAGGGGGGGAGAAGACTGTTGCTGGGGTGGTCAAGGGGGGAGAAGACTGGTGCTGGGGTGGTCGGGGGGGGAGAAGACTGTTGCTGGGGTGGTCAAGGGGGGGAGAAGACTGGTGCTGGGGTGGTCAAGGGGGGGAGAAGACTGTTGCTGGGGTGGTCAAGGGGGGGAGAAGACTGGTGCTGAGGTGGGCGAGGTGGGGGGGGGAGAAGACTGTTGCTGGGGTGGTCAAGGGGGGGAGAAGACTGTTGCTGGGGTGGTCAAGGGGGGAGAAGACTGGTGCTGGGGTGGTCGGGGGGGGGAGAAGACTGTTGCTGGGGTGGTCAAGGGGGGGAGAAGACTGGTGCTGGGGTGGTCAAGGGGGGGAGAAGACTGTTGCTGGGGTGGTCAAGGGGGGGGAGAAGACTGTTGTTGGGGTGGTCAAGGGGGGGAGAAGACTGGTGCTGCGGTGGTCGAGGGGGAGGGAGAAGACTGGTGCTGGGGTGGTCGAGGGGGGGGAGAAGACTGTTGCTGGGGTGGTCAAGGGGGGGGGAGAATGTTGCTGGGGTGGTCAAGGAGGGGAGAAGACTGTTGCTGGGGTGGTCAAGGGGGGAGGAGAAGACTGTTGCTGGGGTGGTTAAGGGGGAAGAAGACTGTTGCTGGGGTGGTCAAGGGGGGAGAGAAGACTGTTGCTGGGGTGGTCAAGGGGGGGAAGAAGACTGTTGCTGGGGTGGTCAAGGGGGGGAGAAGACTGCTGCTGGGGTGGTCAAGGGGGGGAGAAGATTGTTGCTGGGGTGGTCAAGGGGAGGGAGGAGACTGCTGCTGTGGTGGTCAAGGGGGGGGGGAAGAAAACTGCTGCTGGGGTGGTCAAGGGGGGGGGGGAAGAAAACTGCTGCTGGGGTGGTCAAGGGAGGGAGAAGACTGTTGCTGGGGTGGTCAAGGGGGGGAGAAGACTGTTGCTGGGGTGGTCAAGGGGGGAGAAGACTGGTGCTGGGGTGGTCAAGGGGGGGAGAAGACTGTTGCTGGGGTGGTCGAGGGGGAGGGAGAAGACTGTTGCTGGGGTGGTCAAGGGGGAAGAAGACTGTTGCTGGGGTGGTCAAGGGGGGAGAGAAGACTTGCTGGGGTGGTCAAGGGGGGGAAGAAGACTGTTGCTGGGGTGGTCAAGGGGGGGAGAAGACTGCTGCTGGGGTGGTCAAGGGGGGGAGAAGACTGTTGCTGGGGTGGTCAAGGGTGGGGGGGAGAAGACTGTTGCTGGGGTGGTCAAGGGGGGGGGAGAAGACTGTTGCTGGGGTGGTCAAGGGGGAAGAAGACTGTTGCTGGGGTGGTCAAGGGGGAGAGAAGACTGTTGCTGGGGTGGTCAAGGGGGGGAAGAAGACTGTTGCTGGGGTGGTCAAGGGGGGGAGAAGACTGCTGCTGGGGTGGTCAAGGGGGGGAGAAGACTGTTGCTGGGGTGGTCAAGGGGAGGGAGGAGACTGCTGCTGTGGTGGTCAAGGGGGGGGAAGAAAACTGCTGCTGGGGTGGTCAAGGGGGGGGGGAAGAAAACTGCTGCTGGGGTGGTCAAGGGAGGGAGAAGACTGTTGCTGGGGTGGTCAAGGGAGGGAGAAGACTGTTGCTGGGGTGGTCAAGGGGGGGAGAAGACTGTTGCTGGGGTGGTCAAGGGGGGAGAAGACTGGTGCTGGGGTGGTCAAGGGGGGGGAGAAGACTGTTGCTGGGGTGGTCGAGGGGGAGGGAGAAGACTGGTGCTGGGGTGGTCGAGGGGGGGGGAGAAGACTGTTGCTGGGGTGGTCAAGGGGGGGGGGAGATTGTTGCTGGGGTGGTCAAGGGGGGGAGAAGACTGTTGCTGGGGTGGTCAAGGGGGGGGGAGAAGACTGTTGCTGGGGTGGTCAAGGGGGAAGAAGACTGTTGCTGGGGTGGTCAAGGGGGGAGAGAAGACTTGCTGGGGTGGTCAAGGGGGGGGGAGAAGACTGCTGCTGGGGTGGTCAAGGGGGGGAGAAGACTGTTGCTGGGGTGGTCTAGGGTGGGGGGGAGAAGACCGTTGCTGGGGTGGTCAAGGGGAGGGAGGAGACTGCTGCTGTGGTGGTCAAGGGGGGGGGGGGGAAGAAAACTGCTGCTGGGGTGGTCAAGGGGGGGGGAAGAAAACTGCTGCTGGGGTGGTCAAGGGAGGGAGAAGACTATTGCTGGGGTGGTCAAGGGGGGGGAGAAGACTGTTGCTGGGGTGGTCAAGGGGGGGAGAAGACTGTTGCTGGGGTGGTCAAGGGGGGGGGGAGAAGACTGTTGCTGGGGTGGTCAAGGGGGGAGGAGAAGACTGTTGCTGGGGTGGTCAAGGGGGGAGAAGACTGTTGCTGGGGTGGTCAAGGGGGGAGGAGAAGACTGTTGCTGGGGTGGTCAAGGGGGGGGGGAAAGACTGTTGCTGGGGTGGTCAAGGGGGGGAAGACTGTTGCTGGGGTGGTCAAGGGGGGAGAAGACTGTTGCTGGGGTGGTCAAGGGGGGAGGAGAAGACTGTTGCTGGGGTGGTCAAGGGGGGGGGGAGAAGACTGTTGCTGGGGTGGGCAGGGGGGGAGAAGACTTGCTGGGGTGGGCAGGGGGGGAGAAGACTTGCTGGGGTGGTCAAGGGGGGGGGAGAAGACTGGTGCTGGGGTCGTCGAGGGGGGGAGAAGACTGCTGCTGGGGTGGTCAAGGGGGGGAGAAGACTGTTGCTGGGGTGGTCAAGGGTGGGGGGGAGAAGACTGTTGCTGGGGTGGTCAAGGGGGGGGGAGAAGACTGTTGCTGGGGTGGTCAAGGGGGAAGAAGACTGTTGCTGGGGTGGTCAAGGGGGAGAGAAGACTGTTGCTGGGGTGGTCAAGGGGGGGAAGAAGACTGTTGCTGGGGTGGTCAAGGGGGGGAGAAGACTGCTGCTGGGGTGGTCAAGGGGGGGAGAAGACTGTTGCTGGGGTGGTCAAGGGGAGGGAGGAGACTGCTGCTGTGGTGGTCAAGGGGGGGGAAGAAAACTGCTGCTGGGGTGGTCAAGGGGGAAGAAGACTGTTGCTGGGGTGGTCAAGGGGGGAGAGAAGACTTGCTGGGGTGGTCAAGGGGGGGAAGAAGACTGTTGCTGGGGTGGTCAAGGGGGGGAGAAGACTGCTGCTGGGGTGGTCAAGGGGGGGAGAAGACTGTTGCTGGGGTGGTCAAGGGTGGGGGGGAGAAGACTGTTGCTGGGGTGGTCAAGGGGGGGGGAGAAGACTGTTGCTGGGGTGGTCAAGGGGGAAGAAGACTGTTGCTGGGGTGGTCAAGGGGGAGAGAAGACTGTTGCTGGGGTGGTCAAGGGGGGGAAGAAGACTGTTGCTGGGGTGGTCAAGGGGGGGAGAAGACTGTTGCTGGGGTGGTCAAGGGGGGGAGAAGACTGTTGCTGGGGTGGTCAAGGGGAGGGAGGAGACTGCTGCTGTGGTGGTCAAGGGGGGGGAAGAAAACTGCTGCTGGGGTGGTCAAGGGGGGGGGGGAAGAAAACTGCTGCTGGGGTGGTCAAGGGAGGGAGAAGACTGTTGCTGGGGTGGTCAAGGGGGGGAGAAGACTGTTGCTGGGGTGGTCAAGGGGGGAGAAGACTGGTGCTGGGGTGGTCAAGGGGGGGAGAGAAGACTGTTGCTGGGGTGGTCGAGGGGGGGGGAGAAGACTGGTGCTGGGGTGGTCGAGGGGGGGGAGAAGACTGTTGCTGGGGTGGTCAAGGGGGGGGGGAGATTGTTGCTGTTGCTGGGGTGGTCAAGGGGGGGGGGAGAAGATTGTTGCTGGGGTGGTCAAGGGGGGGAGAAGACTGTTGCTGGGGTGGTCAAGGGGGGGGAGAAGACTGTTGCTGGGGTGGTCAAGGGGGAAGAAGACTGTTGCTGGGGTGGTCAAGGGGGGGAGAAGACTTGCTGGGGTGGTCTGGGGGGGGGAGAAGACTGCTGCTGGGGTGGTCAAGGGGGGGAGAAGACTGTTGCTGGGGTGGTCAAGGGGGGGGGGAGAAGACTGTTGCTGGGGTGGTCAAGGGGGGGGAGGAGACTGCTGCTGGGGTGGTCAAGGGGGGGGGGGAAGAAAACTGCTGCTGGGGTGGTCAAGGGGGGGGGGAAGAAAACTGCTGCTGGGGTGGTCAAGGGAGGGAGAAGACTGTTGCTGGGGTGGTCAAGGGGGGGGAGAAGACTGTTGCTGGGGTGGTCAAGGGGGGGAGAAGACTGTTGCTGGGGTGGTCAAGGGGGGGGGGGAGAAGACTGTTGCTGGGGTGGTCAAGGGGGGAGGAGAAGACTGTTGCTGGGGTGGTCAAGGGGGGAGAAGACTGTTGCTGGGGTGGTCAAGGGGGGAGGAGAAGACTGTTGCTGGGGTGGTCAAGGGGGGGGGAAAGACTGTTGCTGGGGTGGTCAAGGGGGGGAAGACTGTTGCTGGGGTGGTCAAGGGGGGAGAAGACTGTTGCTGGGGTGGTCAAGGGGGGAGGAGAAGACTGTTGCTGGGGTGGTCAAGGGGGGGGGGAGAAGACTGTTGCTGGGGTGGGCAGGGGGGGAGAAGACTTGCTGGGGTGGGCAGGGGGGGAGAAAGACTTGCTGGGGTGGTCAAGGGGGGGGGAGAAGACTGGTGCTGGGGTCGTCGAGGGGGGGGGGAGAAGACTGTTGCTGGGGTGGTCAAAGGGGGGGGGGAAGACTGGTGCTGGGGTGGTCAAAGGGGGGGGGAGAAGACTGGTGCTGGGGTGGTCGAGGGGGGGGAGAAGACTGTTGCTGGGGTGGTCAAGGGGGGGGGAAGAAAACTGCTGCTGGGGTGGTCAAGGGGGGGGAAGAAAACTGCTGCTGGGGTGGTCAAGGGAGGGAGAAGACTGTTGCTGGGGTGGTCAAGGGGGGGGGAGAAGACTGTTGCTGGGGTGGTCAAGGGGGGGAGAAGACTGGTGCTGGGGTGGTCAAGGGGGGGAGAAGACTGTTGCTGGGGTGGTCGAGGGGGAGGGAGAAGACTGTTGCTGGGGTGGTCAAGGGGGAAGAAGACTGTTGCTGGGGTGGTCAAGGGGGGAGAGAAGACTTGCTGGGGTGGTCAAGGGGGGGAAGAAGACTGTTGCTGGGGTGGTCAAGGGGGGGAGAAGACTGCTGCTGGGGTGGTCAAGGGGGGGAGAAGACTGTTGCTGGGGTGGTCAAGGGTGGGGGGAGAAGACTGTTGCTGGGGTGGTCAAGGGGGGGGGAGAAGACTGTTGCTGGGGTGGTCAAGGGGGAAGAAGACTGTTGCTGGGGTGGTCAAGGGGGGAGAGAACACTGTTGCTGGGGTGGTCAAGGGGGGGAAGAAGACTGTTGCTGGGGTGGTCAAGGGGGGAGAAGACTGCTGCTGGGGTGGTCAAGGGGGGGAGAAGACTGTTGCTGGGGTGGTCAAGGGGAGGGAGGAGACTGCTGCTGTGGTGGTCAAGGGGGGGGGGAAGAAAACTTCTGCTGGGGTGGTCAAGGGGGGGGGGAAGAAAACTGCTGCTGGGGTGGTCAAGGGGGGAGAAGACTGGTGCTGGGGTGGTCAAGGGGGGGAGAAGACTGTTGCTGGGGTGGTCGAGGGGGAGGGAGAAGACTGGTGCTGGGGTGGTCGAGGGGGGGGGGAGAAGACTGTTGCTGGGGTGGTCAAGGGGGGGGGGGAGATTGTTGCTGGGGTGGTCAAGGGGGGGAGAAGACTGTTGCTGGGGTGGTCAAGGGGGGGGGGAGAAGACTGTTGCTGGGGTGGTCAAGGGGGAAGAAGACTGTTGCTGGGGTGGTCAAGGGGGGAGAGAAGACTTGCTGGGGTGGTCAAGGGGGGGAAGAAGACTGTTGCTGGGGTGGTCAAGGGGGGGAGAAGACTGCTGCTGGGGTGGTCAAGGGGGGGAGAAGACTGTTGCTGGGGTGGTCAAGGGTGGGGGGGAGAAGACCGTTGCTGGGGTGGTCAAGGGGAGGGAGGAGACTGCTGCTGTGGTGGTCAAGGGGGGGGGGAAGAAAACTGCTGCTGGGGTGGTCAAGGGGGGGGGGAAGAAAACTGCTGCTGGGGTGGTCAAGGGAGGGAGAAGACTGTTGCTGGGGTGGTCAAGGGGGGGGAGAAGACTGTTGCTGGGGTGGTCAAGGGGGGGGAGAAGACTGTTGCTGGGGTGGTCAAGGGGGGGGGGAGAAGACTGTTGCTGGGGTGGTCAAGGGGGGAGGAGAAGACTGTTGCTGGGGTGGTCAAGGGGGGAGAAGACTGTTGCTGGGGTGGTCAAGGGGGGAGGAGAAGACTGTTGCTGGGGTGGTCAAGGGGGGGGGGAAAGACTGTTGCTGGGGTGGTCAAGGGGGGGAAGACTGTTGCTGGGGTGGTCAAGGGGGGGAGAAGACTGTTGCTGGGGTGGTCAAGGGGGGAGGAGAAGACTGTTGCTGGGGTGGTCAAGGGGGGGGAGAAGACTGTTGCTGGGGTGGTCAAGGGGGGGGGGAGAAGACTGTTGCTGGGGTGGGCAGGGGGGGAGAAGACTTGCTGGGGTGGTCAAGGGGGGGGGGAGAAGACTGGTGCTGGGGTGGTCGAGGGGGGGGAGAAGACTGTTGCTGGGGTGGTCAAAGGGGGGGGAGAAGACTGTTGCTGGGGTGGTCAAGGGGGGGGGGAGAAGACTTGCTGGGGTGGTCAAGGGGGGGAGAAGAATGGTGCTGGGGTGGGCGGGGAGAAGATTGTTCCTGGGGTGGTCGAGGGGGGAGAAGACTGTTGCTGGGGTGGTCAAGGGGGGGGGAGAAGACTGTTGCTGGGGTGGTCAAGGGGGGGAGAAGACTGTTGCTGGGGTGGTAGAGGGGGGGGAGAAGACTGGTGCTGGGGTGGTCAAGGGGGGGAGAAGACTGTTGCTGGGGTGGTCAAGGGGGGGGGAAAGACTGTTGCTGGGGTGGTCAAGGGGGGGGGGGAAAGACTTGCTGGGGTGGTCAAGGGGGGGAGAAGACTGGTGCTGGGGTGGTTGAGGGGGGGAGAGAAGACTGCTGCTGGGGTGGTAAAGGGGGGGAGAAGACTGTTGCTGGGGTGGTCAAGGGAGGGGGGAGAAGACTGTTGCTGGGGTGGTCAAGGGGGGGAGAAGACTAGTGCTGGGGTGGTCAAGGGGGGGAGAAGACTGTTGCTGGGGTGGTCAAGGGGGGGGAGAAGACTGTTGCTGGGGTGGTCAAGGGGGGGAGAAGACTAGTGCTGGGGTGGTCAAGGGGGGAGAAGACTGTTGCTGGGGTGGTCAAGGGGGGGGAGAAGACTGTTGCTGGGGTGGTCAAGGGGGGGAGAAGACTAGTGCTGGGGTGGTCAAGGGGGGGGGAGAAGACTGTTGCTGGGGTGGTCAAAGGGGGGGGAGAAGACTGTTGCTGGGGTGGTCAAGGGGGGGGGGGGAGAAGACTGTTGCTGGGGTGGTCAAGGGGGGGGAGAAGACTGTTGCTGGGGTGGTCAAGGGGGGGAGAAGACTGTTGCTGGGGTGGTTAAGGGGGGGAAAAGACTGTTGCTGGGGTGGTCAAGGGGGGGAGAAGACTGGTGCTGGGGTGGTCGAGGGGGGGGGGAGAAGACTGTTGCTGGGGTGGTCAAGGGGGGGAGAAGACTGGTGCTGGGGTGGTCGAGGGGGGGAGAAGACTGTTGCTGGGGTGGTCAAGGGGGGGAGAAGACTGGTGCTGGGGTGGTCGAGGGGGGGGAGAAGACTGTTCCTGGGGTGGTCTAGGGGGGGGAAGAAGACTGTTGCTGGGGTGGTCAATGGGGGGGGGGAAGACTGTTGCTGGGGTGGTCAAGGGGGGGGGGGAAAGACTGGTGCTGGGGTGGGTGGTATGCCAGTGCAGACTACTGATCACATGTCCCTGTGTGACTAACCATCCGTCCAGGAGGGGATTTTTAACCACATTGCCAGGTCTTGACACACTATGCAACCCTTCACACACGTCCAGTGGTACCTGGTTGATACCTGGTTGATGGGGTTCTGGGAGTTCTTCTACTCCCCAAGCCCGGCCCGAGGCCAGACTTGACTTGTGAGAGTTTGGTCCACCAGGCTGTTGCTTGGAGCGGCCCGCAGGCCCACATACCCACCACAGCCCGGTTGGTCCAGCAATTTTTTTTTTAGAAAACTCCATCAATGCAGGTGTAACTAATTATGTTAGTAAAAACAATAACAAAAATTAACATTAGCCTTGTCCCCTTTCCCGTCTCCTTTCTCTGCCCCTCCCTTCTGCTCTCTTCTGCTCTCTCACTAAACTCTCTCTTCATTTCCATAACCTATCCTTTACACTTGCCCCCCCCCCTCCCCTCTCTCAACCTTTCTTTTCTCCTGTACCTCCCCCATCTTCCTACCCCCGGGAAGTCTGCTCTGTGTACATCTCGTGTGACAAGCGGCCGGAACCAGAGTTTGTTTTGGTGCCACGGGCCAGCAGGGTATTATGCGCCCTCACGCCCCGCTCTCTCTTCCTCCCTCTCTCTCTCTCTCCCTCTCCCTCTCTCTCGGGCGGCACTACTCTGGCCTGCTCCACACCGGCAGATCTATCAGTGCACCATCTTCTCACTGCGACAAAGCACGACACCATCACTAGCACCCTAACACCACAGACACAAGCTTGCCAGCTACAGATACTCATACTCGTGCCTCATACTCATACTGTTGTAGACGATGCCCTTTAATTATCCCGTAATTACCCACCAAGCCAATTGCATGATATAAAAACATAGCCGCCTGCTGCATGCGAATTAATCGTCACCGGTCACAGAACGCGTCAAACGTCCTCGTCTTATCTCTTCCTTAGTATAATTACACACACACGGAAGGAGTAGAGCACAATACAGATGTTTCGTGTCTCGTGACGAATACACGCACATGCACGTTTCAGGTAATGTATTTTGCAAGCACATACACATTGCATGCCTGTTGGTGTTCGTGGGGGTGTGTGAGGGGGGGGCGCACGCACGCACACACACGCGCACACACACACACGCGCGCACACACACACACGCGCACACACACACACGCGCGCACACACACACACACACACACACACACACACACACACACACACACACACACACACACACACACATACAGAGCAGCGCCCTCGTAGTAGTGGAAAGTCAACGCCAGTGCACAGAGTCAAAGGCATTTTAACGCCACGAACGCGTTTCTTCGGCGTTCTATATCACCCGAGCTGTGAACTCAAAGCTACAAACACTACGAGTTCAGCAGATGAGGTCGTTCACAGGAGACTTGGTACGAGGCTACGCTGCTGGGGGGCGTTGATCCCCGGAACGACAAGATATAAGGCAGAGAGGAAGGCTGTCACACCTCAAGCACTGTGGCCAGACGCAGCACAGAGCCACACCACTAATATGACACCAGGCACAGCTCATACTTACACCAGAGAGTGAGGAATGAGATGGGCCATAGAGGCAGTGGGGCCAGAGCTTGACTAATGGAGCCAGGGAGAACACAGAGCCACATCAACATGGTCCCTGAGTGTAAGAGGACGGTAAATATCCCTCACCTGGTGGTGGCGGGAGGAACCATTAGCACGACCCAAGTATAACTCATACCTCTCCCAACACCTACTCCTGATTTGCAAGTGTGGGCGTCCACCTCCCACAATATTTAGTGTGTGGGGGTGTTATGATGGGAGTGCACGAAAGCTGATGTTGTGGGTAGGAGGGGGGGGGGTTGTACTCGCCTAGATGTGCTAACAGGGTTGAGCCTGGCTCCTAGCCCCGCCTTGCGAATGTTCTTAGATCAAGGCAATAACCTGTTTTCTCACGCTTTTTTCATTTTTACATTTATAAACTGTAATCAGCTTCGACGGCTTCTACGTGTAACCTGTTCCTTTTATTGACAGTTCTAACACTGAAGAACTTCTTGACGAGGGTTTTCTGACTCAATTGATTCTCCAGTTTCCATCTATGACCCCTCATTCTGTTTCAGTCTATGAAGAAAGCTGCTTTGTCTACTCTGTCAGTTTCTCCTACAATCTTATATGTTACTATCATGTCCCCCCCCCCTAATCTCTCGTTTCATCCAGTGTGGTAAGGTCCAGTTCTCTTGGTCTATACTCATTACTCAATACCTTCAGCTCAGGAACGAGTCTAGATGCATATCTTTGAAGTATTTCTAGTTTCTCCTTATCTTTTTTTCAGGTTAGGCTTCAATGTTTGTTGCATATTCAAAAGTGGGTCTCACCTTTGCTGCTACATAGGGTCCAGAAAGTCCCTTTGTCCAAGTACTTGAAGGATACACGGATGTTGACCATTGTGCCATATACAACTGCTGTTATTCTGCTACTGTGGGCCTGTGGGCTTCTGGTATCAGATATGGGGTTATGTCCGCTCCCAGGTCTTTCTCCTTTTCTGGTTAAGGAATCTGTCTCCTCTTCATCACGTACTGCTAGACTGTTCTTCGCACTCTTGTCTGTTTTTGACGTACGCGCGCGCGCGCGTGTGTGTGTGTGTGTGTGTGTGTGTGTGTGTGTGTGTGTGTACTCGTCTATTGGTGCCTGCAAGATCGAGCAGGCACCAATAGACGAGTTAGTTCTTGGACCCCACCTTCCTAAACGCTGGTTGTCTAATACAATGGCTCCTACCTTATTTCTCTTTCGTGTTTACTTCTCAAAACATGGATAGAGTTTGCTTCCTACAACCTACTCTTTTACTTCATTCCACTTTCCCGCTACTCCTATTCTAAAGACAACTTTCTAACGTCTCTGACTCATCTGTTTCTTAAGTCTTCCATCCCTGGCCTCTTGTTCCATTGGAATTTATTTTTAACATTGGTTTTTCCATTCTGTCAATTCCTCTTAGTATGTTATAAGTCTCTATCACGTCTGTCTTCTCCAGCGATGTCAGATCTAGCTCTCTCCTGTCTTTTTTCGTAACCAATCCATCATTTTTCAGGATGAACCTCCTTGCAAACCTTTGAACCTTTTCTAGTTTTCCTATTTTGGTGAGATGCACATGCCACGATGGGCCTCATACTTTTATTATTATTATTATTATTATTATTATTATTATTATTATTTTCTACCCGGACGTGGCCACACATTTACAATGCTAACCAGCATATATACATTTTCTTCTGTCCTCCATGGACAGGGTTAGAGATGTGTTAAACATATAGTTCAAGGGTTTATTGAACACTCAACCACAAAAGGTGATTCGGTGCTTTTAAAATGCTAAGCTAACCTACATACGTAAATACATAGACACACAGATTTACGTATGCCCTACATAAAGTGTTTGATGTGTCTTTTACATAGTGTCATTAATGTGCATTTACAAAGGTGAAATGTAATTCTGATCAGCTTCCACATATACTTTATACACATACATATACCTACACACAAATTTATTATATATATATATATATTATATATATATATATAAATATATATATACACACACACACACACACACACACACACACACCTGTCTCTTTTACTCTGACAGGGTGAGATAGCTGATAGAGAAACTAGTGTGCAATTAAGCACTTAATCACTCATACTGACACACATACTGGCGGTGTAGAGCCATGTATCCAAGGCACCCAAAGGCACCCGGAAACACTCCCCTAGGGGGGGGGGGGGGAGCCGAACCTAACTCAAACTTATACAGGGAGGGAGGGTCACCTTGGCGAAGTGGTAAGACACTCACCTGGCGTTTCGCGAGCGCTTTGTCCTGGGTTCGTATTCTAGCCGGGGGTAGGATTTACTAGGCGCCAATCCTTAACTGTAGCCTCTGTTTACCCAACAGTAAAATGTGTACCTGTTGGTTAAAACTATTTGGCGGGTCGTATTCCGGGGAAAATTAGGATTAAGGACTTGCCTGAAACGCTATGCGTGCTAGTGGCTGTACAAGAATGTAAGAACTCTTGTATATATGTGTATATAATAAATATATAATATATATATATATATATATAATATATATATATATATATATATATATATATATATATATATATATATATATATATATATATATATATATATAAATAAAAATGTAAATAGCTCCTTATTTAGATTCCTGAACGATATTCAGACTTTTGCCATTGTATAGTGTGGCGCTGATGTTAACCTATTTATGTGTGCCTCTGTAGTTAGGCTTGGAATTATATTCACTCTCACTAGTTCTCTCTAGGGTGAAATATTGTTACACAATGACATCCCCATTCAAAGCCTTAGAGATTGCTGACCTGGAGAGCGTGCAGAAGACTTTTACTGCCCGAATCCACTCAATAAAACTTCTAAATTACCAGGATTGCTTGAAAATGTTAAACCTATATTCACTAGAGTGCAGGTGAGAAACAAACATTTACACGGAAAATATTAGAAGGATTGGCTCTAAACCTGCACACACACACACACACACACACACACACACACACACACACACACACACACACACACACACACACACATATTTCTGGACTGCCAAAAAGCCTTTGATACAGTACCGCACATGAGACTGCTGTTCAAGCTCGAGAGGCAGGCGGGGGTGGGGGAAAGGTCCTAGCATGGATAAGGAACTACCTAACAGGAAGGAGCCAAAGAGTTACGGTAAGGGGCGAGAAGTACGACTGGCGAACAGTAACAAGTGGAGTACCACAAGGATCGGTGCTGGGACCAATTCTATTTCTTGTATATGTTAACGACATGTTTACACGCGTAGAGTCCTACATGTCGATGTTTGCGGATGACGCAAAGTTGATGAGAAGAGTTGTGACAGATGAGGATTGCAGGATCCTCCAAGAGGACCTGAACAGGTTGCAGAGATGGTCAGAGAAATGGCTACTACACGAGCAAATGTAAAGTTATGGAAATGGGACTAGGAGATAGGAGACCAAAGGGACAATACACAATGAAGGGGAACAGTCTACCTGTAACGACGCGTGAAAGAGACCTGGGGGTGGACATAACACCTAATCTATCTCCTGAGGCACATATAAATAGGATAACGACAGCAGCGTACTCTACACTGGCAAAAGTTAGAACATCATTCAGAAACCTAAGTAAGGAGGCATTTAGGGCGCTTTACACTGCCTACGTAAGGCCAGTCTTAGAGTATGCCGCCTCATCATGGAGTCCCCATCTGAAGAAGCATATAATGAAACTGGAAAAGGTTCAGAGGTTTGCAACGAGACTCGTCCCAGAGCTACGAGGGATGGGGTATGAGGAGCGCCTGAGGGAACTGTGCCTTACGACACTAGAAAGAAGAAGGGAGAGGGGGGGGACATGATAGGAACGTATAAGATACTCAGAGGGATTGACAGAGTGGACATAGACGAAATGTTCACACGGAATAGTAACAGAACGAGGGGACATGGATGGAAGCTTGAAACTCAGATGAGTCACAGAGATGTTAGGAAGTTTTCTTTTAGCGTGATAGTGGGAAAATGGAATGCACTTCAGGAACAGGTTGTGGAAGCAAATACTATTCATAATTTTAAAACCAGGTATGATAGGGAAATGGGACAGGAGTCATTGCTGTAAACAACCGATGCTCGAAAGGCGGGATCCAAGAGTCAATGCTCGATCCTGCAGACACAACTAGGTGAGTACACACACACACACACACACACACACACACACACACACACACACACACACACACACACACACACACACACACACACACACACACACGGAAATAACTCCACACAAGTCCAGGAGGCATGGCAGGATGTGCAAAATAGCCCCGTTGAAAAGCAAAGGTGCAATTGGTACGCTGAGAGACAAGTCTGTCAACATCAAGGGACTAAGACTTTTCAACACTCCAACACCATAAGAGTACTTGATAAACACCCCGAAAGGATACCTGATCAACCTGGCTGTGATTCATACGTCAGGCTGCAAGCAGCTGTGCCCACGAACCTGGAGGCCTGGTCAATATACCTAACAATTTTACTACTCTGACGTTTGAATTATTGGTCGGGTCTGGCCAGCGCTGCATATATTAGTGGCTTGAGGCATAGTATGTATTAGCTTTATCTAAAAATCCAACATTCTGTTTGTAACTCATTTTGACTATGTACTTTTACCTAAATAAACATTATGTTATCTTAAAAGTTGTGTGAGATAGCGTTCCCAACTGTTATTTAACTTGTTGACCATCCGGGCAGGATGTGAGGATTTCCTTACATTTTGTTTACTCATTTCCACTTCTATTTCCTCTCATCTCACTCTCAATTTAATGAGGCTCTCCTTATCTGTTCGCCTAAGAATCTTGCATGTTGTGATCAAGTCCCCCTCTCTCTCGTCTATCCTGAGTGGTAATGCAGCGTGTTGTGGGTGAAGGCGTGAGTCAGCGTAGGTGTGGCGTGGATGAGGACATGGGGGGGGGGGAAGGGGAGGGGAGGGGGATGGGGGGCGGTTGTGTCCGGAATACTGATGAGGGAGCGACGTGAGTTGGGGATAGGTGGGGGATGGTGGGAGAGGGGCGGGGGGGGGGGGTGAGAAGGAAGCTAAGCGGAGGTAGAAATAACAGGAAGACAAGCAAGAATGGATAAGGAACAGGAACAAGAATGAAGGAAGAGGACGAGGAGTTCATGATATGCAGAGAACATAAATTGGGAGTGGAGAGAGAGAGAACACGGGGGGGGGGGGGGGGGGGATGGGGGGGAGGAGGGGGGGGAACATTGCAGCAATCACCAGTGGCCTCCTAAGACATCCGGTAGAGGTGATCAACAGCCCTCGCAGCAACAACAGCCTGATCAATCAGGGTAGAGGGATGGTAAGCGTTGGAGGAGGCAGAGATGAAGCAGAGAGGATAGATGGAAGCAAAGAGGAATAGTTTATACAATAGGAGGGGTAAAGGGTGACGCTCTAGAGCACCATGAGCGTATATGGCAGCATGGTAGAGGGATATCTTGAGGTTATCTTGAGATGATTTCGGGGCTTTAGTGTCCCCGCGGCCCGGTCCTCGACCAGGACTCCACCCCCAGGAAGCAGCCCGTGACAGCTGACTAACACCCAGGTATCTTTTTTACTGCTAGGTAACAGGGGGCATAGAATGAAAGAAACTTTGCCCATTGTTTCTCGCCGACGCCTGGGATCGAACCCAGGATCACAAGTCCAGCGTGCTGTCCGCTCGGCCGACCAGCTCCTCCGGGATAGGGAAGGGAACTATCAGGGGGGAAAGCACCAAGCCATTACGACTATATAGCACTTGGGAGGGGTTTAGGATAAGGATTTGGGATGGGACTGTGGGAAAGGAATGGTGCCCAATCACTTGGACGGTCGGGGATTGAACGCCGACCTGCATGAAGCAGGTCGACCTGCATGACCGTCGCTCTACCGTCCAGTCCAAGTGGTTGGAATGGTAGAGGGATAGACAACATGCAGTCTGGGTTTAGGTTTGGAAAGGATAACTGGGGAAAAATATAGAGATGGATAGAAGGGCAAGACAAAACGAAATCAGAAGAATAACAAGTGAATGAACTAAAGTAGGCCAAATACATGGCGCTAGCTAGCCTCACCCAACTATCCAAGATGACACGTTGGGGGAATGGTAGTGTCATAGGACAGTCAGGATCGAACCGAGTGCCACACTGTACGAAATATCCGCACCAGTAACCACCCCCACCCCTCCTCCTCCCCAGCGATTTTCATGAACATTGAAATCAGGAATGTGTTTGGGACAGTCCCCCCTTGTTACCCTCGGGGTTGTAACACACTAATTGTTAAATAAGTCTCTTGTAGGGTACTGATCCATAGGTCTTCTGGCTGGCTAACCTTTTCTGATTTTTGGTCCTGTTATAAAGTTCTTGAATTCGTCTGACACACCTTCCCTAAAACCTTGGGAAGGGAAGGTTGAAATTGAACTTGGAGGGTGGAACGGAGAACGGGGAAGGGAGGGGGGGAAGGGAGGGGGGAACGGGGAAGGGAGGGGGGAATTGTGGGGGGGATGGGAGAGGGGAAGGGAGGGGGCATGGGAGGGGGGTTATGGGGAAGAAGGGAAGATAGGGGAAGGTAGGGATGATGGAGGGAGGAGAAGGAAGGCCTAATAACCACTGGGAGCTCTCACTCCCAAACTTTGTATTCAAACTTTTAACAACTATTGGATGTGGTCTTATGTAGGTGTAGTGTCGACCAGGTGGGTGTTGGTAGTGTGTTTGGTGTCGACCAGCTGGGTGTTGGTAGTGTCTGGTGTCGACCAGGTGGCTGCTGGTAGTGTGGACGTATTGGTTATGTGGGAGTTTTGGCACTAGTAGGGAGAGTGGTGGGAGGGAGAGTGGTGGGAGGGAGAGTGGTGGGAGGGAGAGTGGTGGGAGGGAGTGTGGTGGGAGGGAGTGAGGCGGGAGGGAGTGTGGCGGGAGGGAGAGTGGTGGGAGGGAGAGTGGTGGGAGGGAGTGTGGTGGGAGGGAGAGTGGTGGGAGGAAGTGTGGTGGGAGGGAGAGTGGTGGGAGGGAGAGTGGTGGGAGGAAGTGTGGTGGGAGGGAGAGTGGTGGGAGGGAGAGTGGTGGGAGGGGGAGGGGTCATGAAAGGAGCAAGGTAAGAGAGAGAGAGAAAGAGATAAGCAACAGAGCCCTGAGGGAGCCATCTTACTATACGACTGACACCACCACCATCCGGGCTCATCCTCTATCCCTCCCCCCCCACCTTCCTATTCACCTCGTCCCTCCCCCCCGCCCCCCAGCACACTCCCCACGGAAGGTGACCTTTAAACCCGTGAGTGGCCAGGTCAGGACTGTATAACAAAATATTTCCCGTCGTAAAAACCAGAAATAAAAGCAAT